>CM060951.1:93360606-93470790 GCA_030765055.1 Mantis religiosa
GATAAATACAGCTTGATAATCAAGTTAAGTAGCTACGTTTCTTTGACCCAATTAATTTTCTATACTCACGCCATTTGCTGACCTGGCATTTAATTTACTGAAAACAGTTTGTTGTTTAGTAATGCGAATTTTGATAGCGTTTTTTCTTTTGTTTATATGTACGTTATATTCAGTGATTCATTTGTGGTTATAACATTTAATAAATATCCTGATGATGGGAGTGATGCACACTCCCGAAACGTCGATATCTAATCGTCTTTTCACCTGACTTGCTTCCCGATAATAACTTGAGCATATTTGTCGCCAGGAAAGCTTCAGATCTTATTTTTCATTTTAGTAATATTCGTTGAAGTAGTAATACTCACACCCGAACTTTTCTCCATTAAGAAGTGGTTACCATGACTTTAGATCCTGGCCATGCACAAAGAATGGTATTTTAAAGCCATCAAATAGCGACTAACTTTAGAAGGATATAACTTTTGCTTAAGCCATGTATTCTCCTAATACAATTGTAACTAAAAAATGTAACAAATTGATTTCCAACAATAAGTATCTAGTGGATTTTTGTAATAGTAGATGAATTGTTTGAATGTGTTAGAGAAAGGCATGTGAGTATAATATTGATTTTTTATCTCTTGGTAATGTAACGAAATTTCAAAACCATCACACAGTAATGAGCTTTATCGCTTAAGCGTACTGTATTTCTGTATTTCTTAAGTAATATAACGTATATAAGAGAATAGGGGATCGTAGGAATAGTTTGTGCAAGGCTACGTAGAGAATGTGATGCGAGTGCAACATTAAAATATTTTGGTTTTTAAACTGTGATATGCATACACACATTTTGTATCCAGGGATCTCAAGATATGTATTTATGGAAGTCTCATATTGAATACATACTCTTCCACTTAGGATAGGTAGTGTAGGAGAAATAACAAAAACGAGAGAAAACTGTAACCATACATACACACTAGCATGACAGAGTAAGTCCATGTGCAAACAAGTAGCAATCTCATTGCATTGTGCAGGAGTGATGTTTATAATGAAAAGTTTTCAAGGACCGACTGCATTTGTGCGGATTCTCTTGACACTCTACGAGAGTATACCTTACTTTGGCCGCATTGTTTATGTGACAGAGCTAGAAGCTGGTTTCGAGCCAGCGACTGCTCAATAAAGCTGTGCAGAGACTTAGAGCATCTTCAGGCGCAAGATAACCATCTTCCTCACCACACAGACTCTCGCGCTCTCTTTCACATCTTCTTATAGTACTTGGAAACTTGAGAACTTTGGCGTGTTGGATTAAGCTCCTGATTCGGGGCATATGTTAGTCGTTGAATGTGAGATGTTGATAAGCGATGTGGTATAAGGCACCTGGGACTCAATATCTCAATTTTGAAGATATTTGCTTCATAATTTGCATACATTCTCGCTTGTGATTAAGTTGAGAATAAAATCTCCATCCCAACAATGTTAAATCTTTTAAACTCATGACTCATTTAAGAAACAATTTCAGACATAAATATTCACAGGATTTAGGTAGATAAATAGCTCCTAAATCTACTGATCCACCCTTATTAAATAAGTTTGGAAGGAAGAATTCTTTCTGAATTGTAGCATATTTTTATTAAGATCAGATTTTCTTTTCACATAACAAACCTGTCATTGATTACAAAAATAGACTAAACGGTTAGGCATAATGTAAACCCATGGGGCAAAGGCCCCTACTGGGCCAAGGCCTGCCAACCCGGCAGCCGGCCTCATGCCCGCATATGCAAGTCAGAGGTGGGCGGTCATGCAACCCATACGGGGAGATATGGTCAGCATCCTGGCAGCCTAGCAGGAAAGTTGACTTGCTAGACCAAGTTCTGCTACCTAGCGTAACTCCTCAATTTCCTCACGTGCTGTGTGGGAACCGGTTCTATACCCGGGACTTCAAATTCGCATCCCCTAGGGATGGGATTAAACCCGCGTCCACTTCGTGGCAAGGAGCCAAAGCATAGACTAAACAGTACTTAGAAATATTTTTATAATCCTACAATATAATTTTTGTTAAATAGTGTTTGAGTTATTTATACCAGAAGATGTTATTCATACACATAAAGAAAGTAGCTATTCAAAGAAAAATCGAGAACAAACCTGCACATATGAGGTGCATCTAGAAAATAAGTCTTAAATGAGTCCTAAAATAACGTTTATAATAGATAAAAAGAACAAAAGCATCAACAAGTAAGAAATATTTATTGAAAAAGTTACGTGAACTGGTTACTTTTCAACATAGTCACCACCATTTTTGAGGGATTTATCGTAAGGATGCACCATTAATTATATGCCCAATCATAGGAGTCTGCCGCCAATGTGGCAGAAGCTACGAAGTCACTTCATTCTGCACTTCAGCGTCATTGTGGAAACGTTTCCCTGCCAAAAATACTTCAGTTGCTGTGCATGTAGCTGGAATGCCGTATTTTTATTGTGAAATTTGTATTCACTGACCTAAGTTCTATTTATTGCTCCACTTTTTCTCCAAGATATGCCTTTATGGCTGCAGAATTAGCATTACAGTGGACTCTAATGTATTTACATAAGTCTCAAAGGTAAATCACCAGCGGTTTTCACTTAAACACTTTTTGTACTGGAAGATACGCCTAGGTTACAAAATATGATGGGAGCAAAACGTAGATGTCCAATTCATATACTTTGCCATTCTCAGGTGAGTTTCCATTCAATTGAACTTTCATTGCTACAGGTAACGCGTGGAAACGTTTCTAAAGGCATGTGAAAGAATGGAATTGTGTACGTGAGCCTGTCATACATATACGGCGAGGCTGTGTATGTACACTTTGTTCAGATGCAGTTACGTCTTATGGACATCAACGTGTCATATATCCACAGCTGCGAGAAGTCATACGTATATAACGTAGTGGAACATTGTGGCAAGGAGAAAGAATGGGGAATAGAAATTCCTATGTGTCAAGCGACAAAACGAGCTTCTGCAATAGTAACTTATATTTGTTATAATAATTAATTGGATAACCTTTCATATCAGATATATATCTCCCAAGTGATTTATTTGTGTTTCGTCACTTGCTGTACGCCAGATTACTAATATTTCACTCCTTTATAAACAAGATAACGAGCAAATGTAGCGTTGTATCACTGAAGGTCAAAACTCCTCAACGCTTTATTATGAAGTAGTACCGAAGAGGGTTAGGATCGACTCCCGTATTTCAAACAACAACATGGTACTCTACAGCACGGTTCATCCGTCACTCTCATATTGGTGTCCAACTTACTGTGTCTGTACATACATAGCTTTCGCAGATTTAACATTATGGGATATAGCTTTTAGTTTCCCCTTGTACGGTGAATGACCAAAACATAAGAGTTATATTTAGTGAAGATTTTACTTTTGTAATTTAACTCTATCTCTTTCACATTCAGGCACATTCAAATAGAACTTCTTTTATTAACGGAATTCTTACAGCATGCATTTTGGGTGAAAACTCCATACCAGGTGTTTGGGGTAACGTAATAGGTACTACTTCTAATCCTTGTTTCACATAAGCTTGCCCCGTATCTCTTAACGGTCACGTGACCTTATCACATCTCATTGGCTGCTGTTGTGGTGCAGACTGTTGTGCGGTAAAAGTTAGTTCGGTATTTAACATGGTGATATGTCTTTATATGTTGGAAGAGAATTGCCAAATTTATATTTTCGTAACTGTTTTAATGAAATATATTACGCAACAGAGTTGATTTATCTGAAATGCATATTAATTCTTAAACGAAGCAAAGAGGAGGTTCCTTTGCTCTCAAGCACATGGCACGATAAATGTGATTTAGAAGTAAAATGAAATGTGTGGTGTTTAACGCCCGCTTTTACTACATACGCCACCACAGGCGGCAACACTGATGGTACATGAGATGAAGATGGAGCACCGGTGGAATGAGATGGCGGGGGAAACCGGAGATCCCGGAGGAAAACCCGCCCCAGCGTCGTCTTGTCCACCACAAATCTCACTTTGCGGTCACCTGGGATCGAACCCGGGCCGCCTTGGTGAGAGCCAAGCGGTCTAACCACTGAGCCACGGCGCGGCCGATTTAGCGGTAGTGATGACATATTTGTTTATATGACTTTTATCACTGACCTTGTTTTGAACTGGATTAGTCATATATCGCCATTCGACGGTGTGCTATGCCGAGTGCGAGAGTTAAATTATTTTACTGATCGTTTATTGCGTGTGCACTTATTTTATGTATAATGGCAGAGTCTAGCGCCAGTTTTACGCTGAAGCATTGCAAGGGAAGACCTTTACAAAGCGGCGAAAAAAGAATTGTGGTGCATGTGTTTAATGCACTCACAGTGAGTGAAGTCGAACAGCTGTGCCCCGAACTTACAGGTGTGTTAGATGCGTAGGAACATCGCCGCAACATGAAATTGAGACAACAGGAAAACTTACCACTCCAGGGGCGATATTGCTGTGTGGCGAAGACGTTATATAAGGACAATCAGACTGTACCGAGATTCAAGTTACAAAATACCTTGACGAGACTTCGGTGAATGGAGAAAACACGACAAGTATGGCGTGACACGACTTTTAAGACTGAAAGACAAGCATTTTTGCAAGGTATGTGTGCTGGTTTTAAAAAATCCCAGTGGAAAATGCCGGAGGCCGTTCATTATGAACTTGTTCCAGTTTATTGCTCATTCATTCAGTTTCAACTTTCTCATTTTTATTATAAACTTCATTATTTTTGCATGCCTTCATATTCTTACCTGTATGATTTTATCTACCTTCCTGGCAATTATTATGACGTTTACTGTAGTTGTAAATGTGACGGGAAGGCACCGCCTATGGCCTATGGTGCGAAAGCATTAGCCAATTAGTATGAGAGGGGAGGTAGCTGCACGCGGTGTAATACATGTCAGCGGGGCAAGGTTATATGAAACAGAGATTAGCTCATGTAATCAATATAATGGTCATAAAACAATTAATATGGACATCATTTTAACACAGTTCAATTGTGGCTACATATACATCCCTATAGAGTGAAACAGAGAACCTAAGGGTATTAAGAAGACATAGGAGGGGGGAAATCCAGTTTAAAAGGAGATAAATTGCTGCGTAGCTTTTAACTAACGTTTTTAAAATAACCAAAGAGATTCGTTTGCTGTGAGATAAACCTTATTTCAGAGTAACATAGTAGTTTTGAAACATTTGTAAATGAGAGTGGTAAACAACTTTTACATATAGATAGTCAGTTTAGTTCAGTGGAAATGACAAATCATTAATCTTAATTTCCCTTCTCAATAAATCAATGTGTGTTAAATAGGCAGTGTGTTGACCGAAATTTAATTAGGAGCGTTAAGATTGGTAATACAATTAATTTACATGCTTGTTTTAAAAAACCAATTTCCTTTCTGTCATTTATAGTTTGTTTCCTGTTTCTTTACCTTTCAAAATTCTGGAGTTAGTTAAAACTTCCGGTGCTACTAGGGAGATCATTTAACATTAATTATGTTATGTCTCCCAAAACACTAATTTATTATCTATGGTTGTTCACATGTCTATATGGCACAAATTTAAGAAGTTGAATCGGAGTTACAAACGTCAGTACCACAGAAAATCGGGTTTCGAATATAAATATAAAATGGCACATTCAAAATACCTTATCAATAATTGCGGATGTAGAACTTATATGTCTTGTATGTCATTGAACACATACAAATCTATCCACATGACCTTCTTGCCCCTATCTTCAACAAAATGTACTTAGAAACAATTATTAATCTATCTACATCATGTTAATGAACGTAAATGTTGTAGAAATAGTTTTACTATTCCTATATTTCCTTACAGATTCAATTATAAAAGGAGAAAGAAATACACTAAGTTTAAATATTAGCAAAAAAGTGCAACATTTTGTCGCTATATGTATGAACAACAGAAAACTGAGAATATTGACTGCGAACTTGAAAATAATATAGTTATAATTATTTGAAACCCAAACCAAGAATACTTCGTAAACACATAATACCACAGAAACATTCTTGTGATTCAAATTTCTCTAGTGATCTAATGATCTAATAAGAGTGGGAGGGGGAAAGACAGAGAGAGAAATATGTATATTAGAAATACGAGTATCTTTATATATTTTTGGCATCATCTCTGCTCTATGTGTGACCTATGTACCAAAATCTGTTGCAGAATAGAACTGCAACGCCCAAAACTGAAGCTTGAAAAGTACCGCGACCACTTGCAAGTAGATGCTGGACATCCCACGAGAGCGATGTACCGGCACTCCTTACGTATACCATGTGTAGACCGCTGCCCGCAGGGGGATGCAGTCCCTCCCAAGAACGCTGTGTTATTATGCCTATGTGTTCCTTTCTACGTATTTCTGGAGTCATTCCGAGTAGTTACACCTATATTCCGTACCTGATTTTTGGCACACAGGCCCCACATAGAGCAGAGATGATGTCATCAAACTCTCAAGCGAATATAGCATGAGCATAGTGATAGTTTCCTTATAAACACTACTTTTAAATAATGATTTTGTTTCCCAGTAGACAATAGTTTAGAGTGGGGACTTGTTTTAATATTTTTGATGTGACTCCTTGTTCGGAATTTAATCAACTTTTTCAGTTAAGCTGTTTACTGTATCATGGACCTACAAGTACACACCTATAAAACATACAAGGTGTTCATTTTTATTCCTTATTTCCCGCCCTCCGATAGAGCAAGAATGATGTCATAGTTGACTGGTGAGTCTATCTTGAAATCATAGTGACCTCTACGAAGAAAAAACGGTGGTATTTGTGGAACAGTAAGAAAATTACAGCGCTCTGCGCTGATATCTAATACAACCAGCCTTCCCTTTCAGCCCTCATCGGCATAGAGGAGTTTATGCAACGCTATCCGACATTCAGACAAGTCTCTCGGAGCATAATGTCAAAAGTTCCCAGGTACTGTCAAATTCGCTTGCTTTGTTTGCAATATAAACGTCTTACGTTCTATCAGTATATGATATTAATTTTTTGTCATTCTCATGCTTAATTAAAATGTATTTATTAATCTTAGTATCCTTATGTCTTTCATTATCGATAGGTGAATCAGACATTTCCAAGATGCAGGATCAGTTGCTCACAAAATGAGAGCCACTGGACGCCATTAAGTGACTGGTCCCAATCTAGAAGTAATAAATATAATAAATAAATATTGTGAATATATAATATAATATCTTTCTTGCCCGCCTCCGTAGTGTTAGGCAGCGTGTGTGCCTCACACTCAAGAGCTCGCAAGTTCGAATCTCGCTAAGTATGAGTTACTTTTTTTCTAGGGTTTTCCCTTATCCTACGAAGACGAATATCGGATAACTCTTAACTTTATGGACCCTGCACTCATTTGAGTATCATATCACCCGTTTCATACATTCATTCATTCATTCATCGTTCGATATGATGAGCAATGTTGAAAGGACCAAACAATTCTGTTTCTTTACTAAAATGTTTTGAAAGCAATACTGTTATTAATTTCACATTCCTTTATTAAATTATATTATGTTATACATCTTCACAGAGAAACACCGAATTGCTAGATATTGTTTATATTTATCTGTCATTTGTAGTGTTTACATTAATTAAAATTAACTACAACAATTATCGTGTCTACGCACCAGGCGAAATTGTGCACCTATATATTACCCGGGCGCGACCCACCTCTCAAATAGTATATTTACCTGCCGGTAGAGAGAGACCTCAAAGCTGCTGTCAGCATATCAAGTACGATCTCAAGCCACTAGGGGAATCGTATATATACTCGCTCCAACAGCGATGCATTTGATGACGTCAAATTTTGCGCGGTAAAAGCACAGATAAAAATGAACACCGTGTATACACAAAACGCGCGCATAGGGAAGGAACCTTTTAAGAAAATATTTTTTTATTAAGGAGATTAAGGAGATCTGCACACAATCAAGCCTATTCCTACAAAGTTTTCTTCGGCTACGAGGGACGTTAAAACGTATATTTGAGGTGAAATATGAATGTATAACTTTGGGAGGAATGTAATACTATTATACCTCTGCAATTATATTGCAGAGAAAGTAAAACTGATACTACAATATATGTATCAGATAAGAATACATCTACAAAGATTTTATACTAAAAAAGAAAAGGAGAGCGAAAACTTTTTGAAATGGACGCAAACATCTAATGATGAGTGTGTTATTACAAATAATGCCTCGCTCAACCTTATTACCTTTGTTCTTTTTTTCAGAGAAGAGTTATGTTTCCAATACACTCATGAATAAAACTATGTGAACAAAGGAAAGGTTGTTTCCTTTTATGTTAACGAATTGAACATGTTACACACGTTTTCAAAATCGCATTTATCTTCCATGCGTTTGTTTTACAGACATGGTCTGCGGTTCTAATTTTAATTGGTGTACCAGAAAGGGAAATGCTGTTTCTCTCCTTTTATCTACATATTCATGACTACCTCTATAAAACATCATTGACACATTTATGATTTCGTAATAAAATATGATTCGGCTTTCTCATCAAGTAGCATTCTTAAGAGTGCTGCTGTTTCACACAGATTATATCGTAAATTATACATGTTGTGTTTCATACAAACCTTTACGCCGCAGTAACAGAAATAAAATAACTCCGACTCTCTCTCTCTCTCTCTCTCTCTCTCTCTCTCTCTCTCTCTCTCTCTCTCTTCCTGTATCCCTGTCGAACGAGATGGCTGTACTGGTAACTGTGAAGCTCACATTCGGTCACTGTGACCATGAGCATTACAGGTTTTCTCGAATCGTTAGACGATTTTAAAGTGATTCTCTTTCAACCTTATGTCCTATTCCCAAAATTTACTTTATCACTATCTGATTCAGCATTTAAGGCCCACTAGACAGTGTTCGGTTTGATGCGACAGGGTGAGGTTTCTTCCTCCCGTTGGTCAGGCTGCAGGGCTGTTCCACTGTGCTCTCGGTTCACTTCGGGGAACATCGAGGTGTTAGGATCTTAATGCTGAGCTTCAACAGCGATGGATGTATTCGAAATGAAAACGTTAGGGACCCCGTCAATGGTTGACCGCAATCTCAGTAAATTTGACCACCCTTTAGGTTTCAACCCTCATCCCTCACTCCCATATGTCACATTAGAAGAACAAGGTTTAACGTAATCCAGGTGTGATGCTCTGACCAGTAGAAAGATACTTGCCTTTTACTTCTACCTTCTCTCTCTCTCTCTCTCTCTCTCTCTCTCTCTCTCTCTCTCTCTCTCTCTCTCTCTCTCTCTCTCTTCCTCTTTCTCTCTATTGCTTCTATGGCTTACTTTTCAGTAACCAGTGTTTAGGTCGATGACTTTACTATTACCTGAATGAGATCTTCCTTTTTCAGAAGTATATTTTAGGTTTACAAGCACAGAATTCTGAACAAATAAGTCCTTTATTTTAATTTTGTTTCAAAATATTTAGCATACTTTGAAAATCGGAATAAATCTTGCTTTAATTGACGCATCCAATTTCAAATCAATATTCTTAGTTTTCAACTGGTCTGGGTGTGGTTCTATGAAAATATATACAGTAATTTTAGAAAGTATTCTTCTTCTAATTAACGAATTTTATTTGGAAATACTTATGTTTAACCTTTTTTTAGTTGAGCTCCTCCAACGTTCAGTTATATCGGATGATGCATATGATGAAATGATGCTTAAATGTCTCAGAGTACATAGAGTTTAGAGTTACCCTACATTCATCTTACAGAATAAGCGAAAACCGCGGAACAAACTTTATCCAGATAACTGGCAATGACCGAGATTCGAACTCAAAAACCCTTGAACGTGAGGCAGATATGGTATGACCTACACTACAGAGACGGGTAGTTTTTGTCCTTTAACTGCTATGGTCATATCGGCGGCCGTTCTCCCCTGAAACGTATTATTTGGGTTTTATTGATTAGATCACGAACACATTCGCACTAACATTCATACTTCCATACTCTGGAGTAGATGAGAAATTTTCTTGGTCGGAGAAAAATCCCCTACCGCACCGCCGGGAATCGAACCCGGGACACAGCAGAAGTGGCACTACCGACTGAGCTACGGGGCAGCAGGGCAGTATTCTTGTTACTTTATAAACCATGTATAGTACACAAACTATTATATTCCTACCAGATATATATATATATATATATATATATATATGATTTGAAGTCGCCTGAATCCTAACACGTTTTTAGAAATAGGAAGAGGAAGAGGACATAGAATGCCACCCTAAAATTCAAGATATACACTTCTTTGTGATGAAAATATCTTAATCATGTGATATTTTAATAAACATCGTTAAACCGATTGGAAAAACCAGCAGTTTCGGAAAGATGTTCATAAAAGGGTAGTTTGGGCTGTATTTTTTTTTTCAAAATATTTCCGTCACATTCTTAGAAGATGCAGAACTTAATTACTCAGTTTCCTATTTAATGAAAATTTCGTTTATGAGTTATACTGTTCATGCACATACATGGGACGCTTTCAAAATTTCTGAAATGCTCAGAGAGTGAAATATTGGTATCGAAATTATGGGTGGAATATAATACTTTCCCTACCACATTCTTAGTAAAGGAAATAATAAATTAGACCTCATTAGTCAGTTTAGAGACCTATTAACCGTGAAGCTTGCTCACTGTTCTCTTTCAGAATTTACGTTCAGCCATCTGATCAAAAGTAATTCAGGAGCAATTGAGGTTATATGGGAGAAGTAGCAGCCACTATACGGAATATGAACTATAGACATTTACGAACACCTCCCTTGGCAATTACATATATGGGTGTTGCGGTAGAAAATCATATTGCATTTGTAATACTTCTTTATACAATTAAATGTGTCTTTCCCTATAGCTTATTTCCTGTTTCTTATTATAATATCTAGCATATATAATTTCATACATATATAAAATAATTAATATACCATAAATACAACATCTTACATATTGCTCATTTTGGAGTTGTATATTCCCATGCCCAATTACAATTAACCCAGGTTGTGCATATAATTACCTACTTTACAGTTTAAGTTTATTTTGATTTACAACTTTCTAATGACCTCGTACATATCGTACTATAATCTGTTCACTGTAAGAATAAAATAAATGTCAAAGAAGCACGTGCCAGAAATTAATTCCATTGGCTGGTGGGTTTTAATACTCCCGTGTTCTTCCACAATATAGTTAAGCGGTTTATTAAGCTTCATACTATACTTGCTTTCAATAAACAATTCAAGTTGTATAGAATTAACATTATAAAGAGATTACAGTAAGACAAATGACTGTCAAAATTTAAAATATCACTGGTTGTTGTAACAACAAAAATGACAGTTAAACTCCAATGACGGCATTGCCACTGACGTACTGAGGCGAAGCTCATTGCGGAATGCGCAGAAAGATTTTACTTCATTCTAACAGCGAGCAGAGCATTTCAAATATTCCATCATCACCAGTTATTTTTTTCTTGTATTAATGGGATGCAGTTAAGAAACATAACCCCACGCTGCATTAGACATACCTGAATAATTTGCAATACATTAAAAGTGTGTGGTATCAATCATCTACTAGTGCAAGCTTAAAGGGAAGTATAGGTATTAATTCAAACAGAAAAGAAAATTATAAAAATGGCACAGAAAATTATATCAATATTAATTCGAAAAGGTAAACAAAGGGAACTACATCTAAAACTTCGGCAGCTATTTAGCATGTTCTGCACTGTAAATACTCTGATTCAAAAGCAGCTGACTACAGCTCGAGGCATATACATCTTTTTTCTTTTCCTTTTTTTTCTATTTTTTCTTTTTTTAAATTTACGTCCTCCAACGTTGAGTCATATCGGCCGATGAATGAAATGTGTGAAATAATGCTCAAATGAGCCCCGGGTCCATAGAGCTTAGAGTTGCACGACATTCGTCTTTGAGGATACGGTAAAACTCCGGAACAAACCTTAGCAGGATAACTCTGACCGAGATTCGAACTCGGAACCTTTTGAACGTTAGACAGGAATGCTACCATCTACGCTACTGAAGTGGGATCTTATATGTTTGTTTACCAAACGTGGAATACAAATCCCAACAAAAGCAGATATTAATAGATAGAGTCAACATGAAAAATTCAATTCCATGGCCGGGATTTGAA
The DNA here is from genome assembly GCA_030765055.1 of Mantis religiosa. Lineage (NCBI taxonomy): Eukaryota > Metazoa > Arthropoda > Insecta > Mantodea > Mantidae > Mantis > Mantis religiosa. The sequence goes on from CM060951.1 coordinate 93,372,787, forward strand.
CCACGGATCTCCTGGTTTCCGTCCAGTCGCTCTTAACCATTGAGCTACCATGGCCAACGTGCCGTCCTGACATTAAATTCTCCATTTGACTCATATTTCTCCGGTAAACCACTAGGGGCTCTCGCATCCGAGGTACACCGTTTGTGGCGACTTACTATCGTAAGTACTTAAGTCCCAGGCTTCATCATTTAACTCTTATTATTTTAGTTAATTGATGGAAATTAATAATTTCTCCACACTAGCCGTATATAGCACGGAAACCAGAAGATCCGTGGTTCAAATCCCGGAAATGGTATTGAATTTTTCATGTTGACTCTATCTATTAAAAACTTTAGCCTATAAACGGCTAGTGTGGAGAAATGATTAATTTCCATCAATTAACTAAAAGAAAAGCAGATATTTCAGTACTTTTATTTTTAAAACCATCGCGTAAGAACAACTTTCTCTTCACTTTACCAGTTATTTTTTTCAGATACCGGAAACAGGGAAATAACTTCCAAAACTTTAAGACGACTCTGTGGGAACGTCTTGAGTTTGGTCTCTGGAAGTACAATGTTCAAATTTTGACAGAATCGTCCTCCCCGAATGAATTCCAAACCTAGGCTTCCTATATATATTAAAAATTGAACAGTTAAACCGTCCGATATGACTTGACGTTGGAGGACGTAAATTACAACAAGAGAGAGAGAGAGAGAGAGAGAGAGAGAGAGAGAGAGAGAGAGAGAGAGAGAGAGAGAGAGAGAGAGAGAGAGAGAGAGAGAGAGAGAGAGAGAGAGAGAGAGAGAGAGAGAGAGAGAGAGAGAGAGAGAGAGAGAGAGAGAGAGAGAGAGAGAGAGAGAGAGAGAGAGAGAGAGAGAGAATTAAATCATCAAATGGATGACATTACATAAGGGTTAATCAATGAAACCTGATTAACTCTCACAATACTTTCGCTGATGTATATGCAGCTGCTTCAGTCACCGATTTCCAGAACTCAAATAAAATATTTATTTTGCTCATCTTTTGTTTCCACGCACTATGGAATCTGGTCTTGAAGACCACACCAGAGCCCTAGAGCAAACCAAACGAGGCTGAAAAAGGAGCAACAAGAGAGAAATGGCGACATTTGTAATTATGCTATCCATTTCACGGAGGGTCGGATGGATTTTAATTGTCACTTCTCGGCTACGTAAGATAATGCATGCAGTAAAGGGCGATAATTCATCCTCCTGCTCCTACCGGACTGCATGTAGAGGGAGCCGCTCTCCAACACGATTTATTGAGCGTTTCACATTACTGAATACGTAATGCATTGTTTCTGTATCATCATTTCTAAACGACAACAAGCATCTGAATTACGATTTGAGTGCTACTGGGTTTGAAAGAATAATTGCCTTGTTAGCTTTATCAGCCAAGAACAAGTCTTGAAAAAAGACTAAAAAGGATTTTAATGACCTGCGAGCAGGGAAACAGTGTTTAAACATTTGAACCAGCAAAAGCAACAACTATTTGTGTTTTACATTAAAGAGCTTCTGATTATACTGAGAAGAAAGAAAAAGAAAACGTATAACTAACCAAGAAACGGCTTATTCTGCCTACACTAATCTTACAGTATCTGTATATAAAACTATGAAATTAACATGTAAATCTTTTACACTTTTTACACTAAATACAATAAGCAGTTACCTAGGAAATGCTATACAAACAACCTTAGTTACATACAAAATGCAAATGGAACCTAACATTTAATATAATTGTTAAGAACTATCTGTTACGATTAAAAAATTTCCTGCATCTTCAAATGGTGTACCAAAGTAAATTTCAACCTACTTAAGTTTAAAACATAACCAATGAATATGTTGTTTATCGTTATTAGTGCCAACGTTATTTAATAAAACAGCATTTAGTATTACAGGTTTGCCAACTTCATGCATTTTCTCTTTTGCATAAAATCTACTGTTCACAACTGTTAAAGGATTCAAATTAAACATATCTATCATAACAGTATCATACATGCAAAATATCAATAGAAATGACTAGAAACATTTTCCACTAAATAATAATAATAATAATAATAATAATAATAATAATAATAATAATAATAATAATAATAATAATAATAATAATAATAATAATAATAATAATAATAATAATAATAATAATAATAATAATAATAATAATAATAATAATAATAATAATAATAATAATAATAATAATAATAATAATAATAATAATAATAATAATAATAATAATAATAATAATAATAATAATAATAATAATAATAATAATAATAATAATAATAATAATAATAATAATAATAATAATAATAATAATAATAATAATAATAATAATAATAATAATAATAATAATAATAATAATAATAATAATAATAATAATAATAATAATAATAATAATAATAATAATAATAATAATAATAATAATAATAATAATAATAATAATAATAATAATAATAATAATAATAATAATAATAATAATAATAATAATAATAATAATAATAATAATAATAATAATAATAATAATAATAATAATAATAATAATAATAATAATAATAATAATAATAATAATAATAATAATAATAATAATAATAATAATAATAATAATGATAATGATAATGATAATGATAATGAAAATGATGATGATAATGAAAATGATGATGATGATGATGATGATGATGATGATGATGATGATAATAATAATAATAATAGCGATGACGACGACGAAGATGATGAAAATGATTATGATGATCGGCCTTGAAAATGGGAATGTATCACGATCACGTGAGATTTATGCAGGAAAGTATTTTGATAAGCAGTTACCAGTTTATGAACATTATGAATATTCTCTCAACTTCAACTCTTTTTGAGAGAGTGATTCATTTGATAGCAGTGCCTCGGATGCTAGGAAATCTAATCCTTGTTTCACATAAGCTTGTCCCGTATCTCCTAGTGGTCAAGTGACCTATCACCTTTCTCTGGCTGCTATTGCAGTATAGAGTGTTGTGTGGTAAAAATTAGTTCGTTATTTAACATGGTGATATATCTTTATATGTTGGAAGAGAATTCTCAAATTTATATTTTCATAACTGTTTTAAATAAATATATTACGCAAAAGAGTTTTTTATCTGAAATTCATGCTAATTCTTAAACGAAGTAAAGAGGAGGTTCCTTTGCTCTCAAGCACATGGCACGATAGCACGTGATTTAGCAGTAGTGATGAAATATTTCTTTATATGACTTGTATCACTGACTTTTTTTTTAACTGGATTACTCATATACCGCCATTCGAAGGTGTGTTGTGCCGAGTGCGAGAGCTAAATTATTTTATTGATCGTTTATTGCGCGTGTACTTATTATATGTATAATGACAGAGTCTACCACCAGTTTTTCGCTGATGTATTGCAAGGGACAACCTTTACAAAGCGGCGAAAAAAGAATTGTGTTGCATGTGTTTAATGCACTTACAGAGAAGAATCCGTCTTTGTCAGTGAGAGAAGTCGAACAGCTGTGCTCTGAACCTACAGGTGTGAGTGTTACATTCGTAGGAACATCGCGACGTGAAATTGAGACAACAGGAAAATTTACCACTCCGGGGGCGATACTGCTGTGTGGCGAAGACGTTATTTAAGGGCAATCAGATTGTACCATGGTACAAATCTCGAAATATACTACCTTGACGAGACTTGGATGAATGAAGGTCACACAAGTATGGCGTGACACGGCTTTTAAGACTGAAAGACGAGAATGTTTACAAGCTATGTGTGCTGGTTTTAAAAAATGCCGGTGGAAAAAGTCGAAGGCCTTTCATTATAAACTTGTTTCAGTTTCATTGCTCATTCATTCAGTTTCAACTTGCTCAGCTTCATTATAAACTTGTATTTGTGCAAACCTTCAACTTCTTATTTGTATGATTTTATCTATCTTCCTGGCAATTATTATGACGTTTACTGCAGGTGTAAATGTGACGGGAAGGCACCGCCTATGGCCTATGGCGCGAAAGCATTAGCCAATTAGGATGAGGGGGAAGGTAGTTGCAGCCGGAGTGATACACGTCAGCGGGGCAAGGTTATATGAAACAGAGATTAGAGAGGCTGGTTCCGTAACTCAGTTGGTAGAGGATCTGCCTGCCGTACTAGGGGTCCCGGGTTCGATCCCCGGTTGGGGGTGGAGAATCCTCTCCAACCGAGATGATTCTCCATCTTCCCCAGAGTCTGAGAGTGTGAATGTGTACGTTATCTAATGACACAACCCAACGATTACGAGTTAACACCATCGATATATTCCAAAGGAGAACGGTCACCAATATGGCCACTGTGGTTAAAGCCGGGTTATAAATAAATCAAACAAAATTGAGAGAGGCACCAAGCATTAACATTAAGAATGAGCTCCTCTTAATTTTGACGCAAGATATAGCGCAAGACATGTTGCAGTAATGGAAGGCGCGAGTGAAATTCTACAAGAGTGTTTTGCATGAAATTCTTCTGTACTCTATATCCCTCAGTGGGACCAAGGATTAAATTATGATACTTAAATATGAACACATATTTCTTTCTCTTGTCCTTATTTATTTCGTTAACAAATTTACTGTGGCTTTAGCATCTACATACATCATACCATGACATTTGAAATGTACAGGAATAAATCAGAATAATCACCTTCCTGAGCCTTGTGCTTCGTAGATATTGAAAAAATGAAATCTGTAGTGTTTAACACCCGCTTTTATTACATACGGCACCACAGGTGGTGACACTGATGTTTGAGATGGAGCACCGGTGAAAAGAGATGGCGGGGGAAACCGGACTCCCCGGAGTAAACCCGCCCCAGCGCCTGTTGTCCCCCATAAAACTCACTTTGCGGTCGCCTCGGATCGAACCCGGGCCGCCTTGGTGAGAGCCAAGAGGCCTAAACTCCCAGCCACGGCGCGGCCTTTGTAAATATTGAATTCACCAGAATAAGGAATTCTATAAGTTCAGTATTTTCCGTTTACTGGATGGCTATACATGAGTAAGTTTTCGCCTCATGCGATAAGGTTGGAGTAGCACACCCTGTGTTGTTCCGTGGATCATTCTACTTCATTTATAACCTTACAGATGATAAATGATACAAGCTAGTGATATGCCGTATTTAGATAGCAAGTATAAAGTGTGCCAAAATATTAATGTTACTTTGCAGAGTAATAATTACAGTGTTCCTTTCCAGGAAGCAGTTCAAATTAAACTGAAAGTCATTAAAACAAAGCCTATCTTTCACAGGGAATCAGGAAAAGCTAGAGAAAGTTACGATAATCGCAAAAAGGCATGACCCCGCGGTCACCGCGGATTCTCATTTCCTAAATGATTTCCCTGCACCTGGCGAATGTAATCGATCAGTATCCGAATACGGACAACCAACGTAGGTTATTATTGATGAGCGGGCTTCTAATCAGGAAAAAACTAATCAATATTAATTATACGGGACAATGGAATGATTGAAGAGAAAAGGAGAAGGATAGAAATGGGGAGGAGGGTAGGGTGAGTGAAATGAGTTTGAGAGGGAATTGGCTGCAAGGTGGGGCAACGATAGCGTCACCAATCAAATCTGTCTTCAGTAATTTTGATAGGTAATCATTTTTATATAGGCTTGCGTTTGGTTGTGTTATTGGTCCGCATTATTGCCACCCTTGTACATATGAAAAATTGGATAGCTTCAGAATAAAGACAAATGAAACTCTTAGTTCCCTTGGTCGTGAGACCAAGTATTCCACATCATGTAATTTCGGATCCATAGGTGGGTCTCGAAGCATAATAAGGTGGATGTTACATCAAAATGAAAAACTTTTCACCCAAACCGATTTACATAGCCAAGAGATTCATGAGATTTATTGATCGCCGTTAATAATGTTTCTCATTTCATTATACATTTATAATAAGGTTTTACTGTAGTCGTCGGAGGTAATCAACCAGGAGGTAATCCCACCTTTGAAAGATTATTACGCCCCAATTATTATATACTACTCTAGCAGAGTTCTTTGGATGAAAGAAGAATTCCTTAATTAACTATTCTGGAAGAACATTTTTAAAAGCTTCAATGTCTGCGATGAATTTTCAAGGCATTTGACATGTTACTTTCAAGTGATTTTTCTTATTTAAGTTTTCTACAAAATATCCTTAGAAAAGCTTCATTACATACTTCGATCTAGCTACAAGAAAGATGCAGGAGTCTAAAAGGATAGTCAAATTTGTGAACAACATATCACCACATGATTTTCTTGATACACTACTCTGGACAGTGTCATGAGAAATAAATGATTGGCGATTACCACTTCAAAAAGCTATGAAGTTTTTGATAATATGTCCTAGTATAAATTGTTCCTTTGGATGAGGTTAACGCCATAACAAATGTCACAATAAATTGTGGTTTAGCTACATCTACAAATTTCATCTACTGATCAATTTGTTAGTTTTCCAGTATAATGTAGTAGACTTTCCAACGGTTTATTTCTTTACGATAGAAATGGGAAAATAGGCTTTCGTAAAACTATTTTGTGTACCTACCAAATAATAAATAAGATAGATAAAGTCATATAAATGTAACAATTTCCTTCCTTATTATTACAAATGGTAAATTGTAAAGCTCAGAACTTAGGGTTCATGATCTACTCTATACTAGGAACGTAGCTGGAAGAATATGGGAGTTGATGGTAGAGCTAAATGGTAGAGCAAGGCAGGAGCTAGTTTAGAGACAAGCAGAGAAAGGCAACACTAATGTTCCAATTAACTATATCCCAAATAGTGAGTTGAAGTGCAAGACACCTCCTCAATCTTGAGGAGATTTAGGGGTAAAATATTAATAACAATTACTTATTATGTTAAAGACCACCTTGAGGATGTGTAGCCGTTTGTGGTAAACGGATGCAATGCGTAGGTAGCCACCACTGGAGGGCGGCATGTCGAGCCTTACTCTAAGATCAGCCTGACCTCTGGAATAACTAAACAAGAGTGAACCTCTGGAATGACCCAGTGACTAATAACTGCCAAAATACGCAGTCTTAAATTACTGTTACTTTCAATATGGTGACGTATTGTCAAATTGGCATTCTCATGCAAAGAAGCTACGTAGACTTTTCCCAAGCAAAAGCTAAACATGATCATATTCCTCCAAACATCCTAACTGCAAATTGGAGTCTGGATGACTCAGATTACTTTAGTCAGCAAAGTCCGCATCCGACCACCTATACGCGGTAGACATGAGTAAACAGGAAACTGACATCATGAGCTAAAGTCATGAGAAATCTGGCGAAATGATGTTCTCATAAATCAGCAAAAATAAGGACTTTAGAATGTGCAAAGGAGTCAAGTTACAGGAAGTAAGCGTTAAATAATAGGATTCCAGAATTTGATATGTTTTCAAGTATTCCTCAGCCATACACGTGACACTATTATATGAAGTGTTGAATTTTTATTAATTTACTGTACGTATTTGTGAAAATGTAATGGAATATCATAGTATCAGAGTGACCAATTTTTAAAATATTCGGTTATCACTTTAGCTGTATTTTCGTTATACCTACAACAAAACTGTAAATGTATAATGAGAGCTCATATACTCAACAAGTAGATTAAAGAAAAAACTTTGTAGGAATACTTTGTAGAAGGGCAGTATCGAAAATTAACTGAATGCAACATAGGAGACCTTTTTAAGGTAAATATCTTAAGCATGTGCTTAGATAATTCATTCAAAGTAGAGACACTTTTGGAATGAAAAAAGGGCTCTCAATGCTATATAAAGATAGTACACATGAGAAAAAGTTTCGTTAGAAATGTTCGTGTCGAAACCTTGGATATTGTTAAATTTGAATCTCCAACTTGGTATTTATCCGACGGTTCCTATATTTAGTTATGCTCACTTTCGCGTACCTAAACAGAAACATACCCAGATTGATTTCCTGAAGTGATAATGCTGGATATTAACTAAATATTTAACACATGCAAAGTTTTACGGAACACATTCACCTTCTCTTGTTTTCGTCAAACAAAAGCATTACAAAGCAGAAAGATATTCCACTCCTTGCCAAATTTTTCAAAGATGTTTCAATACCATATTTTATTAAATAACGTTTATCGTTTGTTATCAAGACCGCAATTTTTTATATAGCATGATTATATACCTTTCGAAAATTAGAAACAAAATTAAATTCTGAACGCATTATAATACTATAAGTATTTTACCACAGCCAACTTTAGTCAAATATTGGTGAATCCTTGGATATTTTATTTATAAATTGTGTTTGTGAATTCATGAATTTGAATTAAATTGACATAAAATTTATTGAATTCCTTTGTGACTTTGTGAAGTTCGCAGAAACCTTTTTTACTATGCCAAAGGGAAAACGAACCGACTTGAGTCGTTGAAGCCAGTCAAATGTGCGACGAGCTACATCACGTGCTGACCGCATTGATGATCAGCGAGAAGCAGCTAATGCTAATAGTCGTGTTGCTATGTCAGAATTGAGTTCTAGAGCGTTTGTTCTTCCGGGAGAGTTGTTTTAATAAAAAACAGTTGATACAGTTATAAACCAGGATGACGTAGTAAACTCCCACAGTGTTTTTAAATCAATTATGATCAGTTGTAATCATGCTGGGTAACATTAACCAACCATGACTGTACAACGGAACGAGACTAACTGTGAAAAATCTCATGAATAACGTCATCGAAGCAACAATGATCAAGGGAAAGTACAAAGAGAGGATATCTTGATCCAGCGTATTTCGGTGATTCCAACGTGAAGCTGATATTGCATACATGGACATATTAAGTAAACATGGCCATATGTAATTCAACTTAAGTTAATAACCAAGCAGGCCATATAGATGATGCAATAAATGCTTAGGTTTATTGAAATCCCAAATTGTGACGTAGGAGCAATCAGAATTAAGTATTACGGTAACTTAGCAACCAAAACAGAAAAAAGAACCAATGATTTTAATATTAAATTGTTTTTCTGGCTTTAACTTTCGAAGAGGGTAGACGCGTTTTCGGTAAAAGACTTCTTGAAATTACGAGAAGTTATTGGAGTTCATCATTTATGAACGTTTAATAAACGTTTAAAATATACATTAAATACGCGACGCTATGATAAATAATCTAAGTAAAAAATCGTTGCATCATTTATAAATAAAAGGAGAAAATTAAAATATAGTAAAGGGCTATATACATCAGTGGAAAAAGTCGCATGTAAAGAAGAAAATGTTGTCGAGAAATATAATTCCAAGGAAAGTGAAAAGGTATTAATTATTTTATTCCATAGTTGCCCATAAGTGAAATCACCTTTGTATCGATACCACGCCTGAGAAGTTTCACATCTCATCGCTCGCCGCAGCTGCCGGAGAGAGCATTTATAGAAATCTTCGAGAACATCATCTTCACGGCTTTTATACGAAAGGTTCATCGCTTCTACATCAAGGTAAGATATGGCTTCTACATGCGTCGCCACACCGAGGAAACGTGCAACTTTTGCGCATGTGGCGCGTAGACCTCACGAAGGGGCGAATCCAACTTCAGATATGTCACCGCATCGTGTGACATAAATCCAACCCACGAGGGGAACCGCTCCAAACGGATTTACCTTTAGATTTTTAGCGTCTACAATTTCCCATGCGCTTGGGCTTTGCGATGGCCATAAATAAATCGCAAGGATAGTCATTGGAAATTTGCGGAATCAACTTGAAGTTTCCCTGTTTCTCTCATGGATAATTCACGCGTCGGAAAACGCGCGAACACGTAGGAAGCAGAAGCTCATTCTTTTTAATTTAACACTACAAGCAACACCATAAGGTGTGTGACAAGCAGTTATTTACAGTTAACGATTACAGTGTGAGTTATGTGATAACGGTTGAGATTAACGATTAAACTGTGTTCATAACTATCACCTTTGTAGTTACACTACATACGTAGTTACTAGTGGAACTGGATTATGGTGATGGGATGATGGTGTACTCAGAGTCTGCGGTGATCATGTGGAACGGGATTGTTCTCACCTGATGTCGTCCCGCGTTGTGACTGGGGTTGTGGATTGCCTTCTGCCCTTCTCTATGGTGACAATAAAGCCACTACCTTTTTCGATCTGGATCTTTGGTTCAGATCTGGCACTCAGATTTATCGATGCATATATATATATAAAAACCTCCGGATCTGCTTCAGTCTGAGCTATGAGAACTCTTGAATTTTCAGACGTAGTCGCTAGTGAAAGGATAAATTATCTAAATAAACTTCGATACCGATAATTTATTTTTATTTTAAAAATATCAAGATAGTCAATTTAATGTTTATTATTTATACAGTTTTTCGTATAAAAGTTGACAATAGTATTGTATACCTTTATTAAATTAACATAAAACGGATATTAATTCTTTTACAAGATTTCATCGCGACACTGAAGTTACATCTGTTCAGCTTAACGTTCATCCATCAAAAGACGCTTTCTTTCGTAGCTGTTTTACCAAAATTATTGGTTTTTCATTCTTTCGTTGCTATCACTACCAATCAAACTCAACTTTTACTGGCCCACGTCACACATTAGATAATCTCAGTTTTAAAACTACTAATGATAAAACATCACATCATATCACTTATATGTTGCGCCGTCTCATGTCCTATTAAATTTTAACAATTTCCTTTCTTATTCATATTAACGTGTCCATATCGATTAAATAATTAAACATATTTAAATAATTTTACAATTCTTGGAGCCTAAACCAATATAATGGGTACACCAGTAACGATTAGTTGTGCCTACGTTTCAGCGTAAATGATTCGATACAGATGCAGTCTAAAAAGAAGATTTTCTTGCAGTGAAAATGCATTCACGTTTGTTTCTAAATTCATGTAGATATACAGAGCTTTTTCTGTATGGGAATTTAATTATAAATATCCCATACTTCTAAGGAGGTTCGACCCTATCGTCAATATAAAAATGATTGAAGTTTTAAATGCTCCTGTAGAACGTTACACAATCATTGTGAAAGCTGACGTTGCCATACAACAAAAATATTAACGCCCAAACATACATTACTGTCTAAAACCACTTAGTATACAGATAAAGTTGATTGGTGACATGTACAGAGTAAAGTAACTACACTCACAGGTTCTTGCGAGAGATTTGTAGAACAACGTACAACCTGCCTCGGTAGCGTAGCGTGTCTACCTCAGTTCAAGAGGTTCCGAGTTCGAATCTCGGTCTCTTTCATCCTGAAAGACGAATGTTGGGTAAGTAAGCTCTATGGAGCATCATTTGAGCATCATTTCACCCATTCTATTCATCGTCTGATATAGCTTAACGTTGGAGGACGTAAATTACAAATAAAAAAGATGTATGTAACCAAAACCTGTTAATTAACGGGATAACCAGTTACTGTCCTTGTTGCCTTGATAACTGTTACGCTTATAGATATAAGTTTACTTCTCTGTTATTTCAGTAACTGTCGGATTACCGAGCGGAATGGCTCAGGTGGCTTCATCTGTGGCCTGCATTCGAGAGGCCCGGGTTTAGATTCCCTTGGTGCCCTCGTGGTGGGGCTGTTTCTGAACCCCAGTAGGATGGCATGTCCGTTGTCCTGGCCTTCCGTGGGAAGTTCCCACCTATGTAAAAATGTAGGGACTCTGCCCTCTACACTGTCATTGCTCCTTGGGACGGCCACCTTCTGAATCCTCTCACCTCATCCTTCCTCCCGGGGATGCCTCACTTGGGGACATAGATACAATAAGTCAATTCTGGTTGCCATGCCAAGTCTCCTCCGAAATAATGCACTTCCAGCTCCACTTTCGTCGGATTAAGACGACTAAATACTACGTTACAATATATATAAGCTATTATATCACATGTCTAAGCTATTTATGGTTAGTGCAAAAATTGTTTTACTCTATTTCTAATATTCATGTATTTCAACCTGAGAATTTTGTGGTGCGTACCTTATTTCACAAACTATGTTACCGAGCGGGATGGCTCAGGCGGAGCCCTGGTTTCGATTCAAGTGGCCGACCAACCTGACCCATTGGTTTTTTTGGGGGTTTTCCCGGGTCGCTAGGCGAATGCTGGGTAGGTTAATTCCTGTCCCTCCATTTCATTTCCGTTATCATTTCATATCATCTCTTATCTGGTGGTCTCTTTCAGGGTAGAAGTGCCGGTGGGTGTCTCGGCGATGTATGGAGGGATGATATGCTTTGAGAAAAATCACTTCCTCCTCCGGTAGGTCGGTTGCCGGTCTACGCTCCTCTGCTGGGACCATTTCTGGACCACCAGCCAGGGACTCGGATCACCTGCCTGGGACCATTAGGGCTCGGCTGCTCGGCTCGTTGCCGAACGAGTTCTTTGACCTGGCCTGTAGGGGGAGGTCTCTATCCAGGTAAACTGTATGGATCCTGCCCTCTGTAGTGTCGTGGCTCCTCGGGTCGGCCGCCCTCTGTCTGTTCCTTCCTCCCGGTTTTTGTTTAATTTTACGTCCTCCAACGTTAAGTCATATCGGACGATGAATGGAATGGGTGAAATGATGCTCAAATGGGCCCAGGGTCCATGGAGCTTAAAGTTACCCGACATTCGTCTTTTAGGATAAGGGAAATCCCGGAAAAAACCTTATCCAGGCAACTCACCCTGATCGAGATTCGAACTCGGGACCTCTTGAACGCGCGGCAGACATGCTACCATACGCTACTGAGGCGGGCCATTCCGGGGGTGTCCCCACTTGGGGGCATAGGACCTGAAGGCCCAGCATGGTGGCCTAAGTACCGAATCCCCTCCGTAATGAAATCCCAATCCCATCCCAAACTATGTTTATCTTTCTAAAACTTAATTTACCATTTTAAAAATGTCCATCGTTGCTTTATTAATGACTATGGAGGTAAATCTGAGCCCTATTTCTAACGGCTATAGAAAAGGTGACAGTTTATATAAAAATCATAATTTGTAAAGAAATAAACATACATTATAAATGAGTATGAAGGTAAATCTGAGCCCTATTTCTAACGGCTATAGAAAAGGCGACAGTTTATATAAAAATCATAATTTGTAAAGAAATAAACATACATTATAAATGAGTATGAAGGTAAATCTGAGCCCTATTTCTAACGGCTATAGAAAAGGTGACAGTTTATATAAAAATCATAATTTGTAAAGAAATAAACATACATTATAAATGTACACTGAGCTATAAAATAATAATGTAGAATTTTCCTGCTTACTTTCATGGTTACAAAGAACATGTCCATGTGGAAAATTTCATCAGAAGTTTTGCAACTCTTAATTTTTTTAATTCATTTTTTCTTTTGCTAGCCAAGTTTAGTTGGTATTTGTAAAATTTAAGAGTTCCCTTCATTGGTAAAAACACTGAAAAACCCGCTTATTTAGGTAAATTGCCGTAACAAAATTTCGAATTCGGGTTCTGTTGAACTTGAAACAGATGCACTACTCCTCAGGCAATGGAGATGTGCCTCAACAACTTGTATAGCACTTAAAAATATAACATATACTTTTTTTACGCTTTACCAAACACGTTTAACGATAAAAGCATGAAAAGGAATAGACGCAGCAAGAATGCTATTTTTTTTATTTTTTTTACTTCCGAATGCATTAGATTCTGGCATTATTTACGAAATAGCCTCTAATCAAAGACAACAGGGGCACATTTTATATTTAGTGTATTTTTTTCTTTTATGTGATCTTTTGAATCTGATATATGTTGCTGCGGTATAATGCAAACATGCATATTGTATATTTTAATGCATGATGCTGTTACTGCTTGGAAAAGTACTGAAAGCTAGATTTGTAATCTAGCATCGTGCTGATTGAAGCACGTGTCAGAAAGTGTTTCATTTCGAAAGGCACCTAAAAGTCAAAACTGGAAATGTTTTCATTCTTTATAAGTTATGATGTCAGAGATATGCAATTCTCTTTGCCCAAGGATATTCATAGGTATGAAACTTGAATGATCTTACTTCATGCATATCTTTCAATGTGGATAAAGACATTTATATTTCTCAGGATAAAAATTGCGAGTAATAATTCCCCATGAGGAAGAAAAGAAGAGTACGGCAGGCACAGTGGACTTCCTAGTGCTTCCGCAGTGAACATTAGACCACCATGTGCTGAGTAGCTCTGATTTGTTAAACGCATTTTTATAATAAATTGCTATCTCAGAAAATCAAATAACGAAACGTAACAATCGTTTCTATAGTTTGACTGAGCTTCGGGATTATAATGTTTCTGTACCTTCCACCCAACACAAGGAGGCAAGCCAAAGGAACGTGTAACCAATCACTAATCACTTTTGCTGTGTTTTATGCTCGCCTTCCGCATATAAGGATGGTAGATTCATGTGAAATACAATATTGTCACATAATTCACCCATGCATAATATCTATCACTGCAATTACTGAAACGTGCATTAAATCTAACTCATATGTACTCTCGTACACTCATTTCATAGTAAACATATTTACTACTAGAGCAGACACATATGAAGCCCCTCTGCCTCTTCAGGTTCCACTTGTCTTCTTGTGGTGGGTAGACAGTACACAATAACTATCACTGCAGTTGCTAAAACAAGCCTTAGATCTGGCAGCATGGGTAACTCATATGTACTCTCATACACTCATTTCGTAGTAAACAGATCCACAAACAGAGCATCCCTCCATGCTCTTGCATAGATTCGGGCAGAACAACTGTCTCCGTAAGTTACATCCACGACTTACGCCACGTACCATTCACTGTCTGTTCCGCCCATCGATCTGGGACTCTATGAAAAACTGGAAAACTGTAGCCCAAGCCGGCTCATGATGCATCCACATGAGCCCTAGAAGGAAGTGATTAATAGAAAGAGAAGCCAATTCAAAGAATACAATGCATCAGAAAATCGTGGATATCGCATACCAATCAATGGATACCACTCAGAATGACCGGCCCGACAAAATGGAACTCGGATCCATCGGGATGCAGCTTTACACGACTTCACAGAGTTATCTCACTCGGTCATTATGGAAACTGTATGCCCCAACAACTCAATCACAACCGTAAATTTTAATGAAGAGCAGCTCTACACGTATCCATGAGATAAGATAAGTACTCAGTAATCACATTCATTTGCTCTCGCTATAATAAGTAAGATCTAAACAAGGTACCCTTGCATAACTGTACAAAGATATCAATACTGCTTCATTCATGTTCTTCGAATGTTTGAGAAAAGGTTATTGTTTTAAATAGAGAAACTACACATACTGCAAATAATAATAATAATAATAATAATAATAATAATAATAATAATAATAATAATAATAATAATAATAATAATAATAATAATAATAATAATAATAATAATAATAATAATAATAATAATAATAATAATAATAATAATAATAATAATAATAATAATAATAATAATAATAATAATAATAATAATAATAATAATAATAATAATAATAATAATAATAATAATAATAATAATAATAATAATAATAATAATAATAATAATAATAATAATAATAATAATAATAATAATAATAATAATAATAATAATAATAATAATAATAATAATAATAATAATAATAATAATAATAATAATAATAATAATAATAATAATAATAATAATAATAATAATAATAATAATAATAATAATAATAATAATAATAATAATAATAATAATAATAATAATAATAATAATAATAATAATAATAATAATAATAATAATAATAATAATAATAATAATAATAATAATAATAATAATAATAATAATAATAATAATAATAATAATAATAATAATAATAATAATAATAATAATAATAATAATAATAATAATAATAATAATAATAATAATAATAATAATAATAATAATAATAATAATAATAATAATAATAATAATAATAATAATAATAATAATAATAATAATAATAATAATAATAATAATAATAATAATAATAATAATAATAATAATAATAATAATAATAATAATAATAATAATAATAATAATAATAATAATAATAATAATAATAATAATAATAATAATAATAATAATAATAATAATAATAATAATAATAATAATAATAATAATAATAATAATAATAATAATAATAATAATAATAATAATAATAATAATAATAATAATAATAATAATAATAATAATAATAATAATAATAATAATAATAATAATAATAATAATAATAATAATAATAATAATAATAATAATAATAATAATAATAATAATAATAATAATAATAATAATAATAATAATAATAATAATAATAATAATAATAATAATAATAATAATAATAATAATAATAATAATAATAATAATAATAATAATAATAATAAAACAATAATTTGGTGTCCAGCAAACGAAGAGGAACGACTGGATTCATCTGCTATTGTTGCCTTTTGCACTAACGGGATAGTGGGTAGATACATAAAACTAACTTCAGCCATCCATATGTATGAAAAAAAAGGGTATGATAGGTACGTTTTTTCTTTACGCAGTACTTACAGTAAGCCAACTGAGCGAGGTAGTCAGGCGTTTCGTCTGTGGACCGCTTTCGGGAGGTCCGGATTCGCTTCTCGTAGCCGGCATACCTGATCCTTGTGTTGTCCAGGGGTATTCCCAGGTCACCATGCAAATGCTGGGTACGTTAATTACACCTTAGAATTTCCTGTTCCTCCATTTCATCTCATAATTTCATCTCACGTGGTGGTCTTTTCAGGACAAAATTGTGCGGAGGGGATTTGGCACGGAGGTCCAAACTAGGTCTATTGTACCTATGCCCCCAAGTCGGGCAACCCTAGTAGGAAGGCTGAGGCAAGAGGAGCCACAACATTTCAGAGGGCAGCGTCCCTACACCTTTACCAGTGGGAAACTTCCCGGCAGGCCAGTACAACCGACATCAGACCAGGTTCGGAGACCGGCAACCAACCTATCGGTGGAGGAAATGGTTTATTTAGAGTATACCATCCTGCCATACAACGCAGAGACACCTGCCGACATTTTTACCCTGTAAGAGACCACCAGATGAGAGATGATATGAAATGATAATGGAGATGAAATGGAGGGACGGGAAACTTGGGGGATGTAATTAACCGACCTAGCATTCGCCTGGCGACCCGGGAAAACCCCGAAAAAGCCCACGGGTCAAGTAGGTGGTCCACAGGAATTGAACCCGGACATCCCGAATGTGGACCACAGATGAAACAGCCTGAGCCTTTTCGCTTGGTAGATCTGTATAAGAGTAATTATAGAAAATGATGTAAAAGCTGTAGCAGATATTTTATGTTGTTTGAGAGGAAAAGTTGGAGGAATTGTAACGTTTATTGAAATTGATAAAGTGTAAGTGGATGATGGTATAACCATGACAACCTGATATGACAGGAAGTTGTTATATGTCTAAAACATTTTTTCTTCTGCTTAAGAACGTCGTAGGAGAAAGACGTACATTTGTGTCTCTCCGAGGTTGTACAGAATTATTTTTGAGTATGCATTTAAGATGAACAAATAGCGTGGTGTAAGAAAGTAACAGTCAATCTTTATACTAGTCATAGTTTGTTAAAGAACAACATTTATATTATTTAAATTTGTATCGCAATTTTAAAATGTTTCGGAAGAATTAAATCTCCATGTTTGAAAAAGAAAAGAATTGTTTGTACATTCTTCAGCAACAGTAATACTAACTTTCTCCGCCCCGTTACCACGACCCTGGGAAAAAGAGCTTATCGCTCCAGAATTACTGATTCGCCCACCCACACCAAGGGTTGCAGGGAAAACTTCTAGATATCTTCACGATCGTCACCAAAGGTGAGAGATTATATACATCCATCCATCTTCATCCTATTCAACGGCTTCAAGATTATCGCCACAACGTGGGGCCTTTTAGAAAACGGTCGTCGTCTACAGTCATCGCATTAAACTGCTTCAAAGCAATATATTCAGTTTTTTAGGTTTCCCTTTTTGGAAAAATAAATAGAAAGTTTGCAATGACGACAAAATTTAGTTGTTTTTTACAGTTATGTCTACCTTTAAACTTAAATTGCAACAAAAATAGAAACCATGTGGTGAAACTGAGACCTTCTAATCCATAGAGTTTGAAAATAGTTACTTTACTTTGAAAAAGATGTTATCACTAATATCTGCAACTGTTTTAACTGTTGAAGAAACTCACTAAGCAGCGTAGTACAATAAATTGTGTCGTATATCTAATTTAATTCAACTCACTTTCTAAAGAACATATCTAAATTTCTCATGAAATGTGTTAAAACACTTTTAAGTAACTTCTGATGAATACGTATAACATATTGAAAGTATTTCGGAACAAATGGAAAAATTATAATAAAATCTTTAATTTCTTTTCGTACGCTCAGACGAATTTGATGATCTCTTATGTAGAAATATGTGCATTTACTTCAGAGGGCATTTAATTTGTTTCATACTTAGATTCTTTTCCTTTCATTACTCAAAAATAAACACAAAAACACAAAGTAGCGAGTAGAAAAAATAGAGAGAGGCTGTTTGCTTCATTAGGAAAGAATTGCTTGTGAGTATTGAAATATTTAAATTTAATCGCATGGCATATATACGCCAGAGCTGAGATCTTGTTTACGAAGGAAATAAATTTAGCCACGCTACAACTGGACATAGTTGGATTGTGATCCATAACCAAGTCCGAACATCGCTAAAGCTGCAAAAAAAAAAAAAAAATAAAAAATAAAAATAATTCGCCCCTTGCGGCCACATGTGAATACTGAAGCGTCATGCGTAATCGCTGGAACTTCATTCAGGAAGCAGTGAGGGCATAAACTTGCAGTGCGGAACGCTACCGTATTCCATCTGGTGGAATAAGTGGCAACAGCTTTCGAAGACGGCTCTTTGCTCGAGAAGCTTTGACAACAACAATTGAGAGCAAATAGGTCATATATGGGTATATTAGCACTTGCAAAATCAAATTCGATCTGATATATGTATAGGCTCAAAATTAAATTGTACTACTCTCTTATCTACACATATCAGTAACTTAAGTAAAACTAAAGTGACATTTTTTTCACAACGAAGGGAAATTTGGTTCGAAGGATTTTCACGTCCCATAATTGGAAAATTCAGTTGCAAGTAAGTGCCAGGGAAAGTAAAAATACGTGATGTTAGATACTCTTTAAAACGCTTTTCATTAACATTTTCGTTTTTCATAAACATGAGGCGTAGCTGTAATAGGAATAAATAGAAAATAGCATAAGCATTAGCTTCATATAATAGTTACACAAGTAATGGATACTTTTTAAAAATTTGTATCCTCCAACGTTAATTCATATCAGACGATGAATGAAATGATTGAAGTAATGCTCAAATGAGTCCAGGGTGAACAGAGCTTAGAGTTACTCGAAATTCATTTTTCAGGATAAGGGAGAACGCCGGGAAATTCTTACCTAATCCTTGTTTCACACAAGCTTGCCCCGTATCTCTAAATGGTCACGTGACCTTATCACCTCTCATTGGCTGCTATTGTAGTATAGACTGTTGTGCCGTAAAAATTAGTTTGTTATTTAACATGGTGATATATATTTATATGTGTGAAGAGAATTGTCAAATTTATATTTTCGTAACTGTTTTATTAAAATATATTCCGCAAAGGAGTTGATTTATCTGAAGTGCATGTTAATTCTTAAACGAAGTAAGGAGGAGGTTCCTTTGCTCAGAAGCCCATCTTTCACATGGCACGATAGCACGTGCTTCAGCAGTAGTGATGGCATATTTGTTTATATGACTTTTATCACTGACCTTGATTTCAACTGTTTTAGTCATATATCGCCAATCGAAGGTGTGTTGTGCCGAGTGCGAGAGTTAAATTATTTTTTGATCGTTTATTGCGCTTGTATATGTATACTGGCAAAGTCTACCGCCAGTTTTTCGCTGAAGCATCGCAAGAGTAAACATTTACAAAGCGGCGAAAAAAGAATTGTGGTTGGTGCATGGCTTTAATGCACTTACAAAGAAGAATCCGTCTTTGTCAGTGAGAGAAGTCGAACAGCTGTGCTCTGAACTTACAGGTGTGTTAGATGCGTAGGAACATGGCGACGTGAAATTGAGACAACAGGAAAACTTACCACTCCAGGGGTGATATTGTTGTGTGGCGAAGACGTTATTTAAGGACAATCAGACTGCACCGGGATACAAATCGCACCCTGACGAGACATGGCTGTGACACAATTATGGCGTGACACGACTTTTAAGACTGAAAGACAAGCATTTTTGCAAGGTATGTGTGCTGGTGGAAAAGGCCGAAGGCCTTTCATTATAAACTTGTTTCAGTTCCATTGCTCATTCATTCAGTTTCAACTTGCTCAGTTTCATTATAAACTTCATTATTTCTGCATGGCTTCATATTCTTATTTGTATGATTTATCTATCTTCCTGGAAATTATTATTACCTTTACTGCAGGTTTAAATGTGACGGGAAGGCACCGCCTATGGCTTGAGGCGCGAAAGCATTAGCCACTTAGGGTGAGGGGGAGGTAGTTGCACGCGGAGGGATACATGTCAGCGGGGCTAGATTATATGAAACAGAGATTAGATAACTCACCCTGACCGATATTCAAATTGGGACCTCTAGAAGATGAGGCAGGCACACTACCACCTGCGCCTCAGAGGCGGGTGTATGGAGATTCGCAGTAACGGTTACACAATGAGGAATATGAAGCAGCTGGTTACCCAATGTTTAGTTATTGCATTAAATAAAGTCAATAAAATAAAAGAAAAAATTACCAAGCATGCTGGCCTTGTAGCTCAGTCGGTGGAGCACCTACCTGCTGTGCAATGGGTCCGGGCTTGATTCCCGGCTGGGGTTAGGGAGTTTCCTCCAACCAAGATGATTCGCCATCTTCCGCAGTGTCTGGAAGTATGAATGAGAGTGTAAATGTGAATGCGTGATCTACTGATGAAACCCAATGTTTACGAGTTAACAACTCGATATGTTCCAAAGAAGAACTGCCGCCGATATGACCATTGCAGTTAAAGGCGAAATGAAACAAAAAAGGGGAAAAAAGAAAGAAAGAAAGAAAGACAGAAAGAAAGAAAGAAAGAAAGAAAGAAAGAAAGAAAGAAAGAAAGAAAGAAAGAAAGAAAGAAAGAAAGAAAGAAAGAAAGAAAGAAAGAAAGAAAGAAAGAAAGAAAGAAAGAAAAAATAAAGGAAAAAATTCAGAGTGTGGTGATATTCGCTGCATGTAAATTGGTATTGCTTATCGGGAACTCATATAGAGACCTTGTATGGTACTGTTGATCTGATAAACCGTTTGGTGATAAAAATTCCTAAAAGTGTCCCATTTTGCTACTTATACATAATCAACTGAGATTACCTGCATTTTTATGTTAATATTTATGTTTAGAAGTTAATGTTTCTGCTCTATAGCAACATCATTCAAAATATCATCACCATGTTTTATGTAACCCCTTACGAGAATATTAAAATTATTTGCAGCCTAATTTCAATTATGCTAACTCTAGTAATAATGGTGTATGATTATTTTCCATTTCAGTATCCTGCGTTACGTAGAGCTTATATTTAAGAATCCATGAAGTGAATCTACTTTTATTTTTTATTTTGTTTTGTCGAGTGTTAATAAAATTAATACCAAGCAAATGGGTTATCCTTTTGCTTAAGCTTGTTAAATTAGGGAACTTCACTCTTCTCGCAGTAACCGAATTACAGACACAAATAAGAATACAAGAAAAGTGGATAAACTGTATAAATGCTCATGACAGCTGGACTCCGAGTAAAATTTGTCAGGAACATAAAATTTTAGTAGGTGAAATATAAAAATAAACTCTCCTGAAAACACTCTACCGTTGGGGAAATCATTTAAAATAGCATTTAAATTATCGGGCCAAAATATATTTTATATGCCTCTTTTCATTATAAACGGATTAAAAGACACTCAAAATCAAAATTTGGAATCAAAATTTGGAATAAATATTAGGGTTAACGTTTATTAAGAGAGAGGAAGAAGAAAGAAAGAAAGAAAGAAAGAAAGAAGAAGAGAAAGAAAGAAAGGAAAGAGAAGAAGAAGAAAGAAAAGAGAAAGAAGGAAAGAAAGAAGGAAGAAAGAAAGAAAGAAAGAAAGAGAGAAGAAAGAAAGAAGAAAGAAGGAAAGAAGAAAGAAAGAAAGAAAGAAAGAAAGAAAGAAAGAAAGAAAGAAAGAAAGAAAGAAAGAAGAAAGAAAGAAAGAAGAGAAAGAGAGAGAGAAAGAGAGAGAGAAAGAAGAAAGAAAGAAAGAAAGAAAGAAAGAAGAGAAGAGAGAAGAAAGAGAGAGAGAACGGAGAGAGAGAAAGAGAGAAAGAGAAAGAACAGAAAGAAAGAAAGAAAGAAAGAAAGAAAGAAAGAAAGAAAGAAAGAAAGAAAGAAAGAAAGAAAGAAGAAGAAACAGAAAGAAAGGAGAAAGAGAGAAAGAGAGAAGAGAGGGAAAGAGAGAAAGAGAGAAAGAAAGAAAGAGAGAAGAAAGAAGAAAGAAAGAAGAAGAAAGAAGAAAGAAAGAAAGAAAGAAACAAAGACAAGAAAGAGAAACAAAGAAAGGAAGAAAGAAAGAAAGAAGAAAGAAAGAAGAAACAAGAAAGAAAGAAACAAAGAAAGAAAGAAACAAAGAAAGAAAGAAAGCAAAGAAAGAAGGAAGACAGGAAGAAGAAAGAAAGAAAGAAAGAAGAAGAAAGAAAGAAAGCAAAGGAAGAGAAAGAAAGAAAGAAAGAAAGAAAGAAAAGAAAGACAAGAAAGAAGAGAAAGAAAGAAGAAAAGAAAGAAAGAAAGAGAAAGAAAGAAAGAAAGAAAGAAAGAAACGAAGAAAAGAAAGAAAGAAAGAAACGATAAGAAAGAAAAGAAAGAAAGAAAAAAGAAAGAAAGAAAGAAAGAAAAAGAAAAGAAAGAAAATAAAGATAAGAAAGAAAGAAAGAAAGAAAGAGATAAGAAAGAAAGAAAGAAAGAAAGAAGAAGAAGAAAGAAAGAAAGAAAGAAAGAAAGAGAAAGAAAGAAAGAAGAAAGAAGAAAGAAAGAGAAGAAAGAAAGAAAGAAAAGAAAGAAAGATAGAAAGAAGAAAGAAAGAAAGAAGAGAAAGAAAGAAGAAAGAAAGAAAGAAAGAAAAGAAAGAAAGAAGAAAGAAGAAAGAAAGAAAGAAAGAGAAAGAAAGAAAGACAAGAAAGAAAGAAAGAAAGAAAGAAAGAAAGAAGAAAGAAAGAAAGAAAGAAAGAAAGAAAGTAAGTAAGAAAGAGAGTTATAATCATTAAAGAGGCGAAATGTTAATCACTTGTTGTTTAATGCAACAATAAATTAATTTGATAATTTATGTAATCATAAAATACTCTACCTTTTATTGTATGTACATTTTACTGTTGGCGCGCCTCGAAAGCGTAGATGGTAGCGTGTCTACCTCACGTTCAAGAGGTCCGAGTTCGAATCTCGGTCAGGGTAAGTTACCTTGATAAAGTTTTCTCCGGGGTTTTCCCTTATCCTGAAAGACGAATGTCGGGTAGCTCTAAGCTCCATGGACCCTGGACTCATTTGAGCATCATTTCGCCCCATTCATTCACCTTTCGATATGACTTAACGTTGGAGGACGTAAATTACAAAAAATACTGTGTCATCTTTTTATTTGCCTCATTGACTGATTTATTGAGTCATTGATTCATTGATTTCTGTTAAGTTCTTTCCATTTTCTGCATGTAAGTGCCTCCGCCTCAAGTAGCAACAATGTCCAAGTCGACTGTCGTAGACATCGATTGTTTGAATGCGACATCAGGGTTTTCTCTGACCCCACACCCTGGAGACCATGGGGGGCCGGTAAGTGATGCTGAATCTCCCTGTTATTATTTTGCCTGGACTTGCTACTATTAGATATAATGCTAGAACGAGCAACATGAGAAGAGGTACAGGGGAGGTGAGAAATTCTTTTTCGATTGCAGTCGATATTCGAGCTGCATTGTGATTGATGAATGGTCATTCTGCTTCAGAGACTCAAGCGCGTGGGTAAGAAAAAAGCGGCGCAAAGCGCGTGCGGTGGAGTAGCCAATTGTTTCGCTTGAAAACTGGTTGCAGAGGGCAGAGCTATCATCACTGTAATCATGACATTTACGTGGCGAGTAAAGTTAAAGTATCATTAAAACAACAAATAAACAAATTTGACATCTATGTTTCAGGAATTTTCTCTATCAAAATAAGTTTGAAAAGAGATAACTAATTAAGTTTTAATAAAAGCATTATCTATATTTCATGGCTTTTGGTTTACAAACTTCTCAGGGCATAGTTAATATATGTTATAACATATGCGGAAGTAAGACTAGGTCCAATGCAGAGTATCTCCGCTCTACATCCAATGGTGCTGCGAACTGGTTAATTACTCTAAGAAAACGGCAATAACTTTACTAAGTGTGTCTAATTCCCAAAGCATTTTATGAACTTTTAAAAAAATTCAAAGACACCAGTAAATTCAAAACACACTTATTTAAATTTAAAGGTAGCTATAGTGATATAAACGTTATTATTTAAACTATTACTTATTAAAACAGGTAGAATGCTTTTTACATTATAGATAAAAACATTCCGTTGGTTATCGAAGTATTAGCTGGGAACAAATAAAAGACAATCCTAAATTTTTTCTTGTGAAATCTTAACTTTAACGTAAAGTAAGATGTGGGTGAAACTGAAATGCTAATTGTAAAATAAGGCGCTTATGGAATATATTGAAGATAAAAGACTCTAATGTATGCATTATACACACTCCTGTATACAAACTATTATTTAAAGCACTTATGTTTATTTATACCTCATGATAATCCAGATAAACGTATGCAGAAGTGATTTTTTTACTGTTTCATTATAAGACACAATAAGAATAAGAGAATAAGCAGATTTGGCAACAGCCAAATGTCCTAAGAGCTGGTTGCTACATGAGAGCCATATATGTGGTAGTTCCCTCTTTGCATGACTAGAGTATAAAAACAAAAATAAATTACTTATTTAAGAGAAGTATAAATATTTGAAAATTCAAAAAATAACAAGGAATGTCTTTAAAAGTAAAATGCTTTTCTCCAGAATAAAAATTGTGTACATAAGTAAAATTGTCTGATTTAACAAGATCTACATTTTTTCCACGGCAAGGTTTTGTCTGTGTCTTATTGTCATTAGCAAAAGTTATTCAGAATTAAGAAATCTTCAGAGCTATTCCCTAAAAATTTAAGATGTAAATTGTATTTGAAATTATCCTAAATATATGGTATTCAGAATCGCTAGAGGTATTTTTGAGGGAATATATATAATACTGATTGAAAAGGTTAATTTGAGGTATGAAAATCGTGTCGCTTTATGGAACATACTGAACCTAAATGCCTCTTTGGTACTTACAGATTCTCATCTTTGAGAAATATGGTTCACACACGCAGGCAGAAAGAGAGAGGCAAACGTTGGTTCAGGTGGGAGTTGCTTAGGTTAAAACAAAGTTAACCACTGGGGGACAGCCCTTACAGGGCCAAGGCCTACCAACCTGACTGCCGGCCTCACGCCCACTTACGCACGGCAGAGGTGGACGATCATCCAACCTATACGGGGAGGAGATGTGGTCAGCATCTCGGCATCTCCCAGCCGGAATGTTGGTTTCCGTGACCAGGGCCACTTACCTAGCGTAAGCTTCTCACTTTCCTCACGATGCTGTGTGGGCACCGGTCCTATACCCGGGACCTAAAATCCCCACCACCCGGGCCACTTTCCCTGGCCAGGGACCAAGGCATGCTGCCTTAGCCCGCTACACCACGACGCAGGACAGTTGATTAGGTGCTGACCTCTAATCCCTAAGTTGTGGGTTTAAAAGTAGCCTAGATCGATAATTTTAAATGTGCTTCAATCTAATGCTATGTAAAAGAACCAGGTACGCAATTCTGGCATTCCGGTGGCATGAAGGTGCCCCTGGAAATTCGCAGTATTGCTAGAAAACAAAATATTTATTTAGACTGACACAGATGCGCGCGCGTGCACACACATGTATATAAATCACAGTTATTTTTCTATAAATATTTAGGAGTAAGGTGAACCAGGAGGTCTCGAATCGTTTATTTCCGTTGAAACCTTGGTATCGACAAATGTTGGTGGAATACTGTCACGATTGCAGCGAATACCGACGTAAATATGCGTAAGTCACCCCAGTTCACCACCTTTGTTATTTGCCGACGAGAGAGCAACAAATGAACATTTAAGGACATTCAGTGGCTGCCGTCATGGGTCAGAAGCTCTTTATTGTGCAGCACTCATATTTCGAGAAGTTTAGAAGAATCGATTTTCAGAATACTCCATGCAGAGAGATTTGGTTTCCAGAACATGCTTCCTTTCCACCTTCACGTCTTTCTTCACCGTTGCTATATCGTTTCTCCCCTGTCCATTCCAGATATCATTTCCTTCATGTAAGCCAATATATTCTGAAGTATTTTCTCCACCGCAGCGTTTAATTCCACTGTCGCACCAGTGTGACTATTATCTGTTCCAAACGGGAAGGTGTTTGTCCTTGAGCGCTACTAGGTGAGCAACCAATCGGAGTCCTGCGGTGTTGTCGTATTACATTCTTGCTAAGTAGTGTGTGACGAGCGCCAAACTAATCAATATGCACGAAATACTATTCGCGCTAAGACAAAAATCCAGATTTTGCTGAAACTGATCCATGTGGAAGTTAGAGAGTAATGTATCTAACATAACCATGAAGACCCCATATTTTTAGCTCAAATAGCTTTCCTAATACAAATAAATAAACCACTATTACCTGTATTAAACCAATAAATCGTGACGTAAGCACTGTATGAATGTAGTTATTGGTTGGCATGTATGCAGGTACATATATTTGTAATTACTCATAACTGAAACGTAAATGTTTGACATGACGTGATAAAAGAATTACTTTGAATAAGCCAATTCGAGCGAGAGGAAACAATAAATTTCCTGCTGCCCTAGCAGAACGTGTCTGGTCATATTATATCTTTGTTTATGAATGGTTCGTAATCTCTATTTACTCTAGAGAGTTCAAAGTGGTTGGTGTGTATGTATGTACATACACGGATGAAAGAATTACTGTGAATAAGTCAAGGTGTTAAATTCCAGAAAGAACACACTTCATTTCCTGTTAGCCTGTGGAATGCTGTATGCTTATGTTTATGAATGAATGCTGGATAAGAAGAGCTTTTACTCTGGAGAGTTTAGATCAATATAATTCAGTTGTTCTTTACACAGCAGTAGAATAAGAGTAAGTTAAATAGTGCAATGGCTTCTTGCGGTGAAATTAGTGGTGAGTCAAAAAGGCAGGTATTGGAAAGTCAGGCTAGAAGTATTACTTTTAATGTGTACACGTTCTTCAAAAATATTTCGGAAACAGAAACTAAAAATGAGTTATTGCAAAGAGTACTTTCGTTTAAAAACACGGAAAAAGTGTATCAGCTGGATCAACTTGCAATTGAAACGGGACACGAGGTAATACGCCTCCCACCTTACCACTGCCAATATAACCCAATTGAGTTGCTGTGGTCTCAAATAAAAAGGGGGATTGCAAACAGAAACAGTACTTCCAAACTGACGGACGTTAAACGACTTGTTCACGAAGAAATTGACAAGGTAACATACCAGGACTGGGAAAACTGCTTGAGGCATGCAGAAAATCTTCAAGAAGACGATTTTAAGAATGAAATAGCACGTGACGAGATCTTGGAACCTATAATCATAAATTTGCAGGACTCAGACGATGAAGACAGTGATAATGACGAATTGTCTCTTAACGGAAGTGACTTTGACAGCGGTATGGATGAGCCACTGGCAGTTCCATTGGATTACAAAACAGGTAATTCATAAACTATAATCATAGTTATAGTATTTTAAAATATACATAACTTGCGGAAATGCTTTTTGCAATTTTTATTTTGGCAACTGTATCATTGTAAAAGTTTGCAAAATATAATTTCCTTGCCCTTACGTCTGGGCCAAGCAGACCTGCACGTTGTATGAGTGTGCGAGAGAGAGGGAAATATAAAAGGAGTGGGGTAACAAGCTGGCAACGCTGAGTGTGATACGGCGTCTGATTAGCTAGACTCCAGAACCCTTCCCATTTGAAACACATAATAAATGATATTACGACTAAGTTGCACTAAACTTACTTTATTGTGTTAGCCCAATTCTGACAGTCACTTTCACTTTTTACAAATACATAGAGCAAACATCTGAGTGCTAACGTTTCTTTATGGTTTTGTTGTGCACACCAACTGGTACTGCTCGAAAGTTCTCAATGCTTGTAGACTTTAACTATCCCATTGATACTCTGTTTGCTAACTCTCTGACATCTAACTCTCTGGCCAACTCACTCAGAACTACCGAAAACTGAAGAGCCAGGTTGTCTTTTGCTCTTCAGATGGTGCGGAAGAAATGTCCTGGAAACCAAAGTCTCTCGAATTGCACGGATAGAACATTCTAGATTTCCCGAAATAGAACGGTCTGAAACATCAGGGGCACAACAAAGAGGCACACGCTTCCGATTCGTGATGTCAACAGTGGCTGTCCTTGAACGTTCAATGAATGTTCTGTTTTTGCTCTTTGCCGCAAATAATAAAAATGGGGGACTGGTGGGACTCACAGTTATTAATCTATTGATTCATTCACCATTAGTCAGTACGAGGTGCTGACACAGCCCGAAAATTTTTTTGCGTGTCCACCCAAAAATGGTTTTAACTCCAGAAGGGATTTTTCAATTAGGAGTTTATCACCACCGCATTGAGAGCCATTACTTCCGCTTCACACTGTAAAGACTTAATAGAGAAAACAAAAATTTGGACTAGATACACTTCATTATAATGTTGCATCAGCCTTCGGAAAATGATATCATATTACAATATTTTCATTTGTCTTTATGCATACAATCTGAGGTAACTGTACACCATATGGCCTATTACTCAATATGGCCTAGTAGCTATTTCTTGGTAACTATGACGGTAATCCGCTAGATGGCTGCACATTCACGTTTGGTAAGCTATTTCAATTTCCTCTGTGTTACACACAATGAGCAGTGACTAACAGCCATTTCACAGTTAGGATTCGTTTGTTTGCCGTCCAAGAGTTATTATTTTATAAGCTTCTTGTGTTACTCATACATTAGGATATTTCTACAAACCCGTTTCTGTGTCAATTACTTCATACAACTGTCCTGTTTTAAATTATATAAAAGCTTTTATGAATGCAACAACCTTTGTGTAGCAATATCTATGAAATGAGTTGCTTGTAATGTGGATCTAACATGGCCTGGTGGGCCATGTTGAGTGTACACTTTAGCGATAGCTGGCCATATTTGGTATAGAAAATAACTTTTGTTTAATTTATTTTCTGTAGTTATGACTTCAGATCACGATAAGATATGCGGTCGATGGAGCCAAGATGACCTAACAACGCTGTGGAAGCCATCGGTAAGAAAAAATGTTAGACTATCAAGCAGATAAAGAATTTGGTATTCTGCGAAGAACTTTCCGTAGGCACGTCAAATCTGGATGTAAAATCAAAGTAAAACTTGGGGGAAAGTTTACATTGAAGAACAAACTGGTAAACTCTGTGCACGTATAGTGAGTTTGGCAGATGTGGGATATCCAATAACTACTAAAATTTTAAGATTATGTGTCTACAGATACTGCAAGGAAAAACAATATTACTCACACATTTTCTGATGTTAAGCAGATTGCAGGCCACAAGTGGACAAGGGAATTTATAAAAGATAACCCTACAATTTATCTCAGAAAATCCAAAAATCTTAATCCAGCTTGGGCACTGAAGTTAAACAAAGTCGTTGATCAAGATCATTTTCAAAAGTTTAAAACACTTTATGAAAAAAAGAAGAAGTATTTTTGTAACTCGCGGAGGACTTTTCAACATTGGATGAGGAAGGTTTCAGATTAAATTTGCACAAAAAACCATGGGTACTCACAAAAAAGGGCGCACGTACAGTACACATATTGACAATGTACATGGAGAAAATGCAACTGTTGTCACTTGTGCAAGGACATGAGCAGCTATTCCTCCAACGATCTTATTCAAAGAAAAACGCATGAAACTGGAGTTTGCTGATAATCTACCTCTAGGCTCTGTTTACTGCATGACAGAAAAGGGATCAATGACATCAAAGAGTTTTGTTGAATGGTTACACCATTTTCGTCCTCATAAACCTGTTGGTCGGTGCTTACTGATTTTTGATGGAGCGAAAAGCCATTTACTGTCTCTCCTCCAATACTACTCATGAGCTGCAGCCACTCGATGAGGTAGTCTTTCGATCATTTGAACAGCACTGGAATCAAGAAGTGGTGTACTGGCATAATCACCGTGAAAGTACGTTAACTAAGTAACGCCTTGGAAAAATATTTGCCAAAGTTTGGGAAACATGCATGACATCTGGGTTTAAAGCTACTGGATCTCAACTTCCTTAAAATCATTTTTGTCACATAAAGAATCTCAGTTTAAATGAATGAATGAATCTCTGTAGTTCCTAGGTGGAATATAGGGTTTTCTGAACCCCACAAACCGTAGGCCCGCAGGCAACGGGTTGAGAATCAGAAGTATCTCGATCAGAGATGCACCTCCCGCGATGGGCTGATACCCAACCTGGAACGTTCAGTTTATATTACCTGGTGATAATAAACATAATGCATACTCTAAATTACACTTGATTAGTTTCATTAGATTCCATTATTTTAAATGTGCGACTAACAGAAGTTAAATATTGGGAACACAGTGCACTCAATATGCCCAAAACGAATCTTTTCGTATATTGTTACTGTGACTTGTGTAATTATTTTGGTTGCTCCACATCATAATATTACATGTCCAGTTTGATGAAATTCATATTGTAACCAAGCGCTATAATTTATTGCCACTCAGAAAAATTAAAAAAAAATATCCTTAGATAGGCCATATAGGGTACAGTTACCTATTAAGAGATATACATTTGTGTCCTTACATCCCGCATATGATTAGTAAAGGACGGAGGCGTGTACGTTTGTCCATAAGTGTACTGCACAAGAATTGTACTGTTATTGCCTGCACATGCAAACAACTGCAGGTCGGAACAGCCTGAGCGTCAAAACTGCATCACAGCGAGAGGAAACAAAACAGTCGTGTCAAACTACACCTTGACCTTGCATCCGCATACACATGAAAAGCAGCGCTTCACTAGTTTTCAGAGCACTACGTTACTTTGTTTTGGACGTATGCACATTTGATAGTCGTGCTGTATATCTGACGTCATTCAAACTCCAGCTAACTTGCATCGCATGCGAGAGCACATCCCTCCGGCTTTTAATGATTAGTATTCTTTAGTAGTATTCTTTAATGCCATAATAGTTATTACATTTAAAATGTTTACCTACTTTACGTACACATTAGTATCTATAACAAATTCACGTCAGAAAACTAGTGTACATATTGTTAATGTTGCTGTTATTGCTATTGTTATTATTATCATTACTATTATTATCTTCATTATTGTTATTATCATTACCATTACCATTAATATTATTATTATTATTATTATTATTATTATTATTATTATTATTATTATTATTATTATTATTATTATTATTATTATTATTATTATTATTATTATTATTATTATTATTATTATTATTATTATTATTATTATTATTATTATTATTATTATTATTATTATTATTATTATTATTATTATTATTATTATTATTATTATTATTATTATTATTATTATTATTATTATTATTATTATTATTATTATTATTATTATTATTATTATTATTATTATTATTATTATTATTATTATTATTATTATTATTATTATTATTATTATTATTATTGTTATTGTTATTGTTATTGTTATTGTTATTGTTATTGTTATTGTTATTGTTATTGTTATTGTTATTGTTATTGTTATTATTATTATTATTATTATTATTATTATTATTATTATTATTATTATTATTATTATTATTATTATTATTATTATTATTATTATTATTATTATTATTATTATTATTATTATTATTATTATTATTATTATTATTATTATTATTATTATTATTATTATTATTATTATTATTGTTATTATTATTATTATTATTATTATTATTATTATTATTATTAGTAGTAGTAGTAGTAGTAGTAGTAGTAGTAGTAGTAGTAGTAGTAGTAGTAGTAGTAGTAGTAGTAGTACGTAGTAGTAGTAGTAGTATTTATCCATGTGTTAGCTGAATAAGTTATATTAATAGCAAACGACTTTCCGTTTCTGTTAGGAATCTCTAATGCACACTTACAGAAAGATAATATGAAATAACAGTCGGGAAAATTCAACCTATGTATAAATATCCATGACACCATCTTTGCAACTTTATTAATACTAGTTTTAGCAGCAATTGCAAAAGTGTAGTTTACTTTGCTTTTTGTATGTAAATGTAGACCGTTTAGGGCCATTTCGTATTTTAAGATACTATTATAATCTAAATTCTCTTCATATGGTATAAAACTACATACCCTATAACATTATTGTAGTTACCGCGATCTTTGAACATCCAAATAGAGAGCTAAGGGCATTTGGGACTCTTCTGACAGGCAGGGAAGACACCGAGGCAATAGGTAAATTTCTTCTTAATACGAGAGAGTCAATATTTGAAAAGACTGAAGGTGTAAAAGGAGCTACATTTTGGTATTGCTGCTTTATACCTTAAATACATATTATTTTTACGTATGCATGGTGTGTTTTGATTATTTTTCTTAATTTTCATTTTGGTATAATAGTGCGATCGTAATGCAGTATACCGTAGTTTTGTGAGTAGTTTGTATTCAAGGGACTATATCTGAATATGATTGTCCATTTTCGGTATCATGTTTTCTTGTATCTGTATTCATTCTTCTTTTGCATTATTTGTAGTCGCTTCAGAGTGTGATAGGTTACAGCAAGAAAAGGTACTTTGGTCTGCCCAACACTTTCCCTCCTCTTCTAAGTGTTTCAAGCAGCTGGCTTGGTTTTGACAAATGGGGACAAATTGCCTATATAAGTTTTCAACATACATTCCGCCCACTCAGATGCCAGGTAGCTACCGTCACCTGTATGCTCATATATGTCAACATTAATTCATTTCTGTCATGCTCCAGGTCCTTCTGACAGGCTGAAAGACGCTTGAGTGCTTTGAAATATATCATCCAACTACATTTATCCCTAATATTGAGTTTAATCACCGATTTCCTGAGTTATACATACAGAAGTGCTATCCTGTCTTATGAAAGTTGCACCATTAATAACAGTAGGACCAGTGTTACATAATACACATGTTTGAATGTAAAAATGGCCTGCATTTACAAAGCCAACTAGCGAGTATGGGGTTGATAGGAATAATAATTATGATATTAAAGTAGATATATGTCGTACACAGCTATATTATGCAACAATAATCACACCAATATCTCTAGCAATTCTACCTGATCTCTGTTGCTATAATGTTGCATTCTGTATACTGTTACATGTTTTAATGATTTCATTAAAATGCAGACCGATGAACGATACCAGAAACTGTTAGCTCAAGATCACGAGCAACAAAATAACTACTTAAAACTTCAAAACGTTTCTTAAAGTAATGAAAACCATCATAAGTGGTTGAACTGACAAAAATTACTTATTTGAAACTACTATTTTAGGATTAGGACTACCACGGTGGGAATTAGGTACCGAAAACTGTGGTTTAGTGTAACTAAGCCCCAAATGGGGCAGTATCAGAAGGAAGGATGAGGTGAGAGGAGACAGAGGTCAACCAACCCAAGGAGTCATGGCAGCGCCGAGATAAACGCCGAAACTTCTATCCTGAAAGAGACCATCAGATGAGATATCATATAAAATGATAATGGAGATGAAATGGAGGGACAGGAAATTCTGGAGATGTAATTAACCTACTAGTCGGCCACGATATGAATGCACTCGGCGAGAAGAGTTACTAAACACATACGTCACAAGTGGGCGGAGTACCGCAGGTACAGTTCCGATAACGCAAACATCAACAATACCGAGACGCAGTGTGTAGTTTAGTGTAGTGGCAGTTGCAGTGCTCGTAATAAAAGTGGCTTGTGCTGGTAAAGAGTTTAGTCATGGAGACACCTAAAAAGTTAAAAACAACAAGAAAAGTATCCCATTCTAATGAAAAGCATATAATATATCAGGTTATACAGTTCTGTAGACAAGAAAAATAGGAGAAAAGGTTACTCGTACCCCTTGAAAAAGCAACACTTAGGGCAGCAAAAATATTGGGAAAGTCTAGGAGAAGCATCATGGACATAAAGGATTTCGAAAATGCTTCAGCGACTGGGGTTAAGGTTACAACTCCGAGGAAAAATCGAAAATCACGCAAAATCATATCTGTTGAAGATTTTGATAAGTGCGTGCTGCGTAGGAAATTTTTGGAGTATTATGAACAGAAAATGGAAATTCCTACTTTGAGAAAACTACTGAATTTCGCTAAAGAAGAAAGAAACTTTTAGGGTGGCAAAGAAACATTTAGGTAAATATTAAGAGAAATGGGATTTCGTTTAAAAAATGCAAAAAGCAAACGATCTGTGCTAATGGAGAAACCACAAATTGTTGCAAAATGTGCAGAGTACTTAAGAGCAATTAGTTTAAATGAAAAAGGACCACGTAAACCAGTAGTTTATACAGACGAGACTTGGGTTCCTACTCACTATACCGTCAAGAAGTGCTGGCAACATGAGGAAGTACCGGGTGTTTTTACTAATACTAGTGCTGGTCAAAGAGCAATTGTTGTAAATGCAGGGGGATCCATGGGGTTTATTGAGGGAGCTGAATTCATTTACGATTCAAAATCCAAATCAGCAGATTACAATGATGAAATGAATAGTCCAAATTATAAAAAGTGGGTAGAAGAGAAATTAATAGCAAATATTCCACCTGAAAGCATTGTTGTGGTCGACAATGCACCCTACCATACCGTACAGGAAAATAAATCCCCTAACAATTCATCTCGAAAGGCACAGATTATTCATTGGCTAACAGAGAAGAAAATTGAACACGATCCGCAACTGACAAAAAGTAAACTTCTAGAGACAGTGAAAATCAATAAAGGAATACCCGTTTATTGTCTTGATAGAATAATTGAACAAAGAGGTTTTACAGTCCTTCCTCCATACCACTGTGACCTTAACCCTATTGAGCTTATCTGGAATTTAATTAAACAAAATATTGCAGCAAAGAACGTATCATCGATTACTTTGAGTAATCTGAAAGCTATGACAACAAGCTGCATAGCTCAAATTGCACAAATTGATTGGATAGCAGCATGCAAACACGTGAAAAGAATTGAGGAATATTTTAAGCGCCGAGATGGGTTAATGGAGGAAGCAATTGAAGATATAATTATAAACGTGGGTATAGAGAGCAGCGACGATGATGACGAAGACTGCAGTCGTGATGAATGTTATTTCAAGAATATGAATATTGAAGGAAAAGAACGCAGTGGCAGTGATACAGCTGATGAAGGGAATAGTGACACGGATGCAGTAGACGAAGGACCTGACAAAAACATTCCCGAACGTGCCACTTCCTAGAATTAACGTGAAGACACCAGTAGGTGAGTACTGTTTCAATTGTGCGACTGTACATTGCCAGTATCGCCTTCCCCTCGCTTCCCCTCGCTCCGCGCAGTTCACTAAGCTTCATGTAATAAACAAAACAGTGCTGCCCTCCTTCAAGTGCATTCCTATCTTGGCCGACTAGTACTAGCATTCGCCTAGTAACCCGGAAAACCCCCATAAAACCCATGGGTCTGTAGGTCGGCCATGGGAATTGAACCCAGGCCTCACGAATGGAGGCCATAGACCTTGGGCCATCCCACTAGGTAACTACATTTTGGCAATCTGTACTTTAATTTTTCTTACCACATACCTAGTATACAGACCGTTGTATTCTACCAAAAAATATCGTATGGAGTTTTCATCGCAAATGAGTGTTATGAGGCCCTCTGAAACTATAATATGGATATTTAGAAGAAAGGTTCGCAATCCTAAAATATTCAATAGAGCTATTAGTTTAGAAAATGTCAATAGTGCAATATTTCTTTTTTCATTCAGATGATCAAGTATGTTGATTTTTGTACTTTATAATTTGTTATATATGAGACACTGGGGATAATTAAAACTCTTTTCTTTACTTCTAAATGACAAAGTATACCATATTCTTGTAGCTTCAGCATGCATGATTTGTTGTTAGAAAGATAATAAGAGATTACTTATTACTACTATATTATGGGATTACTTACTTATACTTTTCTTTATATCATTACATACCGCATTTGAATACCCTGTATTAGCAACTTAAATCATAGTCAACATTAGGAGCCAATTCAGATGATACAGATGTCTAAGCCCACCTCGGTAGCGTAGATGGGAGCATGTCTGCCTCACGTTCAAGGAGTCCCGAGTTCGAATCTCGGTCAGGGTGAGTTACCTGGATAAGGATTTTTCCGGGGTTTTCTCTTATCCTGATAGACGAATGTCGGGTAACTCTAAGCTCCATGGACCCCGGACGCATTGAGCATCATTTCACCCATTTCATTCATCGTCCGATATGACTAAATGTTGGAGGACGTTAATTTAAAAAAATGTCTAATACAACAAGCAGTAAATATCTGTGTTTGGATAGCTTGGTTTCCCATTTCTGTGATAAAAATGTTAGCAGGAAATCCTTCACTTCACACATTGTATTCTCCGCCAAAGGTAAATATTATCTTTTGCTAAACTTTGGGGGTATTATCGCATTTGATCCCTTCGCCACTTTATCAATGATTTAAAATATATAAAACCTTGAATAAAGCTTATCTATTCATATAATCCCACATTAAATGTAATATCTTTAGGTTCCGAAGTGAATAATGTGAATTTTAATTACGTAAATGTCCCAGAAAAATGCAATCTATCTTTACTTGAATTTACTATTATTATATCTCCACTTTTACAAGTAATTTAACAATTAGGTCAAAGCTTGACCTATTTTCTGAAAATGAACATCCAGTTCGTTTGCGATAAATAAACATTTTAAGACAGACTAATCGTAAAATGTGACAATACAATAGTTAGTTTTCTCTAAGATATTCCTCTGAAATCTGATATATTATTTCATAATTGCGCACAAAATACTTATATTGAACAAATTCTTTACAAATTTTATTGCATTTTCCATGACGTATTGTGGAATCTGAATTACTTCACAGAAAATAAGTCTTGAACATACACAGTTTGGAGTAGAATGCTAAACTTCAGTCCACCATATATATTGAACAGTTTTATCGATCAATAATATTATTTTCTATTATGCATGACCTGTTTTCTGAAAAACTACTGACGACATGTAAATTAAGTTTTGGGATGATAACAAAAGACTATAAATTCTATCACCAATTCACCTTTTTATCAATCACATGGTATTAGTTAAATAATTTCTGAATTAAATTATATGGATAGAATTGAAATTGTATTCAAAAGATGAAAGAAACAAATAGTGCTGTATTTATTAATAATACTCATTGCCTACAAATGCTGTAAAACTCTCAGTCTCATGACTTAACTGGGCTTAGATATTGATTAATGAATTCAGGAGATTTAATATAGGCGAGATAGGACTTTTAATCTTTCCTAACTGCTCACAAATCTCAAAGTAATTTGAGACAGGAAATGCATAGAACTAAGCGTCTAATGTCCAATGTAAAGCAAATTATTACGGCACCTCTTATCACATCTGCCTCGCCTAGCCCCTTCCCTCCTCACTTCTTTTTCTTTCCACATGCGCGTGAGTTTTCTTTCTTCTCAATGAGGTGCATGCAAGTAAGCGCAATTTCTGTACAAAGGTTAAAGGTTTGTGCTTCCCACACTTTTCATTCGAAAGTTTTAAGATTATGCACTATAGGGACATGAGTTAAGTGTGGGTTGTTCCTTGAAGCATGGAAAATTATATGCCAAGACATACGACACATGTAGCTTACGTTGTTATGGAAACGAGATTTAAAAATACGCCTTAGTCTAACTAAAGTGACTTTTGTGGAGCGTATTATTATTTCTTACCGCATTATTCCTCGTGAATTTACTATTAAAATGTTTATAAGTTTTACACTTCTTTCAGTTGCTTTGTAGGTTGTGAATTAAAAACAAAACTTAATCTCTCAAAATGTAATTGGACATTTTAAATGTACAGTTTTTCCATATCAATTTTTGTTATTTCATCTTGCATTTTCAGCAATTAGAGGAACTGTTTCCTTTCACACAAACTTTTAATACAGTAAGTTTACGGAAATATACGTTTGAAGGTTTGCTAGAGTCAAAAAGAACGCTCAGTGGGGCGTGTGATTGTGCCTTCTATGAATGGAACTCAAAAATGTTTAAGAAAATTCCTCCTCAAACTATATTTGACACCGCAAAATGCTTCTTGTTTTTTATTTACTAAAAATAGAAAACATTTAAATTAAAACACTTGGAATACTTTGTGCCTTTCCTTAATAATCCTGTATGGAACTTTTACTGGCTTCCTTATTATTAATATTTTGTCCATCATGTTGGGCTGTGAAGACCATATCCATAGTGTGCTTCTACGGTTCAAGTCATCCCCAGGAAACGGTACAAGTCTCAAGCGAATACAGGTATGAGCATAGTCTTTTACTGCCGAAAATCTACGACAGTGGACCATCAGGCATCCCTTCCCTTCTGAAGGAAGCCATTTTTTATTTAATTTCAAAAACTCTAGTGACAATATGAAAAGATCATCTCATAAATTTCCTTTGGTACTGCTTTTATCGCAGCATCTGATTTGAAAAGTGCATCATGTTCAGTTATTTATATTATGAAAAACAACACGAGAAAATTACCAAAATAGCTTATTTAAAGCATTAAGCCCACTTACAGTCAGCCACGTGACAGTTTAAAGGACCGTATGGCACTAAAAATAGGAAATTGAAGTACAAGGATAACTCCAACTAGGCAAAAAAGAAGTTTTTGTCATTTCTTGCACTTTTTGACCAATGTTCACAGATGTGTATCCTTAACACAACACAACACACACATACACACAAACACACATCTTTCTCATGTTCCTTTTTGCGTGATTCTCAAAATATGTACTTACGGTAAAATCTCGGTATTAGCTGATTGTTTACTAACACATAATACTACCTCTACATTATACTTCCTCTAGCTACTGTCAGTGGTAGAGAAAGTAAAACTCAGATGTGTTACATTATGCCCATTATGGTTTATCTTTATAAATTCTCTACACAATAATCTTACGAAAGATTATTTTTCTATTCTGTGTGTAGGTACAAGATGGCAAGGATAAGCGAATCGATAGTCCAGACAAATGTTTAAATGCGAATTGGTATAGAATCGCCTTAAAATTTTAATTCAACAGAACTGAATATTTGCATTTCGTTGAGATCTCTATACCAAACTTCTATTGAGTACTAAAGGTTATCTTTCTACCTACCCACTAAGCAGTTACCTGTTATATAATGTAAAAGCCAGATACACACCATAGACAAACATAATTCGGAGAACAGTTACATTTTCAGAGCACATTGATGTGCTTACGATCTAAGAAAAAAACAAACTGAACCATTGGATTGGATTACTCTGTGGAGAGATTCGGCACCGAAACTTGTGGTTCTTATATCTATGTCCCAAGTAGAGCATCCTCGGAAGGAACGATAAGGCGAAGAGGAGAGAGGGTGGCCATCTCAAGGAGAAACGACAGTGCAGGGTGCAGGCTCACCAGACAAGCCAGCTCTACCGGCAGCTCACCCGACTGCGCCCGGAAGCAGCCACCTCAGACCGGGCTTGGAGACCAGAGATAGTCCTATCGGAGGAGGAACATATCCTGCCACGCAGTTCCGTGACTCCTGCCGACGCTTCTATTCTGAAAGAGAACACCAGATAGTAGAGAAATTATGTGAAATGATAATGGAGGTAAAATGAAGATACAAGAAATTCGGGGATGTAATCAACCTAGCAGCATTCGCCTGGCGACCCAGGAAACTCCGGAAAAATACCCATTGTTCAGGTAGGTTGACCATGGAAACCAAACCCGTGTCTCCCAAATGCAGGCCACAGATGAATCCACTTGAGCTACCCCGCTCAATATATTGAACCACAGATAAATGGATAATATAGGTATCGCAAGAGAATGAAATTTCTGAAACAGGAAAGATGAAAAGAAATTTATATTTTATTCGATAGTTGCCAGGATCATATCAGTCCTGCCAGTGTGGCGGAATTTGGTCTCATAGGAATTACTTACATGAGGCTCGCTTTTAAGGCAGTTAAAACCTATCGGTGTGGGCTTTGGAATCAGTAAGCCAGCTCTAGCCTACTAAGTTACCCAAAACCGACCTGTAGGAAACATATTAGGAATAATAAAATTTGGTTTTAAGGGTTGTAAATGAAAATACACGCGGCAGCAAATCTATTTTGAGGCCTCAACGGACTGAATCTGAAGCATTGTCTGCCCACCACAAGAAGGCAAGCGAGACCAGAAGAGGGAGAGGGGTCTGGTAGTGGGTCTGTTTACTACGAAATGAGTGTATGAGAGTGTTTGGGAGTCACCCATGCTGCCAGATATAAGATTCGTTTCAGTAACTGCATTGATAGGTATTATGCACGAGTTAACTATGTGGCAACACTGTATATTTTATATGAACCTAGCACCCTTATCATATCCGTAAGGCGAGCATAAACATCATGCGGACAGCCAAATGATTACGTTACACATGCTTCTGCCGTGTCTTCTTGTGTTGGTAGGGCAGTAAATGGTTCCTCATTTTAGGATGTAAATAGGTTGTTTAAAACCTATATTATGCATTAATTTCCTAAGAAAATACCAATTTGCGCATCGGTCGCTACAATGTCAGTCAAGATTACTGGTGAAGAAAACAATAAAACATTCTTGTAAATGTTCAACTGAAACAGACTTATGAAAACCTCTTTTTACCTTCATATATTCTCTATTTCACCGCTAAAAGATGAGGAAAAGTTATCCGTTAATGAAAATAAGAAAACTGTTATCTTTTATGTATTGCTACTTTAGTACCTTAATTGTTTGTTTTCATATTTTATTAATAATATAATGTTAAGTAACAATATTGTTGGTCGCTCATATCCTCCTTTCTTATAACGTGAGCTTAAATAAATAATTAAATTAAAAAGGGGTCTTTGAAATAAAGTGTATCAGAAGTTGAGTGGTGTCAGTGAAATGAGACGGAAACATTTGAAAGGGAATTGCATGCGGTAGGTAAGGTGGCCTTATGCCTCTCTTCTCCAAAAAGGGATCCGTGATATCGACACGAAAATTGCCGGCGAAAAAGAATGGACGTGGTAGTGGCGACAGAAACAAAAGAACAGCGCGTGATCCGTCCCCTGGTAGATGAACAAGCAGTGTCGGTTACGGCCCGTTAAAAAACTTGCGAGAGGGAGAGATGATTTGTAAAGGTAGTTGATAGGTGTTGAAAACTAATTTTTACACAAACACTACAAGGGGATAGAAAAAGGGTTTTGTATAAAGGGATGAAACATATGGAAGACGAATACTTTTTTGTGCGTTTCATATCGTTTTCATAATAGGAAAATAAAGCGTCAAAAAATACAATGTGGGAAGTATGCGACAGAAGGATGGTTCTGTGGATCACTAGACTTCCTTTCCTGACAAGTTTGGGGAGAATGTTGGTAACAATGCTGGTGTGACAGCTGCTCGGCTGACGAGTGACATTTTGCTAATGCAAGTGACGACAGTTGCGTCCTCTTGAACTAAGTCATGTGTGAAAGATTTCTAACTGACACGTTTTACATTGAAAATTTATTACGGTATAAAAACAGATATGAGGCACAGAAAATTGTGCCGTAATTATTTGCCGTCTTTAATCTCTTCAGCACTCACCTACGAGGTGGAGGAGGTGCTGTATTAAATACACAATTTGATCTTTCATTGTGATACTTAGCAGCCTAACTATGAAAAATAAGTTAAATACAAATTTAGCGTTTATTTCCCATAATTTTCACGCAATTTCCTAACTTATATACTCTAGACTTAAACAATTTTGCTCTAACTACATTTTTTGTCCTCGAAAGAGCTTTAAACAATTTATAATATTCAAAATACTGACATGAGAAACAGAATACATTGTCTCTATCTTGTTAAACAACTTGTGAAATCCACTTCATTCTAATTATTGGATTGCACTGATAGGAAACCATTTAAGAGACAAAAAATTACTGAAGAACTGTACAGCCTATTAAAATAATTGTCTGTCAAATAATATACGAGTATATCTGTTAAACTCTCTCACATTATAACATTTATACTTTTATTATGTACGTAAGAAAAACTTCAATGTCGAGAATTCACCGTAAACACATGTTTTGAGGTGTCCTGAATAAATAAAAAAAATACACTTAAAAATACATTTATTTTGTGTTCGAGAACGATTTGTGTGTATGTGTGTGCACACGCGCGCGCGTATGAACATCATAAACCAAAAATGGAAGTTTTGTTAAAACTCAAACTAAAGTTCAGCACATTCCCAGGATCTTCCAAGATTACGTTTAAGCTTTCGGCG
Organism: Mantis religiosa; assembly: GCA_030765055.1. Taxonomy (NCBI): domain Eukaryota; kingdom Metazoa; phylum Arthropoda; class Insecta; order Mantodea; family Mantidae; genus Mantis; species Mantis religiosa. The sequence continues at coordinate 93,415,427 of CM060951.1, forward strand.
TTTTAAATAATTTCTTCTCGGGAGATCAGCCAGGTAAATACTAAGTCGCTGTCCAAGCTTTCGACGACGCACTCTGTCGCCATCATCAGGGAATCATAGTGAACGCCGGGAAAGCTTCAAATCTCTGATTGTGGCGTTTTGAATGTGCAAACGCATCGTTTAAATGGATGTGAGCAAATACCATGTAAAAATTTAAAAATGATTTTCGTAATTCTATTCTCTTCCATAATTCTCAGTTTAGAACATTTCTGATGGTGACATTAAAAAAAACAGTAATAAAAATAAAAAAAAGATAAAATAAACGGGGAGATTTGAAGAACAATTTCTTGATATCAGATATAATTTATAATTTGTTTAATATTACACGTTTAAAGATGTATTATTATTATTATTATTATTATTATTATTATTATTATTATTATTATTATTATTATTATTATTATTATTATTATTATTATTATTATTATTATTATTATTATTATTATTATTATTATTATTATTATTATTATTATTATTATTATTATTATTATTATTATTATTATTATTATTATTATTATTATTATTAGTATTATTATTAATTATTATTATTATTATTATTATTATTATTATTATTATTATTATTATTATTATTATTATTATTATTATTATTATTATTATTATTATTATTATTATTATTATTATTATTATTATTATTATTATTATTATTATTATTATTATTATTATTATTATTATTATTATTATTATTATTATTATTATTATTGTTATTGTTATTATTGTTATTATTGTTATTATTGTTATTATTGTTATTGTTATTGTTGTTATTGTTGTTATTGTTATTATTGTTATTATTGTTATTATTGTTATTATTGTTATTATTGTTATTATTGTTATTATTGTTATTGTTATTATTATTATTATTATTATTATTATTATTATTATTATTATTATTATTATTATTATTATTATTATTATTATTATTATTATTATTATTATTATTATTATTATGATTATTATTATTATTATTATTATTATTATTATTATTATTATTATTATTATTATTATTATTATTATCATTATTATTATTATTATTATTATTATTATTATTATTATTATTATTATTATTATTATTATTATTATTATTATTATTATTATTATTATTATTATTATTATTATTATTATTATTATTATTATTATTATTATTATTATTATTATTATTATTATTATTATTATTATTATTATTATTATTATTATTATTATTATTATTATTATTATTATTATTATTATTATTATTATTATTATTATTATTATTATTATTATTATTATTATTATTATTATTATTATTTATTTTTATTAAGGTTTTATTGCTGCATAGTATAACCTTTGATTTTAAAGACTCATACTCTGCAACAAATATGTATTAATTAAAAGTTTTAGGTAATATCTTGGAGATTTTTGCATTAAATTTGTTTTCTCTATTTAAAAGTTATCTTCTTGAAAATTTAGTACAATTGTAGTAAAAATATCTATGATAAAAATCTCAGCTTAATTGTTCGAAATTTCCTTAAATTAGAAGTTTAGTACCCATCTTCCCTAACGGACTTTTTTTTGTGTAAGATGAACGGAATGGGTGAAATGATACTCAAATGGGCCCAGGGTCCATAGAGCACAGAATTACCCGACATTCGTCTTTTAGGATAAGGAAAAATCCCGGAAAAGCCTTATCCAGGTAACTCACCCTGACCGAGATTCGAACTCGGGACCTCTTGAACGTGAGGCGGGCGACGGACGTTTTTGGTTCATGTTTGTTCAATTTGAATATGATAATCATCTTTTTAAAAATCTTGCAGAAGAAAAGTAATTTCCTGCTGCGAGGCACCGGAGTAGTTTGCAGCAGCCATGCTGAGGATCCGTAATTTGACTCCTTCTGTGGGTTGGATTTTTTATGTCGGCCCTGTCCAAGCCTTCACCTACTCATATGACACATCGCCAAGCCCGAAGATAGCTAAGACCTCACGGTAATGCTGTAGGTCCTCTCATTCCAGTACCAAAAATGATCATCATCACCCATTGGAGGTGCGGGTATCCGTATTTTTGTGGCCTGCATCTCAGAAATGGGTTTACAAACGTCTTGGTGGAATTTGATACCCCCGAACAAGAGTGTCAAGGACTCATTAATGTCTTCAATTATTTAGGAATATTTTCTGGGAAATATCTGTGTTACCAGAGTGAGGATGACTTTTCCACAATTTGTTTCTTTAAAATTAGCTGCAGTCATATTAATTAGTTCTTAAGTTAAATAAAAGTGTATATATAATGAAAAAAGTCGAATAAAATGAATCTTTGTTGCCTTTCAGTATGTGTTTTTGTATAAAATTCATAATCCAGCAAAGATTTAACAGATATGCACTAAACTTTGCAGTCACACTTACTAACATGTGTAGAATAAGTTGTGATAAAGAATTCAGAACCTTAAGAAGAATATGTAAGTACATCTAAAAAGAAATATTGTATCATTAATGTTAACGCATATACTTATTTTATAATTTTCAGAATCTTAATAATGCGAAATATCCAGGACTGCACTAGGAAAGTATTACAGCTTCAATTGCCAATAAACTAAAGTTCTTGGCCAGGAATCTTGATCACCTAACGGGCTCGAACTTTGGCCTTATTGGGTTGTCAGTGAACCGTGACACTAAATACAATGAACTGCAATACCTCTCTAATGAATATCATCAAGGTTTTAAACATGCGTTTCTGAATCTAATCTAAAGTTCAAAATAGATATATCAACTGAAGAAAATGCTAATGGTGCACATTATACTTTATATATAAAACAAAACCAAACGAACTACCCATTGTTTTCTCAGTGTCTTATCTAACAAAGATCACATGCACGAATTCGATCGATTCCGTTCACTCCGTTATTTGTGCTAAAGGCAGGGTACGACAGAAAAGAGATAATTTCACTTTCCATGTCCGCACGTTATTTCAAAAGCTATAATTGAAAATACTCATTCAAATTTCAGTACGTAAATGCTTTTCATACTAGCATGTGGAATTAATAATAGGTATACTGACATTTTGTGATATGCAGTATTACCAAGTAATACGCTGGTAATGTTTGTTTCAGCGTTACTTTCATGAGCAATTATATTTTTAGTGCTATTATTCTTGGCGGTCCCTATTGCCACGCTCGCTAATGCCTCTAGTTTGGTGCCTCCTAGTGCGGAGGACTGTGGTTGGAGTCTCACTTTGGGCATGGGTATTTGAGTGTGTCTAACAATAAAAGGACAAACATTCCTAGAAACAAAAAAGCAGGGAAAGGTTCAAAGAATATAATAACAATAAATAATAATAATAATAATAATAATAATAATAATAATAATAATAATAATAACAATAACAATAATAATAATAATAATAATAATAATAATAATAATAATAATAATAATAATAATAATAATAATAATAATAATAATAATAATAACAATAATAATAACAATAATAATAACAATAACAATAACAATAACAACAATAATAATAATAATAATAATAATAATAATAATAATAATAATAATAATAATAATAATAATAATAATAATAATAATAATAATAATAATAATAATAATAATAGTAATAATAATAATAATAATAATAATAATAATAATAATAATAATAATAATAATAATCATAATAATAATAATAATAATAATAATAATCATAATAATAATCATAATAATAATAATAATAATAATAATAATAATAATCATAATAATAATCATAATAATAATAATAATAATCATAATAATAATCATAATAATAATCATAATAATAACAATAATAACAATAACAATAATAGTAATAATAATAATAGTAATAATAATAATAATAATAATAATAATAATAATAATAGTAATAATAATAATAATAATAATAATAATAATAATAATAATAATAATAATAATAATAATAATAATAATAATAATAATAATAATAATAATAATAATAATAATAATAATAATAATAATAATAATAATAATAATAATAATAATAATAATAATAATAATAATAATAATAATAATAATAATAATAATAATAATAATAATAATAATAATAATAATAATAATAATAATAATAATAATAATAATAATAATAATAATAATAATAATAATAATAATAATAATAATAATAATAATAATAATAATAATAATAATAATAATAATAATAATAATAATAATAATAATAATAATAATAATAATAATAATAATAATAATAATAATAATAATAATAATAATAATAATAATAATAATAATAATAATAATAATAATAATAATAATAATAATAATAATAATAATAATAATAATAATAATAATAATAATAATAATAATAATAATAATAATAATAATAATAATAATAATAATAATAATAATAATAATAATAATAATAATAATAATAATAATAATAATAATAATAATAATAATAATAATAATAATAATAATAATAATAATAATAATAATAATAATAATAATAATAATAATAATAATAATAATAATAATAATAATAATAATAATAATAATAATAATAATAATAATAATAATAATAATAATAATAATAATAATAATAATAATAATAATTTTTGTAAAATTATTCAATTTTACGAAGTAAAGCATAAGAAGACACTAGGAAACGAATTAGTGAAGTAAAAAAATTACTTAAAACTGTCGGCAATCACTCAATACGATTGCTAAACACGAACGTTTCGTCTGAAGTTGACAAAGAGGACAATCCTCTTGGAAGAAAAAGACGAGAACAACGTGACACATGAGAGAAAGAAAGCCCACAGCCAAAGAACCAGAGAACTTTGGATTCACAGAACACCTAAGAAACGTCTCTAAGTACTTGTGCCTCAACTTGCTGCTTCACATCTTCACTGTGTCCATAGCGCTGGACAACTGTGTCTCTCCTTTCACAGGTACTGGTCGGATAACACTGGGGCGCCACCCAGTTCACCATTTTTCATTATCTGTGGATAGGGATAGATTCACATCTTCACTGTGTCCATAGCGCTGGACAACTGTGTCTCCCCTTTCACAGGTACTGGTCGGATAACACTGGGGCACCACCCAGTTCACCATTTTTCATTATCTGTGGATAGGGATAGATTCACATCTTCACTGTGTCCATAGCGCTGGACAACTGTGTCTCCCCTTTCACAGGTACTGGTCGGATAACACTGGGACGCCACCCAGTTCACCATTTTTCATTATCTGTGGATAGGGATAGATTCACATCTTCACTGTGTCCATAGCGCTGGACAACTGTGTCTCTCCTTTCACAGTTACTGGTCGGATAACACTGGGACGCCACCCAGTTCACCAGTTTTCATTATCTGTGGATAGGGATAGATTCACATCTTCACTGTGTCCATAGCGGTGGGCAACTGTGTCTCCCCTTTCACAGGTACTGGTCGGATAACACTGGGACGCCACCCAGTTCACCATTTTTCATTATCTGTGGACAGGGATAGATTCACATCTTCACTGTGTCCATAGCGCTGGACAACCGTGTCTCCCCTTTCACAGGTACTGGTCGGATAACACTGGGACGCCACCCAGTTCACCATTTTTCATTATCTGTGGATAGGGATAATGATATTGTCAGTATGGTCCAGCAGCCCTTCTTCCCTACTAGATACAAGCCTGCTACTGACGAGAGTTAAGTAGTAATGTTGTCACATTTCCAAGACATGAACTTCTAGAATACTTCCATTCCTGAACCGTGAACATTCACGTGTGCAAACCAAGAGCCCTTAGAGGCAAATTGATGCACATAATTTCTGGTGGAGATGGTGATGTGTGCAGCACTACTGTTGTGTATAAATAAATATTACCTTGGAAAGATAGAGCCATACTGAAAAATTCAATGCTATAGCCGGGACCTGAACCACGGATCCTCCGGTTGCCGTCCAGCCACTCCAACCCCCGAGCCACCATGGCCAACGCACCGACAAGACATCAAACTCCCCAACCGACTGGTGTCTTTCCCGGTAAGCCACTTGGGAGTTCTCATAAGCACACGAGACAACTACCTTAATGGCGACTTACAACGTGTAAGTACTTTAAGGCCCGAGCTTTATAGTTAACCACTACTAGGTCAAATGGTGTTTCGGGGGTTGGAACGGCTGGACGGCAACCGGAGGATCCGTGGTTCAGGACCCGGCTATGGCATTGAATTTTTCAGTCTGAATCTATCTTTCCATACTTTAACCTACACACGGCCAGTGTGAAAGAACAATTAATTTCCAAATATTACCTTGTTCCGAGAAATTATCCCGCAGAGATGGCGAGATAGTATTCTGCGGCATGTCAGTGTAAATCGAGCTGATTGTTCTCTTCGTCACTTTAATCAGTTGTTCAGATGCCACATTGGCCCGAAGGTGAGCTTCCATGACAATCTGCATGCACAATATAACACATCCTATCTTGCTGGCAATAGACTTCATATCATAGACTTGCAGTAACAGGTTCCTAGCCTTGAAACCTCAATGATAATAGTCTTCGGGGGGACGATCAAATTTAACGCCTGCCCCTTTTAGTCTCGACCCCGTATTCCACACCCTTATTCGCCAAAACGGATCCAAGTCTAATAGGATGCTCGCTCACCTCTGCCACCAGTACCTCGTTCTGTGCAACGGTAACTGCCCGAGATTTTACTAATGGTATGGACTTGGCCCGTTCAATTCCTTCCTCTTGATGTCGGTGTCGCTATATTTTGAAGGTTAAGAGCCGGGTCTCTAACATTCTAAACACTCTGACCTTGTGAGAAAGGTGGTATGATCTCGTCTCCTTGCTACGGTTCAAATCTTGGCAAACTCGTGGACCCTGGTCACATTGAGTCGTTTTTAACAAATTTCTATGAATGTAGCAGATAATAAGAAAATAGTGATGATGTTTTGCTCACGGGATTTTAACAGTTTATGAAAACAATGGGAAAAAATTTGAATAAAATTTGAATGAATAAATTTGAATCCGGATGTCACTAGTCTCAAATGTCATTAAAGAGAACTGAAAGACTTTAATTATTGTTTAATGATAAATTAATAAAAACAATTGACTTAATACACTACAGTGAAAACTTCCCTAGCCGTTTTGTTCTATATAATGTTCTCTTTTTATCCCCTAATAAACATGGAAGCATATCTAGAAAAAAGTATTTTAAAGATTTACCAGGGAACCACGAACTTCATAGATTGCATAGAAAGTTCTTGCTGAGCTAGGTACAGAATAAAGCTGAATATTATGTGAATATAGCGTAATTTACCTGATAAATTGTCAGGACTTTTGTGTCGCTGTGCTTAGAGCTATAAGGTGCATCCATACCTCCTCTACGCTGATTTTCTGACAAAAGTCTTTAATAAAATTACCTTTCTTACTTTATGAAGTCATTATCACATAAACCGTGTTAATGAAATATAGTGTTTAACGCCCGCTTTTACTACAGGTGGTACCGCAGCCGGTGACACTGATGATACATGAGATGAAGATGTAGAACCCGTGTAATGAGATGGCGGGGAAAAGCGGAGATCCCGGAGAAACTCCGCCTAAGCACCGTTTTGTCCGCCACAAATCTCACTTGGCGGTTCCCGGGCCAAAATCGAGTTAGTGTGAACATGGCAACATTATAATTGCACTTGGAAATAAAGCCGCAAAGATGCTAGTTACAAATGATTGCTGCACATTCAAGTAATCTACACTTGTGTTGCGTTTAATATATCACTAATTACTGTATTAACTGGAATTCAATTCTTGTAAGAATGCACTTTTATAGTCACTGATACTTCCTTTTGTAGCGTTGCACCGTTAAATGTTTTCCTAAGTCATGAATAAACTCACTTCCGTTCGTTTCTTTGGGGCTTATTCTCACATAACTTAGTATTTATGTCGTATTAGCATAAATAAAAGAATATAAAATAATACAATCATGTTGGGCTCATCAGCTATACTTCTGATATGACTCTTTTAATTTCTTGTGCCTAAAACACGATTTTCTTTCTAGTTAAGTTCTCATAATACCCCAATTTGATGCTCATATATATCCTTTGTAAGCACATGCAAAAATAACAGCAGGTCTGATATAAATTTTTAGCATTTGTAATTCAATACATATTTATAGAAATATATTTATGTGTGTGGATTTAAAAAGAAAATATTATTTATTTCGGAAGTAATGGCAGACATTCAATGAAGGTGATCACTCTGTTAATATCTGTTAGTAATATTTTATAGTGCATTTGGTTGTAATATATTGCAGGGTACATGAGAAGGTGGACAAGTTACAAAGTTATGAAATAAATATTAGTTGTGCAATATGCTGCTTTAAAGGAGGAGCCTCATCAGAAACAGTTTCCATTAAGTTGCATAATTTTATATTTGGCAGAGGTTAAACAAATAATTGTGTTCCACAATAAAACAGAAAACCACATCCGATCCAGTTTCCACTGATTATCAGCAATGAAAAAAGCACTTTGTCGAGTTAAGCAGTCAAACGCACAGAAACTAGGTAATTAATCTTACATTTGTAGACAAAGAACCCATCACTGAGCAGTTTTTATTTCTCGTAGACCACCTATTCGAAACATCGCAACATATTTTCTATATGGTATTAAAGATGAATGTACAATATTTCCCGTAAGTTAACAATAGTTGTTTGAAATATTGGTTCACAAAACTGTGAGCTGAGCCAATAGCTTCTATGCTCTCTAAAAGGTAAGGCAAGCTTTTCTCAAATTCATTCTCATACAGTCTATGCAGTACCGCCTGAAGCTTAGGTGACCCTTCATACAAGTTTCACTAATGTTGGACATTACTTTAAAAAACTGGTACGGGCTGTGTTTCCTCACTTAAGAATAGCTGCTGTAAAAGCTTAGGCTCTATTCAGAGAATAAGCTATATGAAGCATCATTATCTGAAGAGGAAGTGGAGTACATGACACATGAGACGACGTATATTTGGCTTCTTTCTGATTTATAAGGAAAATGTTTTTCTTATTATTTTTTTATTTTTTTACTTTGCAAGAACCGTGCTTTGGATATGTTTATTACTTAAAGTGTGGATATAAGCGCATATAGTAGTACATTTACATATTATTTTTCCACCTACAAAGGTGGCCAAATTATTAGACTAAAGCTCTGAAAACCTTCTTTATTTACTTAACATTAATACATGAGCTCTCAGATACATATATATGACACAAACGTGAGTCAATATTACTATCATCATCATCATCATCATCATCATCATCATCATCATCATCATCGTCGTCGTCGTCATCTTCATCATCATCATCGTCGTCGTCGTCATCTTCATCATCATCATCATCATCATTATTATTATTATTATTATTATTATTATTATTATTATTATTATTATTATTATTATTATTATTATTATTATTATTATTATTATTATTATTATTATTATTATTATTATTATTATTATTATTATTATTATTATTATTATTATTATTATTATTATTATTATTATTATTATTATTATTATTATTATTATTATTATTATTATTATTATTATTATTATTATTATTATTATTATTATTACTATTACTATTACTATTACCATTATTATTATTATAACCACTATTACTATTATTATTACTATTATTACTATTATTATTATTATTATTATTATTATTATTATTATTATTATTATTATTATTATTATTATTATTATTATTATTATTATTATTATTATTATTATTATTATTATTATTATTATTATTATTATTATTATTATTATTATTATTATTATTATTATTATTATTATTATTATTATTATTATTATTATTATTATTATTATTATTATTATTATTATTATTATTATTATTATTATTATTATTATTATTATTTATTAATTGTTAAAGAAGTTTTGAGAAATACACATTTTTGAAATGTTTTCATATAAAAGGAAATTTGGGATAGTCATTTTGCTGTTTTTATAAATATTGACATAGTATTCTTGGATGTCACTGAACTTAAGTGCCAGATTTGGTATTTCCATCATTTTTTTTAAAAAAAAATTATACACTCAAACACGGACCTTATTATAATTTTTTTTCCAGATGAACACAAGACGTACATTTCTAGAGAAATATCAACATCAAATTTATCAGTGAATGGCAATACATCCTCTGTCTAGTATGCAAGTGGTAGAGACAATAAAAAAAACAGTGTTACATTCACATGAACATTCCACTTATTCTTAAAAGAACTAACCTTATGAAACTTGTACTTTCATTTATTACATGTTAATTCATATTTTTGGGTATCTATAAATATGGTTTTATTAACATCAGATTGTTACAACAAGGATAGGGGGATAGAGTAGGCTTAGGTGATAGTGAAACCTTTAAAGAGATGGTCGCAATTTGAAAATTCACACTAATACCAAGGACTATATCGGAAATTGTCATATGTGAAAAATATGCGACATGCATTTTGCGCTTTAATCATATGTGCATATTAGTGTTGTAAGATTTTGTTTATCTCCTAGAATTGTAATTATATAAAATTCATTCAGAATTAAAACTTCAAATAATGCCCCCAGAAAATTCATTTAATATTTAATTTCGCAAATAAGTTACTTAAAAATACGTAATTTAAGCAAAATTCTTAGAGTCATCTTTAAAAAACCAAATGTCCGAAGTAAGTTCTGTGTAAATGATAATCTGGATTGGAGATTCTCTTTAAATTGTTCGTGCTGGGTTCAATGTGCCTCAAATCGTATGTTTCCATTGAATAATCAGTATCAAATTTTTGGATAGATTTCATTATTTTCCCCACTTAATACAAGTACATACTAGAGGTAGTAAGCCGAATATGGTAGGATTAAAACCTAATTATATTAACTTTTCTAGATTATAAAGTTGTCAAAACTGTAAAATCATTAGTCTGGATAGGAACAAATAGCTGATATAACCCAAATTCTACAATAATTTCCGATTTCCTTAATACGAACAAACAAAATTTCCTTAAAGCACTTGAAGGAAAAATCATAGACAACAGAGGAGTGGATAGACCATGAAGCAGATGATTTGATGAAGTTTGACGCATCCGCGCACCCGCGCGCGCGCGCGCGCGCGTGTGTGTGTGTGTGTGTGTGTGTGTGTTTTGAAGAGTAGGAATTTGGAAAGGGATGACTTGAATATGGTAGTCACGTTTGATGTAACTCAAGATACGACGGAAGAATAACGTTCCATTTAATTTTTATAAAACTATTCTTCGAATTGCTATTGAGAATAGTATAATTTAGCTTTTAAAGGCTTTCCTACAGGATTAATTTTTTATAGTCTCAATAGTGTTGTAATATCTCTCTTCCAGAGTATGAATATCCTGTTCACAGTAGTTGTAGCCATTCTGCGACAGAAGTCTTAGTAACATTAGGGGTGACCTCTTCAGTCGTACCCCCACGTCAAGAACAATGTTTGTCTTTTCCACTCATTGAGATACAGTTGTCTCTAATTTATTTTTCAAGCCTTGTATTATGTCTGTGCTAAACATCAAATTTCCTCTGGAATACCATTCAAACAACCTTAGTTGAATGCATAATCCGGTATTATTTAACGCGAGTTATATTTTAAACGACTACTAACAAAAACAGCTGCCAACAATAAGACAAATGAATAAAGGGAATAAAGCATACGAGTAACTTCTGTGTATCTCATTACAGAAAAGTGAAGTTCCCAACCATCTTGGCGTTAACAATTGCTCATTACGGAAGTTATTAGCCGAGTAGTCAGAGAAAGAAATGTGAACGTTGTCCTTAAATCATGCTTCTGGTCTAACGTTGTTCTTAACATACGAGGGCCGTAACACGTAGAATATAGTAATACATCTACAGCAAAACAACCTTGTTAGATCCATTATTAGTGGGCACATAAACTGATGTTTTGTTTTCGTTCTTTGCTGCAATTAAAGCTAATACGTGGGGTATATGTATTTTATCTGACGTAAGAGTTGATTACATACATTTAGACCCAACTTTTAAAATCCTCAAGGTTGAACCGATGACAACTGCATTAAATAGCATGTTAATTTGGAGCTATACTTTTGAAGGACACAAACCTGTTTGAAAGGAAATGTGATGAAGTTCTAGAATTTTCCTTTATCTAATAATTTCCTTAATGTTTGATTTATTTAAACTTACGAGGAACACCCAGATTCAGGAAAACAAAGTTTATTACAAAGTCAGATACATTCTTCCCACTATCTTGGTAAGATATTCACTTCTGATGGCAGTTTAAATCATTTATGCCATCAAGGAATGAACGTCCAGTTCAAATGACGGTAAAATACAATACATTCAAAGGAATTTTTAGGGGCGAAATGTTATTATATGTGTTAAACCTAGAGGAAAAAACTTTTCTCCAATATTATGAACAGCAATGCTAAGGGAAAAGACAAGAATAAGTGATAAAATATAAAATCTGCTCATTCGTTAAATGAAGTCGAAATCCCTGAACATCCTGCTTAACTGGTGACAAAAACTGCTCGTTAAAATAATTCCCTGCAGAACGATTAAAGAAACAAACGTGTCAATTCTACGTACATACATAAATCACTTAGAAGTTTCCTTCTTCTTGGTTCTGCTCAGGAGCATTTGTTATACCAGTTAGATAGTGACTTCTTATTGGAGAAATTGAATAAAATAATTTTCCTAGGTTACTAATCTTACAAAATATTCAAAAAATAAGGTTTTCAACTATCCCAAATTATAAAGTTTGGCTGAGATTCTTGATGAGAAATGTTTATTATTCTTATGTTGCACTTGCAATTAAATATATAACCCATTCATTTTTCTATTAATGTGTAAGGATAAATTTTAGCCTAAGAATACTTAACACCAGCATTTAAAGTAGTAATATAATATATTTACAAATTTAGTGACGTGGTTCAGTTAATTTAACATTTTAATTTACAAATTAAATGACAAAAATACTTGTAACATAAAATTATATGCTATTAATTTGTTAAATTCACAACAAATGTTAAATTCACAAAATCCATCTATACTACAATTCGAAAGTAAAATGCGATTAGGAAAGGTAGATTCAGGCTGCAAAATTCAAATGCCGTCCTACTTGCATGGCAACATATAGGCTGCAGGATTGGGCGATGTAAGCGGCAGAAACGCACTCTTGTTCCAGAGGTTCTCGACAGTTGCCCTCCTAAGCTACTACCAGATTGGAATGACAAGAACTGCGACTCAGTTGAATGTTCTAAATCGCAAGACTCTGCAACAAATATATATATATATATGCTGTTGGCGGCTATATAGCCCCGGAGTAAATTTGTAATTTAAAAGAGGAACACAAAATGATAGGAATTGGGGAAAAGGAGATTCATAAGACCTGAAGCTTTCCTGGCGACGAATGCGCTCACTTTCTTCTCGGGCAGCCAGCCAGGTGAAAAGATGATTAGATATCAACGTTTCGGGAGTGTGCATCTCTCCCATCATCAGGATATTTATAAAATCTTATACCACAAATGAAATACTGGATATAACACAACTATAAACAAAGACAAAACACTATCAAAATTCGCATTACTGAACAAAAGACTGTTTTCACCTCCTGACCTGGCATTTAATTTACTGAAAACAGTCTTTTGTTCAGTAATGCGAATTCTGATAGTGTTTTGTCTTTGTTTATAGTTGTGTTATATCCAGTGTTTCATTTGTGGTATAAGATTTTATAAATATCCTGATGATGGGAGAGATGCACACTCCCGAAACGTTGATGTCTAACCATCTTTTAATCTGGCTGGCTGCCCGAGAAGAAAGTGAATGAGATTTATGATAAAAGATACCACTCCAGCAACCGCCTTGCCATCCAGGGAAAACCACGAAGAAAAGACACTCCCAGCCACCTTATACCTACGGAATGCAAGCTTGATGCGTTAGCAGAGAGCAACCGGTTCAGTTTACATGTATAAATCTAATAATGAACATCGGATTTCCGATGGTGAAATAAAAATTGCGTTGCTCATAAATAAGAACCTCAGGGATTCAGATCTGGTTAGTAGGTATATCGTTCATCTGTTCCGCCATAGATACACACACACACACACACACACACACACACACACACACACACACACACACACACACACACACACACACACACACACACAAGAAAATGTTTGTAATGCACTCATGAATTTTTGTACCCACTGTTGTAAAGATATTGTTACAAACGTTTATTAGTGTTAATTGTTAGCCTAAATATTTTGGGAGCATCTGCAATATCCTAGCCATTGAAAACTTAAATGTATGATTTGAAAACAACAGAAGCTGTTTCAGGTAAAACACAGCCATAAGCTTCCGCTATTGTCTCGAATCTTTGAAAGTAATTGTTAGTAGTGAAAGAAGTGCCAAAGTTCCCATTCAGCACCTCAACAAGCGATGGTAGCAATGAGATTAGTGCTCCAAAAAGGTGGCTGATTCTGCTCCTAACGGCGAAAAGAGGAAGCTAAAACAATTTATCATCTTAAAAACCTCCCATTACGCTGTTATTACCCTCCGTGTGTTTTTTCATTTAACCACCATTTTCACTTTTTTTATACTCGCGCTCTCTTTTCGTGTAAAAACAAAATATTAATTAATAAGGTGCTATTTTCATTAGGATGATTTTAACGCCGTGATACCTTATGGTAATTGAGTTGCAAGTTAATCTCTCAAGTTGTAATTCAATTATTTGCGTTGCTATGTACGCGCCAGCAGGGAGTGAAGGGAGTAGGAGGAGGATGTGGCAGTTTAATCGAAACCTAACCGGGTTTTGCGTTGGCAGTGGGATGCACTCAAACTTTCTACCACTCTGTGCGTATTACGACGCCTGTCGAGACTTCCTACGACCGTCTTGCGTACGTATCACGCAACCGTCGACACCTGTATCACTTCTGCCTCGTGTTCTGAGTTCTCTCTATCCTCCATTGTTTGTCATTGCCACTAACGTCACGAAAAATTACTTAATTACACCGTTTAAAGCCTGAAACATGTGTATAAACATCACAGATAGTTTAGGTAATTAAGGTGCACCTCGAGAGTGGCAGGTCTGAGGTTGAAAACTTGAATCCAAGAACACCCTCCCTTTTTCTTTTTATACTACATATTTAAGTAAAGAAAGTAATTTTTAAATTCCAGTTTTATGCCTAAAGTCATATCGGATGACCTTTTACCTTTGGAGCAATTGGTCAGTTCAAAGATATTCAGTCGCTTTCAGTGGTATTAATCCCTGTATTACCTTCATCTAATTTATGAAATTCACACTGCCCGCCTCGGTAGCGTGGTGGTAGCATGTCTGCCTCACGTTCAAGAGGTCCCGACTTGGAATCTCGGTCAGGGTGAGTTAGCTGGATAAGGTTTATTTTTTCCAGGGTTTTCGCTTATCCTTAAAGGCGAATGTCAGGTAACTCTAAGCTCTGTGGACCCTGCGCTCATTTGAGCATCATTTTACCCAATCCATCCATCGTCCGATATGACTTAACATTGGAGGACGTAAATTACAACAACAAAAATCACACTACCTACATGTACAGTCTCATTTATATTTCCAGACTCTAAAGGGAATATTAACTTCAGCATCAAGGACACGACACGAAACTTTAAAGAAAATCGCCCATCTCAAGGTACACTTTATATGGAAAATTATTTCATAATTGGCTGCAACTCTGACTTTAATTAATCTTTAATGCGCTTATGACATTTTCATGCCAAATTAAATCCATACCTTGAACTTACTGACAACACCCGTTAAATCACTCTGAATGCCCTCTACAGAACTGGTAAACTATAAGAGAAATACATACACTAAAATGGAGATATGTTAAAGCATATAATTTATGAGAATTAAATTTTGTTGGGTTTAAACATTTCCGAGATATTTCTTGTTATTGTTATTTCTTGTTATATGTCTTGCTTGAATTGCCAATATTCATAATTTCATCAAATGGGAAGTAGTTTCCCTAGTGATGCAAAAATTGTGGAATTTCAGAGCCATCACAAAGCGACCAGCTCTTAAAATATTTGACTATCGCTGAAGCCTATTGTATTTTACGATTTCCATTGTACCTGCAAGAAAATACCTATGAACATAAATTAGATAGAAGAATAAGCTTTCGTATGAATAGTTCACAAAGGAGTTAACAGGGAAATTCACCTTAGTGCAGGTCAACAGATTTTCCCCCAAATTTACTGTCTTCATAACGGGGATTACTGGGGAGGAATAAATTAATTTAACTACCTGTATAATCACTGCCCACATTTTGCTTTTTTATAAATAAATTTACGTCCTCCAAATTTAAGACATATCGGACGATGAATAAAACTGGTGAAATGATCTTCAAATGAACCCAGGGTCCGCAGAATTAGAGATATCCAACATTCGTCTTTGAGGATATGGGAGAACCTTATTCAGATTTTTCACCCTGACCGAGATTCAAACTCGGGTCCTCTCGAACGGTAGGCAGCATCTACACTAATGAGGGGGGGGGGGGCATATTTTGTGGTGTCGTATGTGGTAAGAACGGGAGTTAAATATTCTTCTAAAAACATCATCTTATCAGTGATACGTTTTAGCTGAGGTCTTGAAATCAACTTTCTATCATACTGCAGGTTTTCTTTAGGTTATACACGATAGCCTTTAATGAGCGAAATTATATGCATTCCAGTTATTTTCTCTGCAGCTTACCTATGTTAGAGAAAGTTTTATATTCAATCAATAAATGAAATACAATCTCATTTCAATCGATCGATTCATTGAAGTTGTCATTATGCACAAACAAATGACAGTCAAACTATGCAAGCATACGATAAAATTATTAAATTAACGTTAAAACATTAATCAGTTAAGTCTCTTGAAAATATATTTTATTATTAATCAGGTAATAATGAACGCGAAATATACTTGAATGCAACTAACCAGCAACTCAGAACGGGGGCGTTAATATTCTAAGGATAGGTTTTAAAGCAAGTTATTTACTGTGTTATACGAAAGCATTTGATTCCTAGTAGTTTAAGCTTTATAATTATTTATGGGTATAAACAATTAAAGGCATATAAATTAGTTATAACATGTTTATTAGTAATGAACTTTTACGGCATTCACGAGAATTATTTTTAGTTTTTTTTTTGTATAAAATATAAACTGTATATATGCATAATGTTACCAAATTACAAAGTGGGTATACTAATCAACACGGATGTACTTTTGAAGTTTTCCATAGCCACAATATTTTAAATTATTTGATACAAATATGTTACACGTGTGAATGCACAATTTTAATTAGAGCACAATGAAAAATTATCAGCTATATTAACATAGATTAATCGTACTTTACTTGTCTCAAACTATGTTTTAGAGGTAATCAAATATAATTTAGCTAAATGCTGCAGATCTATTACATCACAATAATGATGCTGAATAGTTGTGTCACCAGCCTAAGAACTTACGGAGAAATCAAAGTATACACCTCAAATCATGCGAGGTCAACCGATTTTGATTGATTTTTTTGAAGAGCCCACCTTATTAACTTCTACTGGAAACTATTTTAAGTGTTAATTTAAGTATTACATACGTTTTAGTAAACTGTCCAGATAAGTGTAGCTCTAGACCGATACATAAAATGAATGTTTTAAAGGTCATTCTTTTTATTTTAAAAGGGAATTGCATAATTAGACATTCCTTTTTTTAATTATTATAAAGGGAAACACATTGAATTATAATGAGAATACTTCTTAGTACATTAATTAATAAGACGATACCAATTACGTTTGATAACCTGCAATACTTATGTGACTTTTGAACTTGGTTATCATTTATCAAATTCTCAGAATTAGGTGTAATTTTTATTAGAAAAGAACAAGTACATTAGCAAGACGTCACTAATTTTTAGTGGGATTCATGGAAGAAAACTTTGCTTGTAACATAAATGTGGAAAAACATTTGTAGACGAGCGTCAGAACCAGACAGTAAATTTCACAACACCGGTCTCAAGAAACAAAATTAAGTTCAAATTGGAAGAACAGGTGATGTACAACAGTCATTAAATTTAACTCAAACACTTGATTGAATTTGGGTTTCTATTCTGCCATTTTTAGAGAAGGAATTTATGAATTTAATTGCCTAAAATATAAAATATATTTATGGATGAACCTTTTTTATGTTTTTTTTTTAATTCAAAAGAGGGGGAACTTTTAATAATAAATAGGTTCACAGCAGATTTTGAGCAATCGGCGCTTGTCAAATTGTCCTGATTAACCATTACATAGCCACGTGGCCTTGGCTTAAGCATTAATGCCTTAAACCATTTGCAATTAGAAGCAATTGACACAAAAGAGGTTCCTGAAATATGCAATAATGAAGTAGCGACAATTAATAAACATACTGTGTGTCTGCTGTTTCTAGGGGCGGGTATGTCTACGAGCGTGCGAGTGATGTCGGTTGAACGTCTAACTGCTAACTTAAGTACAATGTTTTTCATATATGGAATATACAGTTCTTTTTTTCTAAACCACACCTACCACAATTAAGCTTACATAAAGCTCTTAGCTTTAGTTATTTTAGTTTTATCAGAGACGTCGAAATGGTGTTGACTGCACCAGGGTCGTCTGAAAAGTTTCCGACCTCGCCATGAATATGAAAGCACTCGTAATTAAAATCAGCGTATTTCGTTGTTCATCTGTTGACAGTTATCAAAGTTTCAGCCATTTTGGACGCTCAGTTGTTATGCAACAGTCGTTTGAGTGAGTTGATATGAGTGTTTTTGTGAAAAGGGAGAAAATCGAGTATCGAGCGGTCATTTAATATTTGTTTTTGAAAGGCAATAGGTCTACACAAATCAAAGATGAGTTGTATGCTGTGTATAGGGACTCTGTACCATCATTTACCACAGTGAAATTTTGGAAAGATGAATTTAAACGTAGCCGTAAGAGCTTAGGAGACGATGAACGTTCGAGAAGTCCGAAAACTGCAACAGCCGATGAAAACATCCACAAAGTTCAGCAAATGGTGCTAGACGACCACCGAATTAAAGTGAGAGAGATGGCAGAGGCTATGAACATGTCAAAAGAACGTGTTTGTCACATATTAAATCAACATTTAGACCTAAGAAAGCTGTCCTTGCGTTGGGTGCCGCGTTTGCTCACGTTAGACCAAAAACGTGTTCGAATGAACATCTCCAACGCTCTGTTGGTACAGTTTAGGTGTAATAAATCCATGTTGGGCGTCGATTAATTACTGTAGATGAAACTTGGATACGCCATTATACGCCTGAAACAAAAATACAGTCCAAACAGTGGACTGCAAAAGGGACACCTTCTCCAAAAGAAGCAACAGCTTTTTCGGCTCGGAAAATGATGGCGACTCTATTTTGGGATCGTCATGGAGTCATTTTAATCTATTATCTTCAAAAAGGAAAAACCATTATAGGCGCATACTACGCATCATTACTTGACAAGCTGAAGGCAGAAGTTTGTGGAAAAACCGCCACATTTGCAGAAAAAGGAAATCCTGTTTCACCAAAAAAGGCACCGTCTTACACGCCATAGCGGTTGAAATGGCGAAAATCCACGGATTACAGTTTGAACTGCTTGACCATTCACCTTACTCACCAGATTTAGCCCCAAGCGACTTCCTTTTTGTTCCCTCATTTGAAAATTGCGCTCGGAGGACAGAGATTTTCGTCAAATGAAGAGACAATCGTCTTCGTGTACAATTACTTTGCAGAGAATAACGACCAGTATTATTTGGACAAGTTACAGAAATGGGGGCATCGCTGGGAGAAGTGTGTAGAGTTACAAGGAGACTATGTTCTAAAATAAACAAAATTCTGAAAAAAATGTCTTGTATCTTTATTGGGTCGGAAAATTCTCAGACCACCTATGTAATATGGAATCTTTAAGATAATGGGGAAAAACATTAAATGTGTACTTGTGTTTTCTGTGAATATCCTTCGAAGCCTCTAAATTTACATTTTGTTTTAAAAAATACCACATATAAAGTGGAAAAGTATATGGGACGTGCAGAAATTGTTTATAAATGAGACATAGAACAATTTCTGTTCGTTGTTATTATTGTATTCGCTATAATTATTTGACATTAGGATGTAGAGGTAGTAGGTTGCAAAACAAAATCAAGTATGAAGAATCCAACACTGCTGTCCAGGACCACTCTTTTCATCTGAAACTTCGGTCAGGATGAGTTACCTGAATAAGATTTTTTCAGGGTTATCCCTTATCCTGAAAGACGAATGTCGGGTAATCTAAGCTCCATGGACCCTGGACTCATTTAAGCATCATTTCACCCATTTCATTCATCGTCCGATATAATTTAAAGTTGTAGGACGTAAATTACAAAATTTCCAAAATTTGGTCTCAAGAATGTGATATAAAAATTGTAAAGAACATCTTACCGTATCGTATTACACATAGAGACATAAAAACATCTAATTTTATTGTTGACATCAAATAAATTTGAAATAGATTTGGTAACTTTTAAATACACCAGATAAAATATGTCGTCGTTTTCGAAATGGATATGGATATGTTGGATATGTTGCCACATTTGAATGCTGTGATCTTCATTTAAAAGCTTCATGCTTAATTTGAAACAATTTGTGAGTAAGTGTATATTGTGTATATTATGTATAAGTGTATACATAGCCGGGAAGGAAAACTCCCGATTTATATGTATAATATAATAATAAATATATGTGAGCTTAGTATTCCAGAGAAAGTACTGAGAATGCTCCTACATTAGCCTTTTATATTTGACAATATTCATATCTCTTGTACTCCTATATTCCTATAAGGTACACCTTTATTCAAATTTTCGAACGTGTCCCAACGTTTAAAATATTGTGTAATATACAACAAAAATGAACGGTTTGGTATCTATTTATGTATCAAGTGCATAATGTTACGTACGTTGTACGTACAGTAGTTTTAGTTAAAGTTATCTTAGATACATATAAAAGGCACTCATCACTTTGATGACGAATTCTCACCGTCACCTGAACCGTACTTTATGAACCATATCAAGCACTGCCCTAGAAAGCACTGGCTCTAACAGTAGGAGATGCGGATTTAGATGAAAGTACTTATTCTGAGCGATTGTTTTTAAACAAAAAGATGGTGACTGAAAACATAGAGAAAACTCTAAAGCAAATTTTAATGAGCGCCAGAAACATTGCATCTTATGAAGATGCAGTAACATCTGGGTAGCATTACAAAAGTTATGAATATTGCATTTACAGACATGCCGGAAAAGCAAACGCTGGACTTCCACTTTCAGGGAATGATTTCAAACTTTCTAAGAATGGTCGTTTTCAATTTCGAATGGTGAAATAAATATTTAATTTTTATTGCAGCGTTTGATAAACAATAAAAGAATGTACACTTATAGAGTGGATCGGGGGGAGGTGCCATACTTGAGGTTTTAGGGATCAAAAGTTGAGTTTAATTGAGAGTTTAGGTTCAGCACTAAACTGGCATATGTGCAAGTTTGTGTTACGTTATTATTGTAAGTTAAATGTGGTTTGTTTTCTTTAATCAAAAGTGTAGTTTAGGCATTTCACCCCGAACATCAGTGTGAGATGGCAATCAAGATAAATGGAGTACTATTTTTGTGCATTTGCCATACAAATAGGTACATCCTTTAAAAATCATATTTATTAGTATTACAAAGAATAAAATACTAAAGAAAGGTAATAAATGATGTAAGAATAAACAAATGACATGATTACATGCAAATGAAATCAAAGTTCTTCTGCGCAGTTGTTGAATACGTTTTCTTCTTTTTTACAGGTTTCAGGCAACCATCTACTGCAAACGACACACTGAATCCAATCAACCTGTGGTCCAGTTTTATCGTAGTAATTGAGAGCACACTCAACACAATCACTGTCATTTTCTGATCTGTTTGGTTCTCTAATCTTTGGCTCACTTGTTGCTGTTTTCCTGTGTTTAATTCACACCAATCTAATTTTGGCCTCTTCTATGTGATTCTGTTCTGTGAGAACTTCAGCAAGTTTATTCTTGCATTTAGATTTCAATTGGACAGGAGTAACTTCTTCAAATGATGTTCCTGGTTCATTCTGAATAATCTTCAATTCCCTCTTCATTTTCTGAGAGAACAGCTTCAGTACATCCTCTTATGTATGGTTAACTTCTTTGAATTTTTTCTTCATGATCAGTAGCAATCATATCGGAAATTTGATACACATTCTGGAATCGTTCTTCATCAAACGTCATTTTAGAGTTCTATATGGAATGCTATATTCTTGGGAAGCTTTAAAACAATTCATTCCGCCAGTCCTCCATGTTCCAGAGCCATATGTAAACATTATTCAGGCCACTGACATCTATTTGAAGTTCTAACACACACTTGAGGCATCTCCAGTAAAATAAAATCCGTATAAGCAAGAAATAAAAGTAGGCATGTCACCCCGAAAAAACAGTGACATCTCTCCCAAGGGTCGGGGTGAGTTACCACCTCTGATGGCTGGCACAATATAGTCGCTGCATAGCAACAGAGGATGGCAAACTATACCACAACATACCTACTATGATAAGCATACGTGAAATTTTGCTCTGCTACTTTATTCATACGCTTGCACGCACTTTAAAATAACTGTGCACCTTTAACCAGGCATCTATTTTTAGACATTATTAGTATTTCTTGGTTTAAAAGTGAAGAAACACCTAACGCAATGAAACACGCATCTGCCTTCACGTCACATTGCCACAAACGAGTGCCATACAGGTTGGAGTGGCAATCTGTTTACAGCCATCGGAACTATAAACTTTAGGCATCTCACCCCGATAGGCATCTGGCCCCGATTTACGTTATATGTTTTTAGATAATGAATGAATGATTTATAATGCTTATAAAGTTTATGACTAGCACACAAAGCAATATTGGTAATAATTCTTATTTTATGATTCATATTTTGTCAACCTCTTGAATTGGTTTGATTGGATGCTGTTTATCACGCTGATAAAGTAAACTAAAAATGTGATCTTAACCATCAGGGATAAAATCCATCCTTCAGCTCTTTTTTTCTCCTACGGAAAACGCTTCCGCATTTGTTATGCCGCATCTATTTCCTAATGTATTCTGAAAATCGCCAATGGCAGCAAGAATCTGAACAGGAATAATACACCACTACAAAAATTGATGGAGTGATGTATATTGGTTTTGTGTTATACGCTGGTGAAGCGTGTTTCATGTCTGCAGGCGTCTCAGCTGACTACCTGAAGAAGAATAGGGGAGAGGCAATAGGGAGGAAAAAAAAGAAGAAAAAAAATAGATGAGAAATGAGAGTGATAAATAACAGAAGAAAATATAAGGGAAAAAAGAGCCCAAGGGAATCGAACAAAAGCGTGCGACGAGAAAATGTAGCGAAGAAAGTGAGCATAAAACATGCAGCATTTGTTTTCCTTACGATAAGATAACGGTGAGTTTAGATAATGCTTGCAGCTTTTCTTACGTAGATGTAGGCAACTTTAAAATTGTGCCGTGATGTTACAATTGCTGCAACCACGCAGTGCATGTAAATGACATACATAGATACCCTATGAAACACTGACGTTTTGAATTTATCAATCATATACAGAGGAAAAACATTGAAACATTCCGGAATTATATATTTAGTAACTTAGTACAGATAAATTACACTAATTCAATTTAAACTGCTTTCAAAGCTGGAGTATCCTCACATGCCCCATGGTGAGTTTTATTTTATTTCAAATGAAATGCAATCTTTTCCTTTAAGCACTAGATTCGCAGAAGAGCATTGTATCACCACCACCATCATCACTATCACCATCACCATTATTATTATTATTATTATTATTATTATTATTATTATTATTATTATTATTATTATTATTATTATTATTATTATTATTATTATTATTATTATTATTATTATTATTATTATTATTATTATTATTATTATTACACCCTCCATAACTCTGGAAGTATAGAAAGACTTTCTAGTACAAAAATAGATCAAGTTTGAGGACCTTGTAAACGAGAGCTCTTCTGTTAGAGATAATCAATTTTGCTTTTTTGTGGTGATTAACATTGCATTCAACTTCCTCTGTCATATTAGTAAAACACTTATAAATAAGTGAACATAGAGATGTAAATAAATGGCTCATTTCTTAAACAGGAAACTCGTTATAACCACCATCATTGAGAATGATCCACTTTTAAGCATTGAACCCGGATCGGCAAACCGCGCACCTGTCATAGCCTACCTGAGGGTCCAGTGTAATAGACACGTGTCCATCATATTTATCATATCTTAATAATTTAAAGGATATACAGCTGTTGGAAAACAAAGGGAGACTATCAACGCAGAGAACATTTGGACGGAATGGTCACCTATTCGTTATTTTATGAAAATTGTTTCTAAATAGAACTGAGAACACCTCTAACTTCTTGAGATGTGATATAGGCAAGGTACTATGAACTAAGATTGGCAAGAAAAGGAACGAGAATATAAGTTTAGTTTTCCTACGTAGTGGAGATATGTGAAGAGTTTAACGCCCGCTTTTACTACGTGCGGCATACATGAGATGAAGATGGAGCACCGGTGGAATGTGATGGCTGGGGAAACTGGAGATCTGGGAGAACCCCAGTGCTGTGTTGTCTACCAAATATCTCACTTTGCGGCCGACTGGGGTCAAACCTGGACCGCCTTGGTAAGCGGTCTAACCACTCAGCCACGGCGCAGCCCCAGTAGTAGAGGACTAATTGTATTAAATATAATGACCTCGATTCAATTTTCAAACTTGACATAAGGATATTTACAAAATATAAATATGGAACTCGTTAACAATATACAATTTGTGTAAAATAGTCATTTGTCGTTTAGCCATTTACAAGATGAATCCTATCTTTCGTATGGAATTGCATGTACTATATTTCGGAAATTATGTTCGTATTATTATTTTTTTATTTTGTAATTTACGTCCTCCAATGTTAAGTCATATCGGACGATGAATGGACTGGGTGAAATGATGCTCAAATGAGCCCAGGGCCCATAGAGCTTAGAGTTAGCTGACATTCGTTGATCAGGATAAGGGAAAACCCCGGAAAAAGCCTTATTCGGGCAATTCGCCCGGACCGAGATTCGAACTCGGGACCTCTTGAACGGGAGGTAGACATGTTACCACCACGCTACCGAGGCGGGCAATTCTCTTTTTTTTTTATTTCTGTAATTTAGATAGGATGAAATTATTGGCAGATTTAAGCATTTTGCTTTTTCTCTTTCTTACGTATGTTAGCCGAAATACAATATCTTATGTTGGACAAGCAACCATTTTAAACTTTGTGTAGAATTTTTTTCTGAAAATTCAAACTTTGAAGTATGATAAACAATAATAATTGTAGGAAGGTGCATATGTGGCTAGGTATATATATGTGTGTATATATATATTTGTATATATATATATTCGTTTTTGAGTTATGCTGTTTATATATATATATATATATATATATATATATATATATATATATATATATATATATATATATATATATATAACAGCATAACTCAAAAACGAAAGACGGCTAAAGCGCAAAACATATTACTATTAGAATCAAGCATCTTCCAAATATATAGCATAAAATTTTTGATGAAATTATCTTTCTCAGATAAAGAACATGCTGACTGCCTTTGAAATATTACATGCTTTAAACTTTGGTATGTTAAATGAAACGCAGATAATGCTCTTCCTGTAGGCCTGTCAGTCTTTATACAAATTTATACTGAACTTTATATAGCTTTCATCACTAGGAAACCATAAGACAGTAATAAAAGCGCAGAGCTCATCAAAATATGTAGTTTATCTCAACAACTTCTTAGCACTACCTTTTTTTCGATATATTCTATAATGTAACATTATACATTCCCAAAAGCAATACATTTCGATGAACGCACCTAAAATTCTGGGATGTTTAATTTGTTTCTTTCCATTGTAAAAGAAATACTATGACTTCAGAAACTATTCGTTAGTATAATTTGTGTATCATGATTATTGAATGAATAACGTAATGTATAAAGCATTCCACATATGTGAAGTTGTAAAGAGTAGGGAAGTTTGTACGGAACAGTTCGTTAATAAGTTTTCTGAATCTACTTCTTTCAGTCACTGATATAAATATTTAATAGTATTTCTACATGTTGTATGTAACTATAAATTGACAGTTTAATTCAAAATTATGAATCAGGAAGTATGATTTCGAATTGATTCAGTGTATTTTAGGGTTAAAGAAATGAACTACAAAAGTATCAAGATGAAATGAAAATAGTTGTTCTACAGAAGAAATGGATCCTCCAAATTAGATAAATTTGTCTTCATTAAAGTGCCGGGATGTCCGTTCGCATGCGATACAAGTTAGCTGGACACAGAGTATGAATGATGTCAGATGTACAGCACGACCATTAGATGTGCACACATCTAAAACAAGGCAACGTAGTACTCTGCCAACTAGTGAAGCATAGTCTTTCACGTGTATGCAGACGCAAGGTCAGGGCATAGTATAGCGCGACTGTTTTGTTTTATCCCGCTGTAAGGCGGTTGTCACGCTCATACTGTACCAACCTGCAGTTGTTTAAATGTGCAAGCAATAACAGTACAGTCCATGTATAGTATAACGCACACGCCTCCGATCTTTAGTCATCTTGTTTCAAGGCAAACAGCAGCATCTTCAATGGTAACAATGAATAAATAATGTAAGAATAAAGTCCATAGTTCTAAATACGTTGATGAAAGGATCATTAAGGTAAGATTCAGAATGCAAAGAGGTTACGTGAGAACATTAAGATTTTACAGACTAGAAAAAAGTCGAGATGAAGAGCAGGTGATTCGAACGCCACAGTGGGGAATAAACCAAAATAAATATAACTGCTAAACATAAAAAACATTATTAATAGTTGTGGAAAACTTCTAAGAAACCTAAAAATTACAAATACCTTTCTGCCAACACGACATACACAAATATACATGGTAAAATATAACATTTTTTGGGCTTGTAGGTCTGATCGAACATTAAGTTCTTAAAAACTGATATGTGTATATACATAATTTAATATAATACATATAACATAAAATTAACGAATCTTGTATTAAATATAAGAGTCTAAAGAACAAATACAATTATATAAGAGCATATCCCTTTCTGCACATTTTTAAACTATCTATAGCTATTCCACCAAGAGAGAAAAGAATATCAAGAGAAAAACTAATCCACAGAATCGGTTTTGTTGTAATTTATGTCTTCCAACGTTAAGTCATATCGGACGATGAATGGATTGGGTGAAATGATGCTCAAATGAGACCAGGGTCCTCAGAGCTTAGAGTTACCTGACATTCGTCTTTCAGGATAAGGGAAAACCCCGAAAAAATCTTATCCAGGTAACTGACTCTGATCGAGATTCGAACTCGGGATCTCTTGAACGTGAGGCAGACAAACTACCATCTAAGCTACCGAGGGGGGGAAAAGAATGAAGTCTCCCAAACACATCTGCTGGCAAAGGACTATATTCAACAGTGACACAAATACCACCTGCACTGCTTAGTACGTAATTTAATAAAAGGGAACCACTTTTGATTAATGCCATCATCTTTACGATATACGTGAGAATCCCAAATAGATACATACAGTTGTGTGAGTGCAGTTGTGCGTTTCATTTGTTTTACATATATACTCGTATGTTGCAGCCAAGTTCCTTACTGTTAGTGTCTATGATTAAAGAACTGGACAGTTTTTGAATTTGAAAAGCAAGCTCTATATCTCATGTACAAGTGTAACATTCACATGAACTGCTCTATCAATTATTCAGTAAACTATAAATAATTATTTGAAAATAATTTATTTCTTGATCTTCTTCACATTAGCCAAGAAAAACATTTGTGGAAATATATTTATTACATATTTCCTTGTAGATACAATGGGTATAGAGGAAAAAAATATGGAGTATTAAGTGATAAGCAAGAATTGTTTGAGCTGTTGGTTTCTCTGTGATGGTTATAAACTCTTGTTCTCTTTATATGATCAGCGAAAAAAGAAAGAAATATATAAAGAAGAAAGAAGGAAATAAATGAAGAATGGGAGGGTGGGAGGGAGGAAGAGAGGAAGCGAAAAAGGGAGGAAGGGAAAAGGGAGGAAGTGAGGAAAGGAAGAATGGAGAAAGGGAGGAAGAAGGAAAGAAAGAGAGAAAGAAAAAAGGAAAGGGATAGAGAAAGAGAGGAAGAGAAGAAATGAGGAAGAGAGGAAAGGAAGAAGGGAGCAAAGGAATAAGGGAGGAAGGCAGGAAGAAGGAAAGAAATAAAGAAACACAGAAACAAAGAAAAAGAAATAAAGAAAGAAATGGAGGGAGGAAGAGAGGAAGTGAAGACGTGAGGAAGGGAGGGAATGACTAAGGGGGGAAGGGAGGGAAGGAATAAGGGGGGAAGGGAGGAAAGGAAGAGAAGAGGGAAGGGCGGAAGAAGAAAAGAAAGAAACAAACAAAAAGAAAGAAATAGTAACAAATGGAAAGGAAAGAAAGAAAAAGAAAGTTTAAAATATAATCCATTTGTAGTGAAAATATCTTAAACTACATTATTTCGATCAAAAGTGTTAAAACCACGTCTGAGAAAATAAACATTTTAAAAATATTTTCTATATTAAGGATAGTTGTGGTGGTCGGAGTTTGTTGAAAACTTAAATGTGGAGTTCTTGGATTAAACTGAACATAAGAACCTAGCTTGGTTTTTTAATCAACTTATCGTGTTTGACTAGTACTGTTTGCAACCACAGCCCATCCTCCCCCCCCACCACACACACACACATACACACACACACACACACACACACACACACACACACACACACACACACACACACACACACACAATGAGCTCTCTCCGAGAGTGCTCCTAGGAGGTTTTAGGGAGACTGAACGTGGATATTTGTTCTTTTATTTTGGCGAAGTGACATCAAAATTTTGCATAGACTGCAATATTTTCGTCATTTATTATTACGTGGTACAAGTAAAGGAGAGGCTTAATGTCTACACATTAGATTTTTAAGTGCCTGTATTTCTTTTTACTTCGAATGTATTATAGATCTGTCTTGGATTTACATTTTCCTTTAATTAGGAATTGTCTTCAAAACATGAGTTTCTGTATGTGGAACTCTTTTAGGTGCGAACGAGTAGAGAGAAGCAGAAAATTATGTTCCTTGTATGGAAGGTTAGCGATCACATAATGCACAAGCAAATAGGTCGTTTGTACTGAGTGCTGGTGATAGCTTCGTGCGAATCTCCAATGTTTCACGATGAACGTCTGCGTGAAGGCGGGAGGACGGGGGAGGGAGAAGAGGGCGAGGTTTGTCATGACTAAGATTTCTAGCGAGACCACTCAGCCAGGATGGAAATAGTTTATCATAAGCCATCTAGACGATTAAGGCTCAGGAAATCTAATTATACTTCCAATATGCAACACACTTTAAAACACTGAGATCATGTGGTTTGTGATCCTCTTTTTAATTCTCATACTACATCCTACGAGATGCTGTATTAAAACTGTTATGTTTCCTTCATCAAAGAACAGCATCTAATTTCAGTTACTTTAATAAAATAAGAAGTGAGGATAAATAAGAGTATATAGATATCGCAAAGCAACCATCTGAAGTAGTTATCTGTAACTATAAATCAGGTATATTGCAAACGCTTCATTTAAATGTCTACATATGAGACATAGGAGACTACAATGTTTCAACATTTGAATCCTTAGGAACTAAGGTAAATGGTCTTTCAGCGATACAGGTAAATTCATAATCCAAGGGCTCAAATTATGGATTTACTGAATTACGTCGCGGTAGCTGAATACAAAACTTTATTTGTATCAAACTTAAAATTCCAAACATATTTGCCCTAAACGGACAGTTTTAACTTCTGAAGGTACACAACTTTGGTTAAATACCATGTATATTATTGGTCATAGGATAGTAGAGCTGCAAATAGCATTAAAATATTAAAGTTCACAGAAAGTTAAGCACCCTGAATGAGCTATATCTTCACTCCTAGGTATATTGTTCGCTTACATTGTTAATTCTTGGGTTGGTATTAATTTTAATTATTACATAAACTCACTCATACATACACACACACAAACACACACACACACACACACACACACACACACACACACACACACACATATTTTTCATTTTTACTTCCAGACTCCTGAGTAAAGAAACATTTGCATCCCAGGTCAGAAATCAACCCAGGACTTCTGGATTTGTATTAATATAAATACTTTGATAGTATCTATATGCCTGTTGTTAGTGATTTAAATTGATAAATGCATCAAAATAATGACGTTGTCCTGATGGGCATTTTTATCAACGTAACTACTTCGAGGTACATATGTGCTTAAAGGCTTTGACATAGTACAATATATTGGTCCATTGGTACATATTTCAGAAATATAGTTGAGGTAAATATTGTGAGTTTTTTTGTGTACTTCAGCACTAGGTTATCCGTCCCTACTCCCAGAAGTTTGGTTCGATCTACCTCTTGTTATTTACACCAATCAGAGTAGAGATAGCTATTTTTGATACACATTTTAAAAATTAATTTTAAACTCAACTTCGCTAATAATTATCATGATCACATTAGTTATCCTCAGTGGTCTAGAGGTAATACACCAGTCTCTAGTTCACGAGATCGTGATTTCAAACCCACCGATGAACATTTTCGAGCGTAAAAATCATTAGCATAATCTCCTTCAGATGGGAAGTGAAGCCGGTGGTCCTGTGTCATATATTTGCGGCTCGTAAAATAGTCTCATGATAAAAAGGCATCTGAGTAAAATCAAGCTGTCTTTCATGCCCAAATCAGAACTGAACGCTAAGCAGTTAAAGCAGTTAAAGAGCATCCATAAATAAAACACAATTGAATCTAAGATTACAACAATAATAATTTTTCCTCCATTACATCACCGATCCCGTTGTTTGGGTTCCATTAGCCTGGAAAGTCGGGGCGAGGGATGCAGGAGCTTTGACCTTGTAGAGGAAACAAGAGTTAAGAGGCCAGCCCAACGTCTGGAATGAGAGCGAAGGAAGAGGATGTTAGTAGGAGAGTGAAATGAATGATAGGTAAGATGAATAATAGAGCAATTGGTGGAATGATGGCGGAGGAAACCGGAAGACTCGGAGCAAACCCGCCAGCACCGTGTTGTCCACCACAAATATCACTTTGCGCCGGGCAACTTTGGTGAAATTAACCACTCTGCTACGGCTCAGCCTTTAATTAATAATAACACTAATAACACTAATCACAATAATAATAATAAAAATAATAATAATCATAATCATAATAATAATTTATTATTTTCTTCCTTTCTCGTCAATACTGACGTTAGGAGACACTCGGGTTCCCTCAGAGCGAGGGAGCCGAAGCATCTAACCTGAGATGAAATCAGGGATGAGGAGTCTGAGATGAATGATTGATAGAGCAGTTGGTGAAATGATGGTGGGGGAAACCGGAGTATCTGGAGGAAACCCACCCGAGCGCATGCTGTGGTCGCCTGGGATCGAACCTGGGCCGCCTAGTTGAGAGCCAAGTGGTCTAACCTTTCAGTCATGGCGCGGCCTAATCATCATCATCATCATCATCATCATCATCATCATCATCATCATCATCATCATCATCATCATCATCATCATCATCATCATCATCATCATCATCATCATCATCATCATCATCATCATAATAATAATAATAATAATAATAATAATAATAATAATAATAATAATAATAATAATAATAATAATAATAATAATAATAATAATAATAATAATGATGATGAACATGTGCAGGACAGGTGAACGCTCATCCAATACATTATACTCAACCATTCGGAATATTAGTCTCCATGAGCACGACATACGAATAGTTGCTCCCCGAAATTCAATAACACTGAGTGGCACTGGCCCTGCACAGTGACTGAGTTATTCTCAACCCCTGGATGAGCCCAAAAACACGCACTTTGCATTCCGTACCATTATAACACTCTTAGGAATACTGATCATATGGTTTGTTGAAAATAATCTGGATTTCCTATCAAGTTAGCTACAGATGGTCGTCAATAACTCTTATTTAACATTTAAAACATGTTAAACATAATAGTAAACTTCATCTATTATAAATGAATATAAACAACCTCGGATACTCTAAACGATCTGAAAATAAGAGGCAGCAGCATTTGGTACATGAGAAATCTCTACGTTTTTGCTTTGGTGTTTTCGTATATATTTCATAGTTTCATTGTTACTCAATATTGAGGAGCGGCATACTTTGTAGCCTACTTTTAAACATTTCAAGTAATAAATTTTGTTTTCCATATCAATATATAAAATGTAAGACTATATAATCCAAGTTTAGCTGTAACTATGATGCCAAATATTAAAGAAAAATTCTACGTGAAAGATAAATTAAGCTGGGTGAGATTTTCTTGAAAATCTACAACCAGTAGTAGAGAAAATTAAGTTTTTACCAATTCTTAAACTCGCACCAGTATCTTCTCTTTATCTGCCTCTTCCTTTTCTGCTTATTTTACTAAATCAAGATTTTTTTTTTTTTTTCAAATTAGTCCACGAACCAAAATATTTTAATTAAAGTGAAAAATTAAGTAAAAGCTCTTTTTATAAGTTAGGAGTGTAAGCAGAGGAATTAGGTGTAGCTTAACTTACATAAATGATCTTATGATCTATTAGAGCGTTTTAAATATGTCTATTTAAAACGTATTTAAAAGTTTTACTAACTCTAGCAAATTCAATATTGCCGCCCATCACCAGTTGAATATTGCTTCCTTTGTGCAATTTGTTAATTCTGTTTACCATTTCCAAGGTCAGTGTGTACTGTTGACAAATGACAGCTGTTTGAAGCGAACAGCTGAAAAGCAATTTCTGCATATCTGATGTATAATTTTTCAATCTTCTTACGAATAACATTAACAACCGGTTTTGCGTTCAGCAACATCTAGGTGCTTAATCGTAATGGCAAGAAAGGTAAAGCAAAAAAACAAATACAACTCCGTTATCAACTCCTTTTGTTGCCAAAATATATCAACAAAACCTGAAAAAACGTTTTCATATTTCAAAGAAAACATTGCCGTTTTAAGTGCTTGTTTCTGCTAGTTTAATGTGTACTTTTGGCTAAAATAACATCTTCGATCGCATTTATTTCCTTGGAAAACGTGAAATAATAGCATTAATTTAAAATATAAGGCAGGGTTCCTTTTAAACAGGTTACATGTTACATTCGCATACCGGTTTATACTGTTCACGCACCAACATAGCTTATTCTTATACATCAGTTACAAACTGCTTTTACAGAAGTTAACTTTCCACTTCCTGACAAAGAAAATTTACAGTTGCACAAATGATTTCATTACACATTTTGCCGTAGGTACACAGCATAGCAGGATGAAGCCACAGTTAAATCTTTAATAAGTAGGTCACTGTATGCTGCCTTTGAAGTTTCATTCTCCTAGTAATAATATTGCACAACATAAATGAAATGGAAGTTAACTCTTCAATATAGTAGCTATATTATACTATAGTACCTACACTATATTGGGAAGTGGCTTTAGTAGAATTACGAAAGACAAGAAGAAATGGAATAATAATGGAAAGAATAATATAATTTGGGTATAGGTGTTTGGTGAAAGAAGAAGGGGAAATTATGAAATTATGCATGAGACAGCAAAACAGATTACAAAACTCAAATAGTTGGTGGGCAGAGATAGGAGGAATTATGGAAAAAATAGGAATGGAATATATATGGAGATTAGAGGAAAGGAATACATGCGATGTGGGTAAATTAGTAAAATGCAGAATAGAAGCTGTAGAAAGACAGGAAATATAGGGAAGTCTAGAAAATATGAAATCATTACAATTTACAAGCAAATAAAAAGAAACTGGGGACGAGAAGTATATGTAGATTACTGTAATAGGCAAGAGAGAGAAGGGTTAGCATGGATGAGAACAGGAATAAGAGATAGGGAAAAGGGAAAAGGGAATTTGTGAATTATGTGGGGGAAAAGAAAGCATAGAACACTATGTAACAGAATGTGAGGAGGTTGCAATATGGAGATGAAAGGTTCAGGAAGAAAAATGGGAGAAAGTAGAGAAGAGGATAGTAGCTATAAAAATGTTAACGGGCAGGGAGGAAAAGAAGGTAAGAAGTATTGGTGAGTTTTTGCAGAAAGTAAAAGAAAAATAGACCAGATATGTAAAAAATTTAAGAAAGGAAGAGGAGGGGTAAGAAAGGCACTAATTAAGTAACAAGGAGGCATGGAGGCTAAAAGCTACCTGGCAGAGCAAAAAACCAGGGCATCATGCAAGCCAAGGTAGCAACAAGGTAACGACAAATAAATGTAGCCAAAAGCTGTAAATTGTAAAATTTTGGAATATGCACAGTAAATATATCATAAATAACATTTCATTATAAACTATTGAAAAAGAGACCTATAATAACAAATATTACGGATATTATTAATGCTACAAAAACTATTTCATATAAACATTGTGATTGAAAGATATCTACATTTTTCGTGAATACTGTCTTTATCTACCATGGTTTACGAATCTTACAAAATGAATCACAGGTTTTTTCTAGAAAATCAAAGACATATAACCCTTTCCCAGATCAATTTTTATTTTGTTCTTTTTGATTTTATGTTGCCTTTCAAAAGAATGGCTCCTGTAAGACTATAGGATATTGCCTTCTGTATATTAGAAGCATTTTTATTCCAATTAAGAACCGCAGTATAAGGAAAAAACGAAATATATTTCGCAAGTTCCGTAAAATAGGGTGAAAGAAAAGCTACAAGTATAAAACTAATCTGACAGTAGAAAATAGATGGATCATTTGCAGTTTTTTGTGCAGCAACTTTAGACGCACAAGTTAATTATTAAATATAATTTTAGTGAATTATTTATTGCAAATAAAGCTACATATTGCGTTTGGCATGTTTTGCAAACGGTGTAATTGGTGTGTTATTGGTCTAATTTTAACTTATGCTCCGAAATAGAAATGTTAGTACCTTTGTACCTTTAAGAATTTAGTTGAATAGTTTAGTTAAAAGTAGTGATAAATCCGTTTATGCTTGTCATGTACCCAATCTGCTTGCTTCGCAGAATATGAAGTCAGACAATACTAACTGATAAGGTTTTACATAAACCCATTAGAGAACAAAAGGGCTGGACTGGACTACGCTAAGGAGGGGTTTCGGCAACGTTGGACGGAGATCCAACTTGGCGCCTCAAGTGGGGCAGCACCAGCAGGAAACATGAGGCGAGAGGAGACAGAGAACCCTCCCAAGCAGCCGCAACAGTGCAGAGGACAGGGTCTGTACACTTTACCAGTTGGAAACTCCCCGGCAGGCCAGAACAACCGTCATCCTACTTCACTGGGGTACGGAAATGGCCCCAGCATCCCGGGTTCGGAAATCGCAGACCGTCCTACCGAAGAGGAAGTTTTACCAAGAGCATATCATCCTACCATACAGCGCCCATGCTCCCACCGACACATACCCTGAAAGAGACCACCAGATGAGAGATGATGTGAAGTGATTGTGGAGATGAAATGGAGGAAGAGAAAATTTGGGGTACGTAATTAACTTTCCCAGCATTCGCCTGGTGACCCGGGAGAACTCCCGAAAATCCCATGGGTCAGGAGGTCCGTCAAGGGAATCGAACGCACCCCTCCTTATTGCGAGCCAGAGCTGAAACCGCCTGAGGTACCCCGCTTATTTTGCTAGCTCCTACTAATGCTAAGGCCTTTTCTTTTTCCTCGTCCTCCACTTCGCCCTCCTCCTCTTTTTCTTCTTCCATACAGGTCTTAGATCTAATACCGTGTTACGATCACATAGACGACGTTTGAGTCACCACTTCCCTAGATCTCCCAGAAATCTCTTTGCTGCTGGGCGATAATGAAGTACAGGAATTCTACGCCAAGCGGTATGGTTCGAGTGGTAACTTCTTTGGACAGCACTTGGGAGGTCGAGGTTCGATCCTCGATGACAGCATACTTTGACTAGGATTTTTTTTTCTTGTCACTTAGGCAAATGCTCCGCTGTTCAACTTCACTCTAACCTTTATATTTTCTGTTTTCATCATTCCCTTGCTGTGGTAGCCGGTTCAGTGTGCCGCCTCAGTGCTCGACTGCATCTGTTGAGCGACCATCATTCCCTTCCTGTGGTAGCCGGTCCAGTATGCCGCCTCAAGGCTCGACTGCATCTGTTGAGCAACCATCATTCCCTTCCTGTGGTAGCCGGTCCAGTGTGCCGCCTCAGTGCTCGACTGCATCTGTTGAGCGACCATCATTCCCTTCCTGTGGTAGCCGGTCCAGTATGCCGCCTCAGTGCTCGACTGCACCTGTTGAGCAGCCATCATTCCCTTCCTGTGGTAGCCGATCCAGTGTGCCGCCTCAGTGCTCGACTGCATCTGTTGAGCGACCATCATTCCCTTCCTGTGGTAGCCGGTCCAGTGTGCCGCCTCAGTGCTCGACTGCATCTGTTGAGGGACCACCATTACCTTCCTGTGGTAGCCGATCCAGTGTGCCGCCTCAGTGCTCGACTGCACCTGTTGAGCAGCCATCATTCCCTTCCTGTGGTAGCCGATCCAGTGTGCCGCCTCAGTGCTCGACTGCATCTATTGAGCGACCATCATTCCCTTCCTGTGGTAGCCGGTCCAGTGTGCCGCCTCAGTACTCGAATGCATCTGTTGAGGGACCACCATTACCTTCCTGTGGTAGCCGATCTAGTGTGCCGCCTCAGTGCTGGACTGCATCTGTTGAGCGACCATCATTCCCTTTCTGTGGTAGCCGATCCAGTGTGCCGCCTCAGTGCTCGACAGCATCTGTTGAGCGACCATCTTTCCCTTCCTGTGATAGCCGGTCCAGTGTGCCGCCTCAGTGCTTGACTGCATCTGTTGAGCAACCATTATTCCCTTCCTGTGGTAGCCGATCCAGTGTGCCGCCTCAGTGCTCGACTGCATCTGCTGAGCGACCATCATTCCCTTCCTGTGGTAGCCGGTCCAGTGTGCCGCCTCAGTGCTCGACTGCATCTGTTGAGCAACCATCATTCCCTTCCTGTGGTAGCCGGTCCAGTGTGCCGCCTCAGTGCTCGACTGCATCTGTTAAGCGACCATCGAGAAGAGGCGTCGCTGTCGACATGAAGCTGGCGTTGGAGGAGATTTGATTTGAAATTTTTAGGTATCCCGTCCATGTTTGCGTCCCTCGGCACCCGGCGTGTCGTTTATCCCCTTTACTCCTCCTAGGCCTGGTGCGGTACCTTGATTACGAGAGCCCCTCCGTTACTTGTAACTTTCTTCTTCGGGAATTCTATCCATCACAAAGTTCATTCAGTTATTCCGGTATTATGATAACTTTATGACTGGTTCTAAATGAAGCACTTATGAAAGGTAGTGGATGTATTATAATTCAATATTTAGAGTTCAGCAAGTTCCCTAAACCCGCAGTTATAAGAAGTACTAAGAAGCGTTCCATTTGTGTTTTGTATGTTAGCCTATACCTCTTGTGGTAAAGAGAAATGAAATTCGCGAGAAAAAGAAAACCTAGTTGCTCAACTCTGCATCATTCAAGAAGCTACGTTTCAGGTGTAAAACACTATCTTGATATTTTCTCAAATATGGCCTTAAAATCTTGATCGTTTATAATATTTTTAGAATTATTCATAGAGAGTAAAATTCCTATCGGAAATTTTTAACATGAATTTTATAAAATTACGTATTCTAATAAAGTTAGACTACAGTTTTACTTCACAGAACTAATCAATCATCTTCTAGTACTATTTGAAATTAAGGTTTCTGCTTTATCATACTTCCTGAGAAATTTGTTATTTGTCTGAAATATAAGTACATACTCTTTTTTAAGAAATAAGTTATCGACCTCGGACTCAGAAAAACGTTTAATGATAATATTACTCGCAGTATTAACTCCATTAACAGGCATTGATAGAAAAATAAGAATTTATATGAATGTTTTCAGTACAATTGATAGAGAAATTGACAGTGCAAATTTAACGTATACGACTTTTAATTTTTCTATTCCATATGAATATCATATATATGATAATATATATATATATATATATATTATATATTCCATATATGAATGATCATGATAATTTTACGGACATAATTTTTCGCACTAAAATTCAATTTTATTATATTCTGTTAGCTTAATGTGAAACAAACACGCCGTAGTAGTTTCATTGTTAGTACTCCTGGTTCCCGCCTGTGAGAAGCAGGTAAGTTCAGACATGTTCAGTATTGCCTGCCGCTGCAATTGAGGTAATATGCAGTTAAAGTTGATGTTAGAGGAAGATCCGGAGTTTCTTTCAAACGTAATCACTGCTGATGAAACTTGGCTACATCATTTTGATCCTGAAAACCAACAACAAAGATCAGTGTGGAAATCTCCTTCATCACCAACCCCCCAAAAAAGCAAAAGTGGTTGCTTCTGTCGGGAATGTTATGGTCATCTCATTTTTTGATATTCATGGAATGGTTTATCAACATTGTACCTGCACACACATCAGTAACTGGACAATACTACAGGGATGTCCTGAAAGTATTGCAAGTCCAGGCGCAAAATACCACATTTCCATGAAGCAGGATGGATACTGCACCACGATAATGCGTGGCCGCATATTGCCAATATTTTTTCTGAATATCTTGCAAAAATCAACGTGAAGTGCATCCCTCACCCTCTCTATATTCCGGATTTAGCCCCATGTGACTTTTTTCTGTTCCCTAACTTGAAGAAACGCCTTCGTGGGAGCCATTATCCATCATCAGAAGCAGTGGTGAAGGCTGCGGAGGTGATTTTGAAGGATCTTTCAAAAATGGGTTTCCCGCATGTCTTTGAAGACTGGCAGAAATACTGGGACAAGTGCATCGCATTCAGGAGAGACTATTTTGAGAAGGACCATCAAAATGAGGAGGATGAGTAAATGTACGCTGTCAAAAAAAATGTGATCATTCTTTATTGAACAGCCCTCGTACTATTTTGAGGCCAAAATAAAAGAATTTTTAGAAAACGTCCCATTTATGTTTGCAAGCATAGTGTATCTATGTGGATAACGATTATGTGTGTATGAAAGCATGATGTGTATACGAGTGTGTGTGTATGTGTATGTGTGTGTGTGTGTGTGTGTGTGTGTGTGTGTGTGTGTGTGTGTGTGTGTGTGTGTGTGTGTGTGTGTGTGTGTGTGTGTGTGTGTGTGTGTGTGTGTGTGTGACAAGTACACGAGAAGTTAAAGGGCCGCAAATGTTTGAACAATTTTCATGCAAATGTGGTATGCTGAATTTTCTGAATACAGTTTCTGAAGTCCTCCTTACTTAGAAGGTATTTTCTATAGTTAGTAAAAAATTTTTACAAAAAATCTTACTTTAAGGTTTCGAGGCTCCAGCAGCTATTATTCAGTCTTACGTCTATGCTGTTTTTAAATCTATATAAATTGTGTAGCATTTAGACAAATTCATATGTTTTAAAGCTCACATCTTGTTGGTGTTCAGCCAAAGAGAACAGAATGTCATGGTCATTATGTAGTGATGGCCACTGTATTCTTTTAGTAACTACGTAAAACTAAACGAGTAAACGAATAAAGAAAGTATGTCTATACTTCCTGAAGGAGACAGAATAACAAGTATTGTAAGAATGCCTTGTAGAAGAGTTAGGAATAAAGTAAGGTAGACGTAACTCATTATCAGTAAACCATTTATTAATATTCTATTAAATTTAGGTTTATGACATCCAGAAACTAATTTTCAAAAGTTGTCATTACAAAAACATGTAGCATATTTAATAATAATCATATCGTTCTGATGCATTGCATTCGCAGTACTTTCTCCTCTCAGTCACACATTTATTCTTACAAAAGTATATTCTCCTATGTACTTCATATTAATCGAGATAGACATTTGTAAAATGGTTTTATGGAATATTTCCTTTTAGGTAAAATGGAAATAGGGGAATACCTTGGGCTTAAGACAAAGTCAGCTCTCAAAACACTGGTCGCTGTCTGATGACTTAGAAATTTCCTTCTATTTTGCCTGGCCATAAGAAAGATGAAAAAAGAGTAACTACAATATTTCAGAAAAATGTAAATACTGAAAAATTCAAACCAATAAAAAGTTTAAGTTATTTTCGGGAAGCACGCCAGGTGAAAAGACGATTAGAAATCGACGTTTCGGTAGCGTACATCTCTCTCATCATCAGGATATTTATTAAATGTTATAACCACAAATGAATCCCTGGTTATAACACAAATATAAACAAAGACAAAACACTATTAATATTCGTATTACTGAACCAAAGACTGTTTTCAGTAAATTAAATGCCAGGTTAGGAGATGGTGTGAGTGTAAAAATTAACTGGGTCAAAGATACGTAACTATTTAACTTGATTATCAAGATGTATAGATATGTGCTCCATAAGTCGACGCATTTCTATTTTAAAATCATTTTCCAAGTGGAGCTGAAATGAAATCCAGCATCGCGATTAAGCGTGTTCCTCTCGCAGGAAATGGCCAAAGCCTCCTTAGCTCTCCGTTCCCAGTAACTGTTGCATTTTTCCAAGATGGTCGTCTCCCGAAAGTTGGCTCTATGGTCGTT
The DNA here is from genome assembly GCA_030765055.1 of Mantis religiosa. Taxonomy (NCBI): domain Eukaryota; kingdom Metazoa; phylum Arthropoda; class Insecta; order Mantodea; family Mantidae; genus Mantis; species Mantis religiosa. The sequence goes on from CM060951.1 coordinate 93,456,203, forward strand.
ATCAAAATAATGCTCTGCCAGCCCAGACTTCTCAGGTTGCATTAAACGAAACCTCCGTTCATGTTCGTTTATTCTGATAGCGATGGTCCTTCCAGTTTGTCCTGTATACTGTGTCCCACATCCACAAGTAATGCGGCACACTCTCGGAACTTGGAAGTCTAGTTTGTCTTTCACTGGTCTCAACAGATGTTTAATCTTTGAAGGTGGCTTGCGGATGGTCCTGATGTTGTATTTGGGGAGAACTTGAACATATTCGTCGCCAGGAAAGCTTCAGGTCTTATTTTTCAATAAAAAGAAATATCCAAAATGGTTAACTCCACAAAAATGTGTTTAACTTAGCGAGATCTGATATTTTACAGCAGCGCTTTGTCTACACTCATTAGCAATATAATAATAATTATTGGTCTATTATTTAGGCTATTCGAGGCACAAGGTGCACTTGCAGAAGGAGGCCTTCCTCTAAATGTTTTATAGATTTCTGAAGTCCCAGGAAATGAATTTTCAGTGTAATATCGAGAGAAAAGTTTGGTTGGAATACAATATTTGCTCTACTTACTCTATACATGTAGTAAAGATTGTAAAAATATGTCCAAGATTGTGCATTTCTTTTCGTCCTTTAGCTGTTTTTTCATGTAGGAAATAGTGTTTTCAGTTCAGCTGAGTGTTTGCTAAACACCCTGTAACGTTTGGTTAGTAGTTAAGTCTACTTTGTCAATAATTATGTGTGTGTAAAGAACCACATCCTTACAAACGACTTGTTTCTCTGTTCCTAAGGGAGTTTAATTTCAGGACACGCTGTACCTTATAAACTAAAGGTGCCTTTCAAGAGGACTATTGAATATTGCGTAAGCTTAATGCGCTTTAAACTTCTCTTCTCTTGTGCTGTGTGTGGAGTCCTGTTTTAGCTTGCAGGTCTTATGTTGGTCTTGGTATGGGGAGTCTTAAAATATTGACCGTGAGGGAGAGAGGGGAAGTGGGCGGGGTGGCTTGTTTCCTTGTAATTAAACTATACTGCAGGTATTACAATAGCCTTACAGACTTGCCTAATTGAAAGCCTGCACTGGCTTTAACAACATTGGTCGTAGCCATAAGCTTCCTGACTCATCCAGACTCCACCTATGTGCTATATCGCAACTTATCCCTGGCACCACTAACCCCAAGAAATGGGAGGAGGGGGGGGGGGGTTCGTTAATGTATTGCCATTGATTACAACAGTCCCAATAGCCAGCGAGACAACAAAGGACAAAGTGGCCACCAGGTCGCATATGTTTCTATAGGTTTCGTCTCTAGTAATTTGGATCGAGATATCGCCACATAGGAGGGGGAGCCCTTACAGGTGTGTGCAAATGTATCCGTTCTATATTCGTGTGATTAACGGCTGCTCTCTTCATATGTAACAAAACCAAGAGACCTGAGCAATCAATCACAATTGTCTGCCCAAAGATAGATCGTTCGTTGCACACACCGCAATCCATTCTTCGTCTTTTATCTACATATGTTCAAATTTAACTTAACAGTAGCTGAATCAGCAGATGTGCTCTCGTTATTTTTAACTGCGAAATTTCTACTGAATGTTACTCCTTTCAATTTCCTAAATGTTTTTTACCCTTTATTTTCCTCTCATGCATTACTCCTTTCTTTGAAGTTTTCCTCTCCCTCCCCTTCTTTCTATTATATCTTCTATTTTCTCCTTTTCTTCCCTCTATTGCCATCTCTCTTAATCTACCTCCTTTCTGTTGGTATGTGTTTTGAAATGCTAAGTAATATCTAAGTAAAAATTCTAACACAAATAAAATACAAAAAATACACCTTTTAAAATTCTCTAATAATGAAATATTACGTTTCGCCCGAAAATATCATCGCAATATTTCACCGGAAATACCGGCTTAAGGCCTCCTTATTTTAGAAAACAATTTTTATGAACAGCATTAATAAGGAATGATAATACCAAATGGTACTTAAATTTAATATATTTAAAACATATCAATAAATATTTCAAGAAAGCATCCGTGTCTAAACTATCCTTTATATGAAATCTTCTTAAAAATTTATTTCCTCAAACACACCTATAAGCATTTTGATTATATATAAAATAATATTATTGAGGGGCAAACCAACGAAGTTGTACGTTTCCTTTCGGAGAATAGCCTTAAAATCCCATTAATTTGGGGAGGATTTTATAAACTTTTGAATAACGGGTAAAGTATAAAGGATAGACACAATGTTCATCCTTTTAAAAGATGTCGTTCACTACAAATAGCATTTTTGGATATCAGGCATTCCCAAGATATTCGTTATTTTAATTTATTTCTGTTTTACAATAATTTTTTGAGTTTTTAAATAGTACCGCTTGTGCTTACTTTTCTCGCCTGTCTAACCCTTGTCTTCCATGGTCTCCATAATATCCCTTTTCCTTAGTATCATTACCTTTTCTCTTTCCTTTTTTCTATAAACCACTTATATATGAACTTGGTAACCTTTCTTCATTGTTTTATCACATATCCAGAACATGTATAGACGTATACTTCACAAAGTTTATTTTATACTCTCACCCTTTTATTTCTTTTTATTCTTGTTATTCTTAAAAACTGCAGACCTTTACCAAGAATCCATTTCCATTGCCAATATCTTACTTCATAAGTCAGGATCTGATGCATAGAAATCCGAACTTATTATTGATTTATAAGTAATTATGTGTTGCAATACTTTTATACCACAATATTATTATCCAACATTACCATTGCAGCCATTTATTTCTTAGAGAACCATTAGAGAGTTATAGTTTTCTTTCTTATTTATTTCCCATATCCTTTCCTTCACTATCAGCAATTGTAGTTTCTAAGCGTGTATGTTTTACTCCTCCTATAGCTACATAATTAAATATTCAATAATTATGTTATAAGTTTCACATAGTTCATCTCATTTAATTTGGTTATCAGTAAATTACAAAGTGAAATAATGTAACGCCAATCGCAAAGCATTTAACATCCATAAAAAGCTGAAACTGGAAGTATTCATATTGGATAAAGCATGTTACATAAGAGGTCAGACGAAAATTAATTTCCATAGATTATTTCTTCGTTGTCTGACTTGAAGCTTTCACACCAACACATTTATACACCCAGCTTTCTTGGGATTATTAATTAAAACTCCACCTTCTGATATATTACATCAAAACAGCAGGCAGTACGCTGCCCTTTATTTGACTTAAACAATGAGTAATTGACTTATGTCGTTATTTCAAGATAAAAATTTAATTTTAATTAACAACTTCACTTAGCCTTGAACTGTGTTTCATATAGGTGCACTGGTTACATATAGGTGTAATTATTTCACAATCCTAGTGTTAATGACGTGACATTTTGAAGAAAAATCTTTCAAAATCAGTTCTTAGTGAAGTGCCATGCTCAGAGAACGATATTTAACAATGAGGTCACAGATGATGAAGTATAATTGTTAATTTAAAATGTTTCCAGCAAATTATTATACATTCAAGATGGCAAAGAATGCATAATACATTTACCATAAAAAGTAGCTTCTTACCACGTTGAAATAGAAATACTGAGAATATTTTTATTGGAATGGCATAAATGTTACTAGATAAATGTTGAACACCTGGCCCACGTGCGTTTGAATAACATTACTCTCAATTTGCCATATATTCATATTTCAGTTACCCTGGTCTTCTTATAACAGGAGAGCGTAGAAAATAAACAATGTCTTGCTCCTCGTTTTATAAATATAGGTGATTGTGTATTTTAAAGACTACAGTGGGATTAGTCTCCTTTTAAATTGGAGAATGTGTTTTGATATGAACAGTTAAACTTCTGCTCCAATTTAGGGGTTCCAGAAACGTTAGCTATAATGTTTGATAGAGAAAGAAACAAATGGTATACCACGTGTCAGTTAATATCAAATAATTGTAATTAAAACAATCATCTTAAGAGACCCTAATTAACCTTCAGTTTACCTTTGGACAAGGAGTTTCAACACATCGCTCACAAGAAACAGAAGAATGTCGATTTAACAGTGTTCACATATTTCGTTTAGTAAGTTTTTGTCTACACGTATAGTATATAGTACTGCACAAGAATTAAGGGGACATCACAGTTTATCCGCAAAAAATTCATCAATACACTTTATGTTTTAGAAGTGTTTAAACGTATGTCATTTTAATAAATATTATTAATTGCTTTTGAAATAAAAAAGAAGACAAGGAAAACATTTTAGATAAAAGGTAGTTTAAGGCGAGGAATTTCATTGCACAATGGGGACAATTTAACTTTAATGTCAAATTTAGTAATGCTGGTCAGAGTCACAGATTGACCGGAACACAGCTTTTTGTAAAAGAAGCTAAAATGATAATTTTGTGAAACTTTGGCATCTAAATTATATAAATTAAATAGGTGAAGGAATTAAATATTATAGCTAAGTCGTAGAGGAAGTGAGAATGTTCATGCTAGTGAGATAAAAGCTTAAGATAAAACATACAATAATGCTGAACTTAGAGGAATATTTTTTGACAAGCCACTATATAAACCCGTATCATATTATCATAATGTTTTGCTATTGGGAACACATCCCTAGAAAATTGAGCCTATCTGATTTTACTTAACTTAAGAGGTACACTAAGAAATAGTAATTTCGAAATAACTACTGCTAATGTAGGATTGGCCTTACATAAATAAGATCCTTTGAGCTGATGTCATATGTTCATTTATAAAATGTAGGTACAAAATATGCAATTCAAGGAATACTTGTTACATCGGGTAGCAAGTTTCAACTTCAGATGATTACTAAGAAGTAGCTGATTATATGCTAACAAAACACTATCAGTCAGCCAGTAAGTGTGTGTGGTAGACCTTATTTATGTTAACAGTCCTGGCCGTGTTACAGAACTACATTAAAATTAATGATTATGATTATAATGACGATAATGAGCAGGAGGAGGTAATTCAGAAGGGTGAAACTGTTGGGTGCAAATGTTTAGAAAGACTTTTACTGCCACAAATTGGTTGACATTCAACAGCAGGTAGCAGGAATTTTTAAACACCGAACTATAAAGAAGTTTAACAACTTCCACCGATCAATGGATGAGATTCTTTTATATGGAGTTATTTTTCCAAACGCTATCATTATATATTTAGTTCCACAGCGTTTTTCCTTTGAATACTGCAGCAATTTTTACAGTCCTTGCTGAGGACGAAATTAATTCGAGGGTTCTTAATGGAAGAGTCTTCCTTATATATCGAAATATTCGGTAGAGGTGGGTCCCTTTCTAAATAGGTCCCGAATTAAACAGTGGGCGTTGGAAGGGTGGTCCTAGGGGCTGGAAAAATCACTCCCTCTCATCTTACCACCTTATTCGGTTCTGTTCACCCTCTCATCTCACTGTAATATGTCGTCGGTTTTAACACCAGCAGGGATGTTCAACTGCTGATAGAGGTGCCTGCCAATTTCCTTCACCATAAGGTTTTAGACTCTGCTGGTAGCAATTGACAGGCTTTAATCCTTGATACACAAGCAAAAATATGTATCGAAGATACTAAACACAAAATGCTTTAAAAGACAGCGTATTTATGAAATTTAATGTAAAAGCAGAAAAATCACTCATTTGTCTTGCACCTTTGTGTACTTATAGTAAGAAGAACCATACTGAAGCCTGGTTTTAATCTATGTATTACAATAATCTCTGCTGTCTACAGTTATTATTCAAAGTATTGGAAAACACAAGTGACCATCTTATGAAAATTTATTCACATGGAGCATATCATTGAACATTACCCGTAAATAATAATCGCATCAACTTGTAAGCAAAAGGTCTATACTATTCTGATCACAAAGTTTTTAATATTGGCAGAGAGAGGTTGCGATAAGCCGCTATGCATATTTTATTTGAGAGTTGTTTGTAGAATGGACGTGACACCGGCCACGCATGTTGGATCAAGCCGCAGGCGAGGCAGGGATTGCGGGAATGTTTGGCGAGGAGGTGTCGTACTGAAAAATGCGTCACATATAGTAAACCCGTTACTGACTTCAAAATAATTGTGTGTTTAAATGTACATATGCTACTTTGATATTCGTAATACATTTTCTTTGGAACTTTTGTTTTGTTGCGGCTCCTCAGAATAGAATACTCACATGTTTTAAGTGATACATTTGGTTTAACTTTACGTTAATATATACAATTTATGACTTATAGATGAATTAATTTTCACCCTCTGAGTTTCAGCGCAATGAACACATGAATCGCTAAATAATAATATTTTAAAATCTGAGTCTTAGCTGGGATTCTACCCCAAAATCTTTGCAACTACTGAATAGTTATACACAAGTATTTATGCCCATGTTATTGATTAAACTCGTGAGTTCTCTCCTGGTATTCATTCCTGTAGCTAGTTTCTTATATGGGCCATCTGCGAGACGTGGCTACATCGATTCGAAGGAGATTAAGATGTATGTAAATTAATTAGAGATAAACTGGCTTAAAACTAATAAGCCTTATAGGCACTTGGGAACGGTTCTTTATACCAGGAAATACGAAAATTGAAGCTTTTTACGGTTTAGGTATTTAATATTAATATGTTTTGTTTAGTACTCTTGACAGAGGTGACATAGCAATAAAAAGCGAATGCATTTTACTTGGTGTACATAACGTTATCACACAAAAAGCAAAAGCTCATTGTGGTCGATCTTTTCTCCTCGCTTGAGTAGCCTTGTTCACAGCATTTCTTGCAGTGGGAGATTTACCAACGAGGTTTTAAAGCCCATTCCTCGGCACGACCCAAAGAGAAAATTATATAGCAGAAGAAATGCGCCTAGGACCGCAGACCGGTCCTTCCATCCGTCCTTCCATCTAATCGAAACGCATTAAACCGCGAGAAAAGGTGAAACAAAACAACATCGAGTTGTGTGTGCTCCCCATAATAACTCCCTTGCCGATTTCTGCCCGTCCAATCAACGCATTTGTATGCGAGCTCTATTAACCCATTTCGGTTATCCCAACCTCCATATTACTGCCCCTTTCCCCTTAGACCTGCTTTATAGATATGAAATTTATATGTTTTTTCTTCGTATTGCGGTTCTTGAGTGAAGGATGAGTGAAGGGCGAATGATTCATGTGTTTATGCCTGGAAGAAGACGGTTTTTATTCTTTTCTATATTGTTATTATACGAAAGAGTTGGGAGGAAAATTGATCATGGATAATACGTTTCCGTTTTATAAAGAACGTTTGGGGCGGTGAACAATAGAAAAAAAAATAAAGGAAAATATTATATTTAGGTATTCTTTAAAATAAAACACACAGCCCATGTGCCAGATGCCGTTTACTGCCTACGATATATATGCATTAAATGTTGATGTAATTGATGTTCAACATAAGGCATCATCAGTTCACGAACTGAACCTTGGGATTTATATAATCTGTATGAGAGTGCACTCGTCCTCAAACTGACACACGCCTCAGTATTTAATTTCCTGATCAATATTTATCCGCTCTTCTCTAACATTTACATAGGTAGATAAGGTTTTATAATATATCAAGATGCACCCGAATGGGCATTAAGTTCAGTCTTTCAGCTTTTGTTTTTGCTGTACTCAGAGATAGATTGGTTTCTGTTGACACATTTCAGGATGTGATATCTTTCGTACAGGTTCCCGCACAGTTCACATAAACAGCTTTCACACGGCTCGTGGTTATGTTTAGTTTTCACATAGTTCATATTGGAAGCCATAGATCGCTAGTTTTATGATTATATGTCTCTGAGGTTGGTTTTCCATGGTCGAATATCTTTCCAGCGTAGCACTAGAGGTGTAGAAGTCCACATGGATCCCCTGTACTTCATTCATCTCTCTTCTAACATTTCCTCATATGGGCCGGTAGAGAGTAGGTATTGCATTTCAAAAAAGGTACCATATATTGATTTTTCACAATAAACATTTGTTTTATCTAAAAGCCACATTTTTGGGAAAGGATAGTTGTGTGTATGGGTGTGTGTCTGTGAAATGCATAACAGGATATATTCCAGACGGTAGTATCCCCCATCCCAAACCAATCTCTACATAGAAAATGCGTTTGAAAGTCTGAAAAATAGCTATACTAAATAATGTACACACTATATGTCTATTAAATTAAACTATTTCTACAAGACTAAATTTTTGTAAAAATAGTTTGTACTGAGTCGAGAAACTCATCTAATTAACTCATCAGATTATTATTCTTAGCCATGCAAAGAGATTGGAATTTCAAGCCATCACATAACGAACAGCTCTCAAAAGGTTTGGCATAGTTTAAGCCTACTGTACTCCGCTAAACCCAATGTACATACAAAGAAGTCTAGGCTCGTATATATGAAGCCAGAGAATGACTAAGTGTGTATGTGCATATTTAATGATTATCATAATTATAAAATAATAAATTGTGCAAACGTGATATCAGCGTTATTAACTATTTATTAACTCAAAATGTTATAACTCATGTGCACTTAACTTCCGTGGTATTTGTGGTTATTCAATGGTGACTTTTCATTAAGGTGTCTCTTTTTTGCTTTCTTTTGTTTAGTTTTCGTTCTTTATAACGTAACATAAGTGTCTTAGTTAATTCTATGTTTAAGCGTATTCTAATAATTTTAAGTCTCCAAATAAACCTAAGACTATTCGAAAGTGCAAACCAGCTCTAAAACTTGTAGAGGTAACTTAAATCGTTAAATCATGGGAAACGCCAATATTTCAGCTAATATCTGATAAAGTTCTACAAATAGCTAGCTCATTTACAAAGTAGACAGAAGAATAAAGTTTGTAAGAATAGTTTATACAGCTGTAAGTACGAGAACAGGTCATGTGACAGAAATAAGTCCGCACGTGCGCGCGCTTGTGCGTATGTATGTGTGTGTATGTGTGAGTGTGTAACGGTGAAAAGCTTAGCTGAAAAGTGAAATGTGGATAAGTACCGAACCGAAATACCAAATCCTCTAAAGGCGTGACACAAAGATTTTCAATAAAATCCCTTTCACCCCAAATTAGTCATAAATGCAGCTTTTGTTTATAAATTTTGGGTATTCTAAATATTTTGTTAAAACACGATACCATATTAAAGCTATCTATATGAAAAATGAAAGATTTGTCCCGAAATATCTGGAAATAGCTTATAATAGTCTTCTTTATTCAGGAGGTAACCAATGGCGCAATAGTCCAGAGTGGATCTTAACCTGCCAACCCGACTGTCGGCTTCACGTCCACATACGCAACGCACAGGTGAGCGATCATCCAACCGATACGTGGAGGAGATGCGTCAGTATCTCACACTCCCAGCCGGAAAGTTGGCTTTCTAGACTACGGTTCGCTACCAAGCATAGCTCCTCAATTTCCTCGCGATGCTTACTGGGCACCGGTCCTATATCTGGAACTTAAAATTCGCATCCCCCAGGGATAGGATCGACCCCAGGTGCATTCCGTGGCAGGGAACCAAAGCCTACGTTCTAGCACATTACGCCACGGCGCAGGACACTATTCACGTACAACCGGTAAACCTCAGAGATAGACTAAAACGATCATAAGACATGTAGATCTATTTAAAACATGATTTATTCAAATAAATGTTTAGGCATCAACAATTTCCGAGATGCGGATTATTAGTGGTTCGAAATATTGTTTCTTTCCATACCATGGAAACGTAATATTTTAAGTTACTATAACTTCAAATTCTAAAATACTGACTATCGCAACTTACCTTGTATATTTTTACGATGTAGTAATGCAGATATTCCTGGTAGTTTTTATCTCGAATATAATCAGGTGGATAGTAATATAAAATTTCGTGAAAACAATTTGTATACTCACTATTAAGTGATGATAGTCACGGTAATGTAACACACATGCCATTTTCTGCTGCACTAGAATATATACATGCTTAATAAATGTATTTCGGGAACCATAAGTCGTTTAAACTTTACCCCATCTAGGACATGCAGAATGTGTTTCTCTGGTTCACAGATTCTTTGCTATAAAACTTGAAATATCTCCCTTTTTGCGCATTCACCTCTGTATTTTAATTATTATAGACTGTAGCGTTAGGACATACAGAATGTGTTTCTCTGGTTCACAGATTATTTGCTATAAAACTTTAAATATCTCCCTTTTTGCGCATTCACCTCTATATTTTAATTATTATAGACTGTAGCGTGCAGTGTAATAAATAAATTCCACTAAAATTACAGGGAATTTCTCCGTTCCTTAGTATGTTATTTATCTGAAAGGTAGTCACTTTACTATTGTTTTTCGTATTTTCTTCAGGCGTGTTTCTGCACACCACTGAAGTATCACAGTTAGAAAAGATTTTATTCTTCCCCCGAGAAAATATTTCCAAAGCCTTGACTGCAGCCATTATTTTGCTTAAATTGGGCCATTAACTTTCAAGTTCTGCTTATTGTCTGGTTTGCATGGTTTTATTAATAACATTGTGAAGGAAAATTTACTGATGCGATTTCGTTCAAGAAATGATCTCATAATTACACTGCAAGAACAAGAGGATTCCCTGGCTCCATTTGGGGTTAAAACTTTCCGGGCCACAAGAGGAATGAAATACGACTTTCGCGTATTCTTCTCGAAAGGCACAAGGAAAGGGAAAAAGAAAATGAATGCGCCGAGGAGAAGGAAATTTGGCTTTTCAGCAAGTTACGCGAGATTAGGACCGATATTAATGGCTACAAGAGAATGAAAGAAAAGAACCCCTTCTTCATAGAACCCCTTCGTTATTGCTACCCTGAATGTAAACCTAAATCTTCTTTTATTAGCCAAGATGTTAGCATATATTTTATTGAGATATCTCAAAGGGATGAAGAGGCATAATTAATGCAAAGGTATTCACAGTTCTATCAAAAAGTAGAGTACTAATGGAAACTTAAGCATTCTATAGCCTGAACTACAAGATAACCATTTCTATTTCAATACTATTTTAAATGCATAAAGATTTTCGTTATTCTGTGATAGCCTCTTTTTTGTGTAATTTACGTCCTCCAACGTTAAGTCATATCGGACAGTGAATGAATTGGGTGAAATGATGCTCAAATGACACCAGGGTCCATGGAGCTTACAGTTACCCGACATTCATCTTGAAGGATAAGGGAAAACCCCGGAGAAACCTTATCCAGGTAAGTCACCTTGACCGAGATTCGAACTCGGGACCTCTTGTACGTGAGGCAGACACGCTACCATCTACGCTACCTAGGCGGGTCTGTGATAGATGGAGTGTTACATTTTACTCTAAAATAGATTTCTTTCAACAAAAATGCGCGTTTTGAGCTACCCTGCATCCAAAAAGGCCATTCTAGGAAAATACCGTATGTGCATTTGCATGTCTAATCAAAAATAAAACATATGTTACTATTAAATATGGCATAAATATGATCATGTATTGTTGCAATATTTAAATGAATAAAATGTATATTTTAGACTTTTAGCCTGTTCTATGAAGTTCAGTTAAAATCTGTATTAGGTAACTATCTATACAGATTGTTTCAAAACTACACCGAACAATTATAGCTGTTTCGTAGTTTATAACATAACTTGTCCGAAGTTCGGTGAAGCAGCTTCGAAGTTCTGTTAGGTATTATGCCGCATTAAATATTAGATGGTTTTGTTTGTGATTAGGCAGCGCAGGAGCCACTGGTGTGCGAACCTCAAAAGATGCTATTGGGAAGCACCGGCCACGAAAACAAAAACATTACCTCTTGCTATTTATCAGTGAACCTAGCCTACCTTTCAGGTAATGGGGCAAAGGGAAATTATTTATGAAAAAGTCGACTAATAACTCCGACAGTTGCGAAGTTGCTCTTCCGTGTGAAACTACACATTCCGTCCTAAAAGGGAGGATTTTGCGCGTACTGAGATAGCAAATCCAAGCAATATGGAGCGCTATACGAGCGCCGAAATGACGGATATGGTTTCGATGGATGGAAGAGCTGAAGGGAGTTCAACAAACGCACGATTAATTTAGTTTCATTAAAATATGAATTGTAAAAATGGTTGTATCAATGATAATATTTACTTGCTCAGCTTCAGAGCACTTAGTTATCATATTAATTGTACAATAATTTCAACTACTTACTGTAAATAATAACAACTTCCTTTATGCTTACAAATACTTTATTTATTATTACCAAACACGTGAAATAAAATGCTTGTGTCATTGTATAAGCCATTTAGTTTTGGTTAATTTATCTACAATTCTTTGATGTTGCTTTGTGTTACGTTTATCATTGAATGCTTCCATCCTCAACCTCACTAACGTTAACTTCCCTCTAAAAGGTATACGTTACATATGTCCACCAGCTTATTTGTCATCATGGACTGCTATAACGGAATTTTGGAACACGTTAAACACACTTACGTAATAATTAAGCAATAGCTTCTTTAATGCGGTTACATAAGTCAAAGAAATTCTTAATAGTAGCAAGCTAATGTGGAGTATATCGGTATGTTTACAGCTACAGCCCGTGGCATGGCGTGTGACCTATACCTGCGAACTCCGACAGCGTGAGGCACGCGTCGTTGTTCCTGTCACGGCCTAATCCATAATCTTTCTGGAGCATTTTTATGCGGCTCCATTGGCGGTAAAAGGTATTAATATTTGTCACACAGAAGCTGAGCAACTGCTTCTATATGTACCTTCGGTGTTGTCTTACCCTGTCACAGACACCCTGTCTGTCGCAATTGTGGAAGTTTCCTTATTCTACACATTTTCTTGTGTGAGGGTGGTTCAATAAATTACTCGTGTTTCTAAGTGATTTTAAGTGAATCAATTTTTAATTTTAGATGAAAAAACTTGCTAGACATAAAAGAAAATTTTAATGTCCTTCAAGTGCTCTTTTTCTATCTACTACAGTACTTCTGCATTGGTTACACGACTTTGAAATCTTTTGAGCATCAGTTTTGGAGGAGTGCACAGTAATCCCAAATGATGTGCTTACCGAGAAAGTAATTGAAAAAAATTATCATATAATCCTTGCTGATCGTCGAACGAAAGTTCGCGAGGCGGCATAAACCATAGATGTGGCGACAGTTTATATTTTGCATGTTGGACATTGGAAAGTTTTCGGCCCGATGATCGCACTGGAGAGCAGATTTAATCGAAATTTGAAGGACATTTTGCTCCTAGTTTTCACCGTCGATGAGGCCATTAACTCCAGAAACCAAAACAATCATAACAATGGACTTACTCCAGTGAATCTACTCCTGGAAGGTAAAAGCAGTCCCATCGGCTGGGAAAGTGGTGATGACGACATTTCATACCTGTTGGCGTTTGAAACAAGATGATTACTGAACAATATTACATTGAGTTATTGACCCGATTAAACAAGAAAAAGAAAGACTGTTACAAAACGACAACGCACCAGCACATCCATCTGGTGATGTCAAAGCTAAATTGCATCATTTGCACGATAAATTACTGCAGCAAACCTCATGCACGCAGGACCTAATTCCCCTGCGATTGTTTCCCGTTCCCAGCTCACTGGAGCAAAATGAAGTCATTATGTGTGGCAGAATTTACAGAACTTGACAATTCCTAAACATTTTGAGAAGTAAAATAGTGGCATGAAGTTGGGAGACGTGTAATTATCCAAAAGAAGACTATGTTAAGAAATAAATAATTTGTGTTCGATAAAATAGGCGCCTTCAGTACTAAAACAGGTTCTTATTGAACCACCCTAATAGACACTGAGAAGTAAGGAAATACAGTAAGCTTTAAGCGAAAATCAAATATTTTAAGAGCTCCCCGCTACGTACGACTTTGAACTTCTGTTCTCTTTTCGTAGCCAAAAGAAAAGAAAGAATAACGACTTTCTATTTGAGAAAAGGGCAAGTGTTTGAACATTCAAATGACAAGCAATATATACGAAATGGTTTAAGGTTCATAACAAATTTATTTGACAAATCACATAACATATACACACACATTAAAAAAACAACTACACTAAAATTACTACTACAGCAAAACACTTTCGAAATTAAAAGTAATTGGCGAGTATCTGGATTTACCGTACGCCATTTTGCGTATTTTATTGGTTAAATAAATGGCATTAGTGCGTGCTTGGATGATAGTTGATGTGAGACTTGCTTTATAAATGTTAACAGCATGTGATAACTATAAAGTGGGTGTAAACCACCTCCATGATGAACGTTTAGAACATCCACCTCATATTCAAAAGCAACCGAGTTCGACTTGCAGTTTGGTAAGTTATAAGGATTTTTTTCTAGTTTATTTTTTATTTGAAAGGATGAATATCTGGTAACTTTCAAACATCATAGACACCTTCCAGAAAACTTATTTGAGCATATTTTCACCAATTCCAAGCACTCATCTTCTGTGATAACAATACTAACGAAAATTAAATGTGAACTAAAAAAGACAGAAATAAGAAAAGGAAGAAGAAAAGAAGGAAAGGAGAGAAAGAGAAAAATAAAGAAGCAAAGGAGAGGAGAGAAGGAGAGAAGGAAAGAAGGAAGAAAGAAAGGCAGATGAAGAGAGAAAGAGAGGAAGAAAGAAAGAAAGCGAAAGAAAGAAAGAGAGAGAGAAAGAAGGAAAGAAAGA
>CM060951.1:93471790-93759302 GCA_030765055.1 Mantis religiosa
AGAAAGAAAGAAAGAAAGAAGGAAAGAAAGAAAGAAGAAGGAGGGAAAGAAAGAAGGAAAGAAAGAAAGAAGGAAAGAAAGAAAGAGAGAAAGAAGAGAAAGAAAGAAAGAGAGAAAGAAGAGAAAGAGAGAAAGAAAGAAAGAGAGAAGGCAAGAAAGAAAGAAAGAAGGCAAGAAAGAAAGAAAGAAAGAAGAATGAAAGAGAGAAGGCAAGAAGGAAAGAAAGAAAGAAAGAAAGAAAGAAAGAAAGAAAGAAAGAAAGAAAGAAAGAAAGAAAGAAAGAAGAAAGAAAGAAAGAAAGAAAGAAGAAAGAAAGAAAGAAAGAAAGAAAGAAAGAAAGAAGAAAGAAAGGAAGAAGGAAGAAAAGGAAGAAAGAAGAAAGGAAGAAAGGAAGAAAGGAAGAAAGAAAGAAAGGAAGAAAGGAAGAAAGGAAGAAAGGAAGAAAGGAAAGAAGAAAGAAAGAAAAGAAAGAAAGAAGAAAGAAAGAAAGAAAGAAAGAAAGGAAGAAAGAAAGAAAGAAGCAAGAAAGAAAGAAAGAAAGAAAGAAAGAAAAGAAAGGAAGAAGAAAGAAAGAAGAAAGAAAGAAAGAAAGAAAGAAAGGAAGAAAGAAGAAAGAAGAAAGGAAGAAAGAAAGAAGAAAGAAAGAAAGGAAGAAAAGAAGAAAAGAAAGAAAGAAAGAAAGAAAGAAAGAAAGAAAGAAGAAAGAAAGAAAGAAAGAAAGAAAGAAAGAAGAAAGAAAGAAAGAAAGAAAGAAAGAAAGAAAGAAAGAAAAGAAAGAAAGAAAGAAGAAAGGAAGAAAGGAAGAAAGGAAGAAAGAGAAGAAAGGAAGAAAGAAAGAAAGAAAGAAAAGAAGAAAGAAAGAAAGGAAGAAAGAAAGAAAGAAGAAAGCAAAGAAAGAAAGGAAGAAAGAAAGAAAGGAAGAAAGAAAGCAAGAAAGAAAGAAAGAAAAGAAAGAAAGAAAGAAAGGAAGAAAGAAAAGAAGAAAGAAGAAAGAAAGAAAGAAAGAAAGAAGAAAGAAAGAAAGAAAGAAAGAAGAAAGAAAGAAAGAAAGAAAGAAAGAGAAAGAAAGAAAGAAAGAAAGAAAGAAAGAAAGAAAGAAAGAAAAGAAAGAAAGAAAGAAAGAAAGAAAGAAAGAAAGAAAGAAAGAAGAAAGAAAGAAAGAAAGAAAGAAAGAAAGAAAGAAAGAAAGAAAGAAAGAAAGAAAGAAAGAAAGAAAGAAAGAAAAGAAAGAAAGAAAGAAAGAAAGAAAGAAAGAAAGAAAGAAAGAAAGAAAGAAAGAAAGAAAGAAAGAAAGAAAGAAAGAAAGAAAGAAAGAAGAAAGAAGAAAGAAAGAAAGAAAGAAAGAATGAAAGAAAGAAAGAAAGATAGGAAAGAAAGAAAGAAAGAAAGAAAGAAAGAAAGAAAGAAAGAAAGAAAGAAAGAAAGAATGAAAGAAAGAAAGAAAGAAAAAGAAAGAAAGAAAGAAAGAAAGAAAGAAAGAAAGAAAGAAAGAAAGAAAGAAGGAAGGAAGAAGGAAGGAAGGAAGGAAGAAGGAAGAAAGAAGAAGAAAGAAAGAAGAAAGAAAGGAAGAAGAAAGAAAGGAAGAAAGAAAGAAAGAAAGAAAGAAAGAAAGAAAGAAAGATAAGAAAGAAAGAAAGAAAGAAAAGAAAGAAAGAAGGAAAGAAGAAAGAAAGAAAGAAAGAAAGAAAGAAAGAAAGAAAGAAAGAAAGAAAGAAAGAAAGAAAGACAAGAAAGAAAAAGAAAGCCAAGAAAGAAAGAAAGGAAAGAAAGAAAGAAAGCAAAGAAAGAAAGAAAGAAAGAAAGCAAAGAAAGAAAGAAAGAAAGAAAGAAAGAAAGAAAGATCAGAAAGGAAAGAAAGAGAAAGAAAGAAAGAAAGAAAGAAAGAAAGAAAGAAAGAAAGAAAGAAAGAAAGAAAGAAAGAAAGAAAGAAAGAAGAAAGAAGGCAAGAAAGAAAGAAGGAAAGAAGGAAAGAAGGAAAGAAGAAAGAAAGAAAGAAAGAAAGAAAGAAGAAAGAAAGAAAGAAAGGAAAGAAAGAAAGAAAGAAAGAAAGAAAGAAAGAAAGAAAGAAGGAAGAAAGAAAGAAAGAAAGAAAGAAAAAGAAAGAAAGAAAGAAAGAAAGAAGGAAAGAAGGAAAGAAAGAAAGAAAGAAGAAAGAAAGAAAGAAAGAAGGAAAGAAAGAAAGAAAGAAAGAAGGAAAGAAGAAAGAAGGAAAGAAGGAAAGAAGGAAAGAAGGAAAGAAAGAAAGAAGGAAAGAAGGAAAGAAGGAAAGAAGGAAAGAAAGAAAGAAGGAAAGAAGAAAGAAAGAAAGAAAGAAAGAAAGAAAGAAAGAAAGAAAGAAGAAAGAAAGAAGGAAAGAAAGAAGGAAAGAAAGAAGGAAAGAAAGAAGGAAAGAAGAAAGAAAGAAGGAAAGAAAGAAGAAAGAAAGAAAGAAAGAAAGAAAGAAAGAAAGAAAGAAAGAAAGAAAGAAAGAAAGAAAGAAAGGCAGTGCGAATGTTGTTTATATACTTGACATTTATTAAAATGCTGTAACGTTCTGACTTCATAAAATATTACAATATCATCTCACTTTTTGCCCATATAATTAAAAATAAGGCCGCTTTCTCATTTCCTTAATTTAGTTGTTTATTATTGTACTTTATGCTCGACGATCATCAAAAGTAAGGTTATATTTCGCTACAAATTATACAGGGTTTGAAATACTAAAGGAAATATTTATTGAACCTAAAGGTGCTGTTTATTTTTTTTATTTGTTCCTTCTTAATGTTTTGTTTTATTCTGTACAACAGTCGACTCCCAGCTATGAATTTTAATACTGCATTGCATAGCTTTTGTACACATTTTAAGATTAACTAAGATTTAGTTTTATAGTACTTGCTTTTGGATTACAACATCATCATATAAACAGAGATATTTGGGACATATACACCAAAATTAATAACCAGTTATTTCCTAGCAAAATTGGTGTAAGTAGAGCGGCAGAAACAGTTGTAAACTGCGGTCAAAAGTAGCTCTGATATATTATTCTCAGAGTTCTGTAAAATTGAAATCATACTATATGGCCAAACAGATTGTGACTTTATTATGCTTTAAGTAATGTTTGAGACTCCCTGTATCCCAATTAGGAAGATCTAATATTTGATTATTAACGTTCGGTTAATAACAGCGGAGACCTCAAGCTTTTAATCATGTGAACCGTTATAATTACTTGTAGGACGTGCTATAACAATAATTTGCATGTTTTCCTCTCTTCGAAGTCACCTTTTTATTTACCTGTCCTGAAATATGTTGTGCTCTATTAAAAACGAATAACAGATGCACTTCTACTTTCTAGGATAAGAATATCATGTTGACTTGGTAGTTCAATTTTGAACGCTAATATTATTGTATGAGTGCTGTGAATAATGGATGCAAGCAATGATAAATAAAAAGAAGTGTATATTTTATAAGTGGTTATGTATCTATTATTGTCAGTGTTATGATTTTACAACAAATGTTTAACAAAAAGTTTAGAATTAAAATAAATGAAGTTTATATGCAGAAGGGTGTATATCTTTAATTGCTTCCTGAACTTGTAATTACAGGACATTGTAATATATTAAGTTTTAAATCAGGAAACAGTGGTTGGAAAAAGTATAAAAGGTATGTCCTGAGTATCCTGTTGCTTCAGGTTAATTCTTCCAGGTGAATTAAAAAGGTTATATATTAAGGTGAAAACATGGTTCAAACAGAGAAACATGGTTTAGTGCAATCCATGTTTCTACTGATTTTTAAGTAAACGGGTGTCTTGTTCTCCGAGCTAAAGAAGTCAATTAATCGGCTTAAATTCAAACAATTGGTGACTGACAAATTATCTCTAAAAGAATAGGAATTAGTAATAAGAGTGAAATCTAAAAGAGAGAGCTCCTAATACCTGACAATATAAAGGTTACATTCGGACAGAAGTTGTCTTGTTTTCACATTTAATTTTAAGCTTTAGCGTTTCGAAAATATCGATTTATTCTCTTCAAATAACTAAACGCTTGAATTTGTTATTTAAATATCCATATAAGATGACAAAATTAGAATTTTTTTATTACTCCCACCTCAGAACTTTGTGCCACTGAAACAACCAAAAATATGCAGACATTCATTTTCAAGTTATACTATTGTGAAAATTGGTAACAAATACCAAATTACTCATTTTGTGTTTTATATTTTATTATACTTATAAATTTTACATCCATGTTACACAATAAAGCTTCTAATATCCACACTTATAAATCCACATGTAGCTAAGCTATTCGATTGGTACGGTGTTATTTAGGTAAAGTGCAGTTATGAATATTAAACTCCTTGCAGAAAACTTTTTAACGTGATATTTCCGGGAGTGATTTGTGAATTATGGATACAAAAATGAGCACTAGTTAAAAATATTATGAATTTTTCATTTGAAATTAGCTAACTTTCGTAACTCATATTATAAATCCGAAGAAAAAAAGTATATACATTTTTTACAGAAACTTTCTTTCTTAAACTGACAAAAATTTCTAAATGCTTGCACAGTAATTTCTTTATGTTTACGTACCGAACCTAAATTAAAATCTGGAGGTGACGCAATGGACAATGGGGACCAAGGTTTTCAGAAAATAATTAATCATGAATTAAAGCATATCTTAAAAAACGTTTTATATAGGTGTTCAAGTGTAATGCACATTGTATTGTTTTTATTTTTTGTTTATACAGCCAAAGGAATCACGAAAACTAAATGTTTCGATTGTCACCTATACTCCTTTAAGTGCACCTCTGGTTCCAGATATTACTTATTTTGTAATTAAAACACAATATGTATCTTCTGTATCCAAATTACAAATTTTTAAAATTTTATTGTAGTAGATATGAGCCTAGCAGTGTTTTTACCACTTCATATTCTATTGTTGAAATTATATGGCAATGTAGAAATAGTTGGCAGAACACAAAATAGAAACATTGTTGCCCGCCTCGGTAGCGTAGATAGTAGCTTGTCTGTCTCACATTCAAGAGGTCCCGAGTTCGAATCTCGGTCAGGGTGAGCTACCTGGATAAGGTTTCTTCCGGGGTTTTCCCTTAACCTGAGAGACGAACCCCATGAACCCCATTTGAGCACCATTTAACCCATTCCATTCATCGTCGATATCAGGCCGTAAATTAAAAATGCACACACCCTGGAGCCATTGTTATCCCTAGAAGTTGGCTTAAAGCAAATATTACGCTTCATTGTATCTTAAAAACTCAGTGAATGTAGATATTTTTGTGAAACATTAATAACATTATATTTACGAAATGTAAAGTTCATTATTTTATAAATCGGGCTACTAAAATATTTTAGAATGTTTTCAAAGAATATGCCTGAACGTTTAATGCTAATTTTACCTTACACAAACACTAAAACGAATTAAATTTTGTTTAAAGATTTATTTTGGTATTCAAGTTATTGTGGGGAAGAATTCGTTGTATAATCATATTGTAATTGTTTTACCGGATACAACTGAAATAAAGCTTTCTATAAAACACTTAACTCATCTTTTTATAGCGAACAATCGACATATTTATTCTATGGTCGGTTTAATTCAAAATAAAACAATTTACAAAACGTTGCCATTCTAATATATAGAGTTTATATAGAGTTGTACACACATACACAATTAGGTTGACAGCGTTTTAGGAATAATTTTTTTTTTTTTAATAAAGTTAAAGATGTTCCCATGCTAGGCCATTTGGCCTCTAACGGGGCAACGAGTTGTTACAGCACTCATCTATACAGACCTCGGCATACAAAGGCCTTTGAGGTAGTCCCACGAGGCAGCCGCCTTCACCCCCAGGAATTATCCTGGTACTCATTTCTGTTAGAGGCTGAGTGAACCCCAGGGTCGTAGTGCGACCAGAAGGATTACAACGGGGAATAAATTTCAATGGTACCATCGGGAATCGTGCCCGCGACCCGCGAAATATAAATGTTGATGTATTTCACACATAATCGTTTGTAAACTTTTCAGATCTTCAATTATGCTTACTTACACAGTATAAATATATAGTATATTGGTAAATATATAGGGTGAATAATGAGGGAACAATTTTATAGATACCCTTGCCTTGTCTTAAAATATTAAAATTTTGCACAAATTTCTCTTTATGAAATGCTCAATTTCTACAAAAAAGGCGTAAATTCAAGGTAGAATACAAAGACTAATTTGTACAATTCTCTAACTTGAGCACTTAATTTTGGTCCATTTGATTAAATGTGTGATGAAAGACTAAAAAAGAGAAAGAAAACAAATGTTGGTTGCTGCATTTTATTATTTATTGATATAACATTCCTTTTACCACACTGCTGTCTAAATCGTATCAAAACATAATCGTCCCAATAATAATTTATTTCATGTAAATTTATCTCATCCATTACTACTCACTTGGTAGTCCAAAGCAAGGACACTGACATTGCGAACAGAGATGTTGAATTCAAGAACTGATGAACAGTAGTAAAGTATCTGCGATTGTTATTGAAGGAACGAGTTAGGAGTTTCCTCGAACACCCTCCATAATCTGGCAGGAGTGTGTTACGGACTACCACCCCTAGTGGAAAAAGGGCAAAGGGAGGGAGATAGGAGCCAGCAAAGCCACAGGAATGGACGATGTCGCCCACATTTGAACAGATTGTCATCCTCACACTACTTAAGCTCCTTAACAAAGCGTGCAGAATCGATCTTAGAAGGGATGAAAGTTCACAGAGTACATGCATCTATGCCAATACATCCATCGGGGAGTGAACCCAAAACCTGCAGAATATGAGACTACCAGGCGTCACTTCGCTCAGTACCTGTGATAGTTCGAAAAGTCCGTTTTATTGGAAAGTAAGCTTAGTGTGGAAAAGTGAAGAAAATATAAGAAAGACCGGAACTAGAGCACTGCAGTGCGTACCTTTGAATTTTTGAAACGTAACAATCACATTGGATTAGAGCTTTAAAAAGCTGTTTGAGATTAACCCATCCGTTTCGTCAAGTTGCAAATTTTCAGGAAATATAAAAATGCAAGACTTCAGCAAAAGCACCTAAGTAAGAGTTGAGGAACAAAGGTTATAGTTGTACCTTTAAAACATTTTACGCCCATATGTAAACATAAATACACTTTTTCTACAAAAAAGAGTAGACAATGTTTATATGTCCAGTACTTCTCGTATATGTTGAAACAAGGATATCATGTAATAATGACTATATTTAAAAAGCATTCTTCATTGAAGTTTTTTTCTGTTGTTTCATTCCAATATTCTTAACCAGAAATCCTTTTTCAATAAACAAGACATCTTAAGAGCACATTATCACTTGAGGTTATGAAAAATCCAGGTATTCTTCAGGAATCAGCGCTTTCCATTTTCTGCTTTACGAATGGCTCTTGCTAAACAGCTATTCCCAAGAGTTGTGAAGACTTCAAGAAAATCCATTAAGACTAAACACTTTCAGCATACGACATTAACAAACGTTTCCTATACAGCCACTAAAGATGTATGAAGAGAGGCCGGAGGCGACATATTTATAAAAAGCGTGGTAACAGCTGGAAAAGTTTAGCTAAAATACAGTGTCTTATTTTTCACTGGTGCCCGGCTGACCTACTGCGGTATCAGCGTGCCTTCTGCTGCAGCAATACCACCCAACGGCCGGACGGGCACTAGTGAAAAATAAGGCACCGTATTTTCCCCTGCTGTTGGGGTTCAAGCAAGAGTAAGGATAAGTTTATATTGGTAAAGCTAGTAATAATTATAGTACTTTTGAGATGATCTTCACTAAGTAAATAGCTAAAGCAGGAAGAATGGGAAAGCTGCTCTAAAGACAAGAATTATCTTAAGTTTTCATCTTCTTTATGTTAACATTCAGCTCATTGAGCAGCAGGTTTCTCATTACACTATAAATACGGTTCAAGAAATTAAAGGGAGCAAACAAAGTCTTGACTTCCTCATAAACCACTTCTACAGAAAACTGAATGCGTAACTTTAGTGTAAGAGTCAAGTGCTGTAATATGAATGGTTCCTTAAGTGTAAATGCATGTGTAGACTTTGCAACTTCCTCGCTTCCTTCCACTCGTATTGTTAAGGCCTCTTTAAAACATAAGTTTTCCGACTAAAAAGCAAAGCACACTATAGAATGGGCCCCGAGGCGGCATTGTCACTGAAAGATGACGTCTTTCCCCCACCTCCACTTTTAGTTGTACCACTCCTGCAACAAAGTTCAAACATTTTACTACCACTGGTATGAATTCCATTAACATGTCAAACTAGAAGTTTTGTGAAAAGGACTTAAGCAATCTCGGCAACGCACCCTTCCCTGCTCCTCTTTCTCCGTTCTCTCTTGGCTTGCATTTAAAAGAGGGTGTCTATGTTCCACATTGTTTAATTTCAGTATTAGCTTCCTTATTCATTCTGTACGTCATCCAGCACGTTTAAACATTCATTTGTTTTAAGTTCTCTACTAGTACTTTATGTAAGTAGAGGAAATATTGCATTTCACCATAAAAATTCCATAATTCTATGTTCACAAGTTAATAACAAATGAAAAAGGTACAAAAAGGTCTTCTTTAGAAAGATATCTGTGTGATACTTGTCTGACTTCAAATAAAGTCTTTATTCAATTTTTCTGGTTGCCATGCGAACAGATCCGAATTTCAAAGCTATCACCAGTTCTTAGAACTTTTATTACCCCTTAAGCTTACTGTAAAACTCTGTGCCTCTAAGAAAAATTATAATGAAACCATTTCCACAAATGTTTATCTGACATGAAGCAGATACTATTATAAGCTTTTACAAGAATAGTGTGTGCAATAATGAACAGAGAAGGCAACGTGAACGTAAAAAATTAGTATTTTTATACCTGTTCATATAAAGATAATGAATTTTAAAAGCCCTCACATAGCAGCTGTTAAAGGATATAGCTATCACTTATGTCTATCCCATATTGCCGGTTTGTCTACAAGAAATATATAATAAAAGCACTAAGCACTACTCCAATTTGTATCTCCATTTACAGAAAGTAGATGGAGGTATATGTGTTCTTAAGAATAGTTTGTACTTCAGTGAGTAGAACAAGTCATGTGATTTTAATGAATCAGATTTGTTCTTCAGTATTATTTTTCTGATTCTTATGTTTATATCCCCTGGAGCTAGGTAAATAAATTAGATGAAGTATGTAATTTGACAAAAAATCTCCAAAACGAGATTACCCAGGTTCGATCCCAGGCGACCGCAAAGTGAGATTCGTGACGGACAACACGGCGCTGGGGTGGGTTTTCTCCGGGACCTCCGGCTTCCCCCGCCATCTCATTCCACCGGTGCTCCATCTTCATCTCATGTACCATCAGTATCATCGCCTGCGGTGCATATGTAGTAAAATCGGGTGTTAAACACTACAAACACACATTTCCAAAACGAGATTACATATCCGTCTGAATCCTACACTATGAAATTATCTAGGAACTTAAATGTTCAGTTCCATTTTGTACAATAAATCAGTTTAATAGTATTGTTGTGTGCAGCATTTTTCTTTGAATAGTTTTTTTTTTTTGGGGGGGGGATGGGGGAATCTCTGTTTTTCTAGTTGTATAACATTTTGTTCAGATTTTATGGACTTCTCCGGCTGTAAAGAAAAACTCCAACGTGGTTCTTTTAATTTCAATAATATAATGTCACACATAACAACTTTTAAGGGAAATCATTTCTGAGAAGGTATAAAATTACCAATTTTTCATATGTAAGGTGTAGTTTAAGCTGACGGGAAATTCGTCAACAAGTGTTTTTATGGGACTTTTGAAAGATGCCTTATTCAAAAATGAAATACCTGTGTTCAGGTGAACCTAAGAGAGGATTGTTATTTTGAATAATAAGTTTATTTGTCAATAAAAATAGAAATATTTCCTTAAATAGATCAGCCTTTTATTACATCTTTCAGCACTTTTTCTAAATAACTAAACATGCTTTAAGCACTATAGATCTTTACACTATTTAGAAGCTTTTTTGTCCCAAAATTCAAGGTATTTGTTTTCAATAGTTTCTTATATAGGTGCGTTATACAAAAAACGTAATTCACCGAAAAGCTCTACAAAACACAAATAGAGAGATCACAAAGATTGCAAAGCTAATATTACAGGAGTTTCGTCCTTTGTAGACAAATTAGGGATAATTCTAATATATATGGTTGACTACTGTGCGAAGTTTCAGTCATCCTTCACCTACTGCGCTAGTTGTAGAGAAGCATATGGTAACTCACATGGAAAATTGGTCTCTCGAAGGAATACGCTCAGTTATTCGAGTTCTCTGAGCGAAATATGTAACGGCGGCTGAAATTCACTGGCAGCTGGTAGATAGACTGGAACATCGTCTAGAATGAAACAGAATTGCGTCGAAAGCGTTCAACCTGCAGAGGAAACATCATCAACGAGGGTTGCAGTGGCTGACCTAGCACGCAACAAATCTTTTGAACAGAAATCACGTGGAGAAGCAGATTCTGGACGAGTTATGACGTCAGGATTTGGAATGTCGTCCGAAAACGATCATCACATTTTTCACATTATTATCAGTGCCGAAAGTTTTGTTACCCATGGACATCACAATATGTTTTAATATAAGAAGTGCATGGGGGCGACTCTGCAGCTTTTACAATGGTTATCTCTAAAGATCATTTCTCTTCTTCATATTTATCTTCGAAACATAACTATGTCACATATCCTCAATGGTGGGATTACTCTTCCTTACCAGATACAAAGTAGTGTAGGTAAAGAGAGCACACAGTGACCTCTGACTGATATTGCGACTTTCACACGATTGCGCCAGCAATCAGGAAGAAACGGCTAGGATTTCTCAGCGAGAGTATAATCTTCTTTCATGATAACGCGCGAGCTCATACAGCCAGATGACCACAACGCTGTTGAAGTAGTTTTGCTGGTATACCATCGACCACCCTGCCGACAACCGGAACCATGCTCCAAACGACTTTCATGTGAAGGAGCATCTAGGAGTTCGGCAATTCACTTCGAGGAGGTGAAACACTTCACGACGTCACTGAACTGCAAAGGGTAGGATTTTTACGAGGAGGGAATATTCAAACTCATCCCATGAAGCAATAAGATAATATGAACACTTGTAAAAGAATAATCTAATATATGTACTTGAGTAAAAAGAAGCTACACACACACACACACACACACACACACAAACACACACACACACACACACACACACACACACACACACACACACACACACACACACACACATATATATATATATATATATAACAGTAACACTAATTCATATACCAAAATTTTCCTTAAAGGGCCAAAAGCTTATCTCTCTAGTGCCCAGTTTGTAGGAGTTCTGATACTTTTTTTAGGAAAGGTTATACAGAATTTGTTGTTGTACAGAATACTATTCTCTTGCGACAGTTCATACATTGTAGAGCCTAACAAAAGAACAGCACTTTCTACTTGTCACCATGTATCTCTGAGAACAGCGTTTCTCATGCCGAAACGCAAGCCCTAAGTATCTCTTTAATTCACTCCACGATATTCATTTTGCTGAAGTTTCTCACTCGCCAGAGTAACTCACCCTGGAACAGCGCAAAAGTGACTTACCTATAAAGTCGGAGTAACTTTCCAGAATGTTTTAGATGTCAGAACATCCAGATCGTTCTACTTCTCTGACGAAAACGCTTATCGTGTTTATGGTTCCGACTGGCAGGTGCCGACCTTCGATTGCCTTAGTCTATCATTACATTAAATTGAGGAATTATATTGCCACAACTAAGTAAAAGGTCTTTCTTCTTACTGATTTTGCAACTTTTGTCACTTTATTGCCCTTAAACATCTATTCAGGTGAATCTTGATGTTGAATTTTTCGGTCGAATACTACAAATCTTCTGCCCAGCATTAGTACAGAAAGGGGAAAAAATAAGCTGAGGGAAGAGCTCAAGGGAACCAAAGAGCGCAATTTTAATGCAATAGCGAATTTCCGGCTGGAAGGAAAAGTGACGCATGTCGGTGCTTTTCTGGGTCATGGTGCATATATTAACCACCATAATTAAACTGAAATAAAAGCATCCAGAACCTCAAGATGCGATACATTAATTCCAATATTAATTTTTAAAATTGCTGTGTTATTTTAACAGAATGTTGGACGAAAAAAAAAATGTAATACAAGGTTTTAATAGGTACTTACTTAGTTGCTATTACCATGTACACGTAAATACAGGCTTGTGGATTAATAGCGACAGCTTTCGGGATGTAATTTTTACTTAGGAGGCAATGAAATAAGTCGAAAAATTAAAAACAAATCGCGTTTTACACCTCTTTAAGGCGGTAAGGGCTACTCTTCCAATATCTCTAATTATTAACATTTTGACGCAGAGGCTCGCGATGAAGGAGGGGCTGAGAGAGTAGGATAAATCACGCTAACTGGTGTAAAGGCCATTAGACCTCCCAGATAAGTAGTCCAAATTTATGATACTGGAGCAAGCTAGTTGCTTCTTTTGGGTTGTTGTCTGGTGGCGAACACGCGCCTGGTTAGCATATCCTTACACTAGGCCCTAAAATACATCCCTACTCCAGGAAAATGTCACCCTATAACACGAGAGAGGATATAGTGAGGTATGTAGGAACGGAAAAGCAATAACGGAAATTAAAGAATGATTAAATTTGAGAGCACTCACCAAACTTGAAGTATTATAGATATATTTCAGAAAAAGAGTTGGAAAATATTCCTATTTAGCTTAACACAACCAGAAAAATAATTACATAAAGAAGGACACTGAAATAATATATTATAAAAAAACCAAATGAATTAAATTGTAGAGATAATTGCATTATCAACCCTTAAATATGGCCAGGGCTTAAGCGACGTCTGGAGAATGAAAAATAAAATACATTTCTAGAGAGTTCCACTGCTTTTTATCAGCCATTTGGTGCCTGGCCTCAAGAAGCAGAAATGGAATTCTCTTGAACTGTTGGATCTTCCTTTCATTATTAAACTTTAAGCAGCAAGATATTTTAATAATATGAACTGCAAATAATTTTTACTCGGAAGAAGTAACGGAAGCTTTGGCAGGATTAATAATGGATATTTCTGTTCCCTGGATAACAAAATCGAAGAAAACAATCAAAAATGAACGTAAGATTTGCAAAGAGTGGAGCGAGATTTGTTACAGGACCATGAAATTACAACTCGAATGGAAGAAGAAATTTATAAAACCCCATTAAAATATCCAAATTACTTCCTACTTCCTGTTTGCACTTTAATCTCTGGTTGCAATTTCTATTAATAACATTATACACTTGTGGATTACAGAAAATAAAAAATAAAATATTTCCAAGCGTTTGATTTTGAGCTTGACGCATACCCCAAGAAAAAGATGTCAGCGATATCAGCTTGATTGCTCTAGAGGGGGCTCATCGCGACGAGCACAATACCGAACGCTAAAAGCATTAAAGCTCGTAATAGTACTTGAGATATAGGTCGTTTACATTTTTAAAGCATAAATCATCTTAAATAACTAACTTTTGAACCAGTTTCGAAATTACTGAGTATTCCTTTGTGAGATTAATTATTCTAAATACTCTAACTTGCAGGAGAATCCAAGTATTTGAATTCAGGAACTATTAAAACTGTATCAAAATTCAGGTTCCTGAATAAGATTAACCAATCTGTTGTTCAAAGTATTCAATACATGAAATAACCCACCAGCTGCTCTCGTAAGCCTTATAGACAATATCACATCTTTATCTACTGATAATCTGTGTGAATGAAGTGATACAAAAATATAAAATTGGAATGGAAAAACAAACAAGCCCGCCTCTGTAGCGTAGATGGTAGCGTATCTGCCTCACGTTCAGGAGGTCCCGAGTTCGAATCTCGGTCAGGGCGAGTTACCTGGTTAAGGTTTATATGGGGGTTTCCCCTTACCCTAAAAGACGAATGCCGGGTAACACTAAGCTATATGAACCCTGGCCCATTCCATTCATCGTACAATATGACTTAAGGTTGGAGGACGTAAATTACAAGGAGAAAAAAAAGCATCAGTGACACGTCGAAAGCTTCAAAGATTCGCTCACTCCCGGAGCCGACTGCATTAAATAAGCTCCTGCCCTTCATGATGTCTATAAGCTATATTTATCATTTACAGAATCAAAAATGCAGAAAAACCTTTAGAGATTTATTTCTTAATATGACTCGTTTGAGGAAAAAGTAGGTAAACAAAAATCCAGAGTGAAACAATGTCATTGCGCACGTTTTCATTTTCTTATCCTCAGCTTTACTCAGAGCTTAAAATATTTTCAGCTTAATATAAAGATATCAGCGCACATTCAAATAATTAGAAAATTACATGTGTATGGATAATTACTAGAATATTTATTTGTCTCTCGTACATTACATTAACTTCAACAGTTGGTTTTGTGATTACTTTGAAGTTAAACACATACAAACAACATTGCTTCAAATGTTCTTTTTTGGGATTCCAAATGTTTTCTTCTTTAGAGATGCAGTCTCAAGAATATGTGCTTGGTGGATGTATGCTTTCCAACCATAAAATATTTAGAAGGGAAAAATAAGAGTATACAAAGGTTACAGCGTTGATCAGCATAGTTCACGAACATATTACATAAGGCACTCAAGGAATGAAGTTATTCAGGCTTATATTCCGATTAATTTTAAGTGCTTATTAGACTTTTGTTTTAAATGAGTATTCTACCGAAACAAGCATATTATATTGGCAAAGAAACAACATAGGTGCGCGCGATTTACATATTGATTAATGTTTAAATGAATAATTTAAAGCAGGAATAAAGCCCAGGTTTATTATTTCGCACGAAGTAATCTGCTACAAAAACACTAGTTTTATGGTACTACCATGGGAGTTTTCGAATCCTGAAAGTTATGGAAAGGGTTTAATTCAATGCTGTGAACTCCTGTGCACATACTGCATAGTTATGAATTGATTTTGACTGCTTTACAGCTATGAGGATAATCACTATACAAAATATTTATAAAGTGATAATTCCATTAATTGAGATAGTTTTAACTTCTCTTTATTTACAGCGAGTAATGAAGGTATTGCATTCCACCTCAATACTGATATTTCACCCAAAACAACAACTACATTATGTCTATTGAACTAAAATATAGTGCTTTTAGAAGAAGAACAAGAACAAGAAGATGTGGTTTTTGTATGGGGCAATTTACTCGGAAAGGAAAAGTCAGTTAAATAATCAACTTGGCATTTAAATTCACTATCGTTCCAAAGATGAAACTCAAAGTTTTCGAGTGCTTAAAACAACATAATTATGTTCAAAGGTATTTCTTGTCAAATGAAAACCACATCATGGATTACATGGAAACAGCTCTGAAGTACTTTTTGTTCTGATGACTTTTGTATAATGCATAAATCATACGTGACAGACAGAATCTAAATGTACAAAAAGTGTTCATCTCGTTGAAGACTAAAGTTTATGACGAATATATTTTCCTAGAGTTGAGCATTTCTGAAGTTTATTCGTATTAATTTGAGTTGGCTATACTTATATTTTCTCAAACTGGAAGTCATTATTCGTCATTTTCCCTTCTGGTTATGCAAGCAATCGCATATGTAACATATAAGTAACTAAGCGATTAATAGATTTGACTATCGCTTAAGCCTACTCCATTGCTCTATTGTCATTATATCTACAATGAAATTTATATAATAGAATCATTGGTAGAAGTGCTTCTCTTTATTAGCACGAAGTAGATAGAGGAATAAGCTTTTGTAACACAATTGTGTAAAAGAACGGGTAGAGAAGTTTATATGAATGTAACATATCGGTTAAGTCTTTCAATGCCCGTATATTTCACATTTTGTGTCTACTACCTACATTTACACCCTGTATATTTGGATACTAAATTCTTTAAAATGTACGTAATGTGGCCGATTAGCCGCGCACAATATAGTTTTGCATAATTGAAAGCAATAGTGGAGTTTCATGCATGTTTGCCTTCAAGTTCAGAAAACAGACGGTTCCAAGCATTGCACAAACAGTCGATAAACATACAAACGAACAGATAAACCAGCCAATCATAACTGACAATCACTTTTGTCGTCACGCTACAGCACGCAACGAAAAAAGAAAATTGATCCCTTTGTGGAATTGTGCAATAAAAGGAAGAACACAAACGTACCTCTGAAGCTATTCTCGATTGTGTTTAACGGCACTTAATGCTGATGTCATAGCAGATAATTACACAGGCACTCACGGTGATAACAATAACAGCTGGGCTATGGATTCCATTTGCATTAACAACTGTTATTGATTCCCCTGATCTCAAACGGTTTGTCCCATGATTTTAGTGCATTGTGAGGGTGCCAGCATCAACAACACAAGCGCGTTATCTCTCCCTCTGAGATATCGTGCCACTCTAACGGATTGATTCAAATTTTGCTATGGGATTACCTTTCGGCTTTCAGGAAAACAATCCTTCAATGACAAATTATTGACAGGAGTTAAATGGCAAAAATAATACGCATAGACACGTAAAAATAATTTGCTTTTCATCTGCACTTACGGGCTGATCCCGAAAATCACATGACTTTTTACTTTCTCTATTAGTGTCGTAGGCAGGGGTACTATTAATTCCATCCAAAAATTGTAAAGAGATTTCATCAGAAATGCATGTTATGTGAACCCTAAAAGAAAAAACGCAAACAAAAGACAAATACATTTTTGTGAAAATGTGAGTGTATGTGTGTACGAATAGCGTAACTCAAAATTGAAAGTTAATTAAATACAAAAATAGTAGTTAAAATTTTCACATAAACTCCTTCACCTAGACTACTCTTTACATGAAACATTCTTGAAAGATTTGAAACCCTCAAAAATACCTCTAACTTGATTAAAATAAAAGTGCGGCAAACCCGCATACCAGTGTTAAATTGTATGGGTTCTAATTGGAGCTGAGTTCTCTTATCCTCAGGTGAATGGTTGTAGGAAATGAATTTTGGTGGTTGTTGGATACTCAGTCGTATTAATAACACTTTGTTTGTTGCAGAATTATTTGGTTTAATTCCTACTAAGTTTGCTTATCGACTTGGATCGGTGACCCCCTGTTAGTAAAATTCCTAACATAAATTCAATTTTACTTGAAACCCTGGATTACTTGTTTAAAGTTACTTCCGCGCGGTTTCTATTTCTTCTTTATACGGCGACCACTTTGTTCTAATAAACTTCTAATGCTGCTTACACTTACGCTGGTTGCGCTATTCGTAACTTCCAGACATTTTAGAATTATAAATCTTCGCTTCTCTTCTTAATGCGCATGAACACGTCCTTCCTGTCCTAGTATCACCTTTTGAGTACATTTTTCTTTTTTTTTTAAGTTTGATTTATGAGTCACTATGTTTACACTCAAAATTCACTTACTTGTTGTATAATTGAAACGTTTGCAAGATCATTCCATCTCATCCTCAGCTGTTTGGTGACTAAATAAACCTTCCTCTTCTTACACTACTACGGAGCTCCGATCACTCTGCCATCTGGTTTTAGGGGCACTAAGTTTTAATACTTCATTTAATGCCGGGATTTCAAAATGTATAACTTTATCACGGTTTTTGTTTATGAATATTTTTTCCCAAATATCCAATTCTATGGGAGTACTTAATGATTTTAACAGTTTAATGCTGTGGCCAATGTTGTTTTCTGTCCAAAAATGGTGTGAAACTGCAGATTTTCCTGTTTGTTTCAAATTAATGTTCCTCTGGTGTTCTTTTTCCTAGTTAACAAGTTTCTCTTAGTTTTTCCTATGTAGCTTTTTTCACAGGTTACACAATTAATCTGATAAATTCCTGATTTCAAATTGTTGGGGATTGTATTTTTCAGTGGTTTATTTAGCAGGTTCCTCAGACTGAATTTGTTTTGGGGTGCTAGTTTTAAGTTAAGTCTTTTGAAGATTCGTTCAAATTTTCTAAAAGCCCATGGGTGGTAGGTGAATTTTCTATATTGCCAATTTGTGTTTTTAAGTGGTGTGAGAGTGGTATTTTAGATAATTACATAAAAAATGAATACAACCCAGTTTCACATCAACTAGCTGCCTTTAGAAGTCTAATTCACCGGCTATACAACTTCCCACTGAGTAAGGATGAATTTTTGAAAGAACAACAACACAT
Organism: Mantis religiosa; assembly: GCA_030765055.1. Taxonomy (NCBI): domain Eukaryota; kingdom Metazoa; phylum Arthropoda; class Insecta; order Mantodea; family Mantidae; genus Mantis; species Mantis religiosa. Next base: position 93,489,973 of record CM060951.1, read on the forward strand.
AAAGGACATAGCGGTATTAAATGGATTCAACCCAGCCATCATAAGGAACATGAAGAGAAAAGAAAAACTGAAGATAATATCAAAAATACCACTCTCACACCACTTAAAAACACAAATTGGCAATATAGAAAATTCACCTACCATCCATCTATTGAATGTATCTGATGGACACTGATAATCAAGAAAGCCATTATATTCTCAAATTTTGCTCTATACATCATATGACGAGGTCTCTATTTCAGTGATTGTTTAGTTTAAGTTAGGTTGGCGCTAGACTGGGTGCTTAACTTCATTTCATGAAGATCGACGTGCTTTCACATGCCTAGTTTTCGAAAAACGATAGGTTTCATCAAAGGTCTGAAATATAGACAGTGACTTGAAACTATTAGTCTCCACTTTAATAAAATTCTGGCTCCAAAAGTTCTATTCATAAGATGAAAGATTCCAGTTTATAATATCTGTGGTTTTCAACGAACTTCACGTTTCTGGTTTTATAACCCGTTGCACTAATTTATCAACTTGTTTATCTGTGACTTTTAACAATTATTTTGCTATATGTTGCAGGAGTTAATATTAAATGTTTTGGAGCATTCCTGAAATTCTTATGAAACCCATTTTGCTCTTTCTAAAAAAAAAAGATCTCAAAAGTCGGGAATTATCAGCCTTCCTATGAACTTGTTCACTAATTTTCCAGTTTTATCACTTTATTAATTCGCTATCCCGCCTGTTGTTCGCCTCGGTTTCGTGGATGGTTGCGTGTCTACCTCACGTTCAAGAGGTCCTGAGTTCGAATCTCGGTCTGGGTGAGTTACCTGGATAAGGTTTTTCCGGGGTTTTCCCTTATCCGGAAAGACGAATGTCAGTTAACTCTAAGCTCTATGGACCCTGGGCTCATTTGAGCATCATTTCATCCCTTCCATTCATCGTCCGATATGACTTAATGTTGGACGACGTAAATTACAACAACAACAACAACAACAACAACAACAAACAACCCGCCTGTTAGAATTATGTACGTGACATTTCAGGTACTACTTTAAAAATACATTTAAATACATGCAAAATAATTGTGTGAACATCAAACATTGAGCTTTAAAATTCGTGGCAGTTAAAAGGCACCTGTGTATCTTTCTCTATCATTGAAACTGCTGCATGTGTTAAAAGAAGTGTTTTTTTATTTTATTTTTTAGCTCAGTGCGATACTTACAGAGCAACTTTACTTAGGAGGTTTCCATATTAGACAATAAAGTTATGCAATGCGGAAACATTACTGAAATGTTTACCGTGGAACAATCTCTTACGATTGAAGAAAAGAAGGGAGAACCAATTACTGAAGTTTTGAAATGCGTCCATTAAGTGATGCTTAAGAAAGTCTACACTTAAGAGCATTGGGTGCAAGTGTAACATTAATAAAAGGGGAAATCTGTAAAAAAAAAATTACAAAAATACATAAATTGTGATGCCATTTCTTTGTTGTGTATAATAAAAATGGTGGTTCACAAATCTGTTTATGTGTTTAAACCACCCTTGCCATGAAGAGTAAATACGTTGGATACCCTCTTGTTTTGTTCTTCGGTTTGCCTAAAGGTCAAGGAGGTTGTGATGCATTTGTACAACGTCATATTTCTTAAATTTACTCTGATATTCTTCCAAATTCTGAAAAGTCTGCTTACCTATTTAAGTACTCTTAATATTGAAGCAACCATCGTACGGAATTGTCAATGGGTACTTAAACTAGCCGAAATTTAAAGTTTTTCTAGCTTCCTTTTGATCCTTTAATTATTTAATATGAAAGTTTCACATTCTTCACGCAGTATCGAAGCGTTTAACACTTAAAAAGAATCCAGGCTGAGACTGGTGAATACTGTCGCATCGGCGATCGTGGAAGTGGGTCATGAGTAGGGTGCAGATTTTGCCCTATTTGCCTATTTGATTCCTTTGCGCAGAGACGTATGCATTTAAGTTATAAGCACGTTTCCTACGATTATTAGCCTAATTTCTTAGTTTTATAGCGTCTATAAATGCCTATTTCATACATTTGTGCCTACTCTGTTTATTAGTGCATAAAACTGCCTTTTTAACCAATTTCTTCTGTTTGAACTTTTGCAGTTGTTGGTTTCAGCGTGAAGTTTTCGGGGAAGGGAAATTTTCCTACTGCGGCACATTGGATATACAAAAATGGGTTTATTAAGGAGACGCATCTGTGCAAATTTGTCCAAAACTTACAATACCAAATTTAGTCTTTTTGTCTTAAAGTTAATATACACATACTTCAATGATATAAAGTTTTTTTTTTCTAGCGGCACCGCAGAAAACGTTAAATGACTATTTAAATAACCCTACACCTGTATCGTAGCTGCTGTTACGTAATTTTAACCTCAGATTTCTCGGATTCCATATTTTCTACGTTTTCCTAACTTCAAAATGTTCCACAGGATGCAGTTCTCTGTTAATCTGTATGAAATTCGAAACATGCCTGTAAGGGCAACTGCATATTAAGTGTACCCATTTACATTTGTTGTGTTTTTGTAATTTGCATTGAAAAGGATTATAATGCTTTCTTCTTACTAAAAACGCTTAGGAAATTAAAAATTGTTAAATATTTATGATTATTCTTTCCCTTCGTTGATATGGCGAAGACAAATATTTCAAATAGATACAGGTCATTAATAGGTTAATACTAAAAGCATTAATTTTTAAAATTACAATGTGTGGGACTTTTTGAAAATTGCCTGTAATTTAGATATAAACCTTTAATTCCTCAGAAAATATTATAACTAGAAAGCTGCAACTTGGTATTATTCCATTCTTGATTGATCACAAAAATAAATGGCATAAATTTGAAAGAAATTTAACATAAGTTTCAGATATTTCAATTTTCACCCTTAAGCCCCCACCAAACCCATGTATTTGTTTTTTGACATACTTAATTACTTCACACCTTTCTGCACATTATGGTTCTTACTTAGTGAATTGGATATTTATGTATTTTAATTATACGACAATATCTGTTATTTTAACTTGCTGTAGAGCCATTTATGAAATTTGGAATAAATATAGAACTATTTCGCCTAAGGAACCCGAAAATAGTATGTTTTCAGCGAATTTGTTGAAGCATATGTTACGATGATTGTCATTTTACTATAGTGCATTTTAGGAGCAATTTTATTAAAATTGTGTACTTCTAAGTGTCTACTTAGCAAATTTTTAGTGCCTATTTAATTGCCTGTTTTGCCCATTTTTAGTGCCTCTTTGCCTGCCTATTTCACACATTCTTAGTGCCTCTAAAACCGCTCCCTAGTCATGAGTAAGTAACACGCGCTCAAAGATATCTGGCAGGAAGAAGAAGGCATGTTGCCGTAAGAAATAAATACGTGCTCAGGCACAGTTAAGGTTATGAAGCAAGTCATATTATTACTACTCAAATAAGTAATTTCAAAGCCTTCCAATCTAGAGCGATCTACAGCACCCAACAGATATAAACAAAGCCGATGCAAGGCTGAAAAAGTAACCTTACCTGCGGTTAAACATTTAAAGCGTGGGCACGCAGAAAAAATCTTTAGGCTTTATACAGCCTGCCTGCACGACGGACGGACGGAAGGACGGACGGATGGATCGAGTCAGTGTCAGTGTGTGTAGAGTGGTACAGTGTGTAGTAGTGAGAGCATTGTAATGCCTCGAGCTGAGTGTGGGCCTCCAAGCTCCACGATAAAAAGTCGTGGATAATTCAGGTAAAATGTGGCCTCCGGGTAAGGGATCACAGAGCTGTAGAACTGACAGCGAAGTAGTGTGAATATTGGAGTTGTGTTCAGAATTGGCGTGTAGCTCCGTGTTAGAGGTGGACTTGTGTGTAGGTCCGAGAGATTATAGCAGTACAAAGAGTGCGTGCTACAGAGATTTAAAGGATCATGGTACAGAGTTTCGAAGTGCTGTATTTGTATACGTTATCATTGAGTTTCCGTTCTAGTGACAAAGATGTTTTGAAGGGAATTTTGTCGTCTTTTGTCACTATATAAATTCCACACTTCCATGCTAGCGAGGGCCCGCCTCGGTAGCGTAGATGGTAGCGGGTCTGCTTCAGGTTCAAGAGGTACCGAGTTCGAATCTCGGTCAGGGTGAGTTACTTGGATAAGGTATTTTCCGGGGGTTTCCCTTATCCTTCAAGACGAATGTCGGGTAACTCTAAGCTCCATGGACCCTGGACTCATTTGAGCATCATTTTACCCAATTCATTCACCGTCCGATATGACTTAAAGTTGGAGGACGTAAATTACAACAACAAAAAATATGCTACCGAGGTACCTTTTTGGGAAAAACATAGTTTGCGACGATCGAGAAAAACAATTATATCAGATATTTATTACAAATATGTGTTAACCGATTTCTGTGTCAGAAGAATTTCTTTCTTTCTTTACATAATTATCTAAATACTCTGTTTTTCTCTGAAAAAAATTATTAAATGAGAGCTATTAAAATATTTTGTTATATTGCATGGGTATGGTAACATTAGAAACAGATTTCAACTTTTGACTTGTTTTTTCTAAACTGTGAAATCGTAAACTACCAAACTAACAAATCATAACGGGTATTTTTATATCAAATAAGAGAACTGGATAACTGGATAATGGGATTAGTTCGGAGGGGACTCGGCATGGAAATCACATTTAGTTTACTGTACCTATGCCCAAAAGTAGGGCATCCCCGGGGATGAAGGATGGGGCAAGAGAAGACACAGTGTGGCTGTCCCAAGGAGTGACGACAGTGCAGAGGGCGTAGTCACTACATTTCACTTAGATGAAAGCTTCCTCCGGTAGATCAGGAAAAAGGACACCTACCCTTCTGTGGTTCCGTAACTGTCCCACCACGAGACCTGGGTTCGGAATCCGGCAACTGTCCTACCAGAGGATTAACTGGTTAATTCAGAGCATATTATCCTGTCATGCACCGCCAAGAATACCGCCGATACTTCTACCCTGAAAGAGAACAACAGATCAAAGATGATATGAAATGATAATGGAGACGAAATTGAGCGAATGTAATTAACCTACGCCACATTCGTCTGGTGACCCGGAAAACCCTCCAGGAAAAACCCATGGGTCAGGTAATTCAGCCACAGGAATCGAACCCGGGCCTCTCGAATGTGGGCCACAGACGTAGCCATCCCTTTCGGTAATAAAGGGGAACTAACGGTCCAAGTTTTGTTGTATATCTTATAGATGCTGAATGACCGCTTTTGCTGATACGAAATACATTGCAATACTCCATTTGTCGGATATGCTTTGCAGCATTTTACATTTGACCAAAGCCAATGCATCCGATAAATAATGACAATTTAGTTCAGACTTTCCGAAAGTATGGAGGTTTTTTATCCCTCTCGCTATAACAATTAACATGAACTTTGGGATAATTCCTTTGTCATTAAACCTTAAAATATTTTCTGGACTTGGGAATAATTACTAAACCTTAAATGGATTAATCTTATTTTTAAATGTATTTAACTTCAATAAAGCAAACAATAACTTTATTATTTTAAACTTGTTGCTGAAAAATGAAATTTCTTTAAAACTTGCTGAAAAATGAAATTTCTTTAAAACTTTCGGGCGCTCGTCATGCACTCAGTAATGCTGGGTTTGCTTAGGTATCCCATAATGTATATTTGCTAGTGCACCACTACACTATTAAAACTAGATAAAACATTGAGAAATGTAATGGTTTTACAAAATATCAAATTTTGAAAAGTAGCAATAAATTCCTGCTCTTTCTCCGAAGGAGGAGGGGATGAAGTAAAGGAACCACAAGAAATCATAGATGCGCGGAAGTTCTTAATAGGTTCAGGCTTTAAGCAGCCCTCTCCACGAGAGGTACTGTTTCCTTTAAGGGCACTGATAGGTCGATGGGCTTCAAAACGTAGATTTTTTGTTGTTAGTACTAAAAAAATTTATATAATCCTTCAACTTTTAAATGATATATAACATAGGGTGTCAGCTGGCATTATAGCCCTTTAATCCATCAATTTAAATATGGTGGCGCAATGACACGCCCTCTTTCTGATCTTCTGCATACACATTTCACTCAGCGTACTTCCAGAGCTTGAAATTTTTCAACTAAACCACTTAGAAACATGTGGTAAATTTTGATCTACGTTTTGGCCACTCTGCTTCATGCTGCTTCACTCATTTATTTCTTTATGGTCAACTTTCGGCTTCTTTAGCTTTGTTTTTGCATCCAAAACCCAAATGAAGGCTTACATCATATAATATGGGTAAGAATTCAAAAAAAGTGTGCATGTTGGGCCAAAAAATTTAAAAATTGGTGTATATGATAATGTTATTTGTTATATTGATGGGTGCAGTGGTAGATATAAAGTAATGACAAAAATGCGTATAAAGGGCCGCATGTCTAAAACGGATGTGCGTCGAATCTCAGAGGCAAAAAGAACAGCTCAGTTGCTTTAAAGTAGAGATAGAAGTAAGAAAATGAAAAGAAAAGATGAGGAAAACCTAACTGAGCAGGAATATGCAGCAGGTATGTTCTGGGAGTATGTATAATGTAAAAGAATGGAGCTTAATCTTTAATCGTGATTTCCCAAAACCTTGATTTTTCATTTTTAGGTGCATGTTTCTCAAAAAGTATAACATATATTGATACAAAATTTTTAGTGGTTATTTGTTAACGTTTCCTGAACCCATTAATCTAACTTTTTCATATGATTTATAAAATAGAGGGAAAATAAAATTCAGTCCTTAAAAATATTGTTCTCTTTTTAACACAACTAAATTATTTTTCATGTGCATAGTATAAACTATATATGCTTTTTATTTGGTTCAGATTATGAAAGTGTGTCTTACGTTATTTAGGAAAAATATTGGTACCTATAGCTTTAAATTCCTACAAGGAACCAGGACCTGAAATATGGGTGTAATACCTTTTTCAGGATACACAGAGTGCCTTATACCCATTTTTAAAGGAACTGTATGAACTTAATGTAAATATTATACAGTTGTAAAATGCACACGTCCTTATACTATAATCATCCCAAATTTCAATTTCTTGCAATGTTTTGTTTTTTGTATATTTATATTTAAATATTCTTGAAACCTAGGCCTGTCTGGGTAACACTAACCTCCCAGTGCCCTTAAGCAAGATATGCCCCAATGGCATCATGCACCGTGAATGCTAAATTCACACCATAGAAATGAAAGAGAATGAAATAAAAGGTAAATTATGTAAAATAACTCATCGAATATAGAAACTCCGTATTCATCTAACGACTAGGGAAATCTTTTAAAAGTCAAAGTTCAAAGAGACTTTCGATAGGAACTGAACCTGGCAATTCCCGAATGCGAAACTCAGACCTTACAGTGAAGGTGCAGGATTAAATAACAACGTGGTAGAAAACAAAATCTATATATCAGAAGATGCAGTGTAATTGCACACTGATTCATTTTATTAAAGTTGCAAGGAAATTTGTCAGGTATGGCGGTATCCACAGTACATGACTCGCACACTTCATCTCCTCTCAGCTAAGAGAAAAAAGTACCAACTTGTTTGTTCGGCTACTGAACCATCAGCTATGCCACCCACTCACTTCCATTTGATGTGGCGAGCACGAAAAAAAAAACTATACACAACTGGAGAGGAATCAATTAGGTAGAACAGTTACGCACCACTACACAATTTCCCATTTCACCGTCACAAATTCTCAAAAATTATTAATAGAAAACATGTGTTAGCACAGAAGTTGAACATAAACAGTACAGCACACATTTTGCCTAGCGATTGTAAAATGCAGATACAAGGTGCACTGGTTTTAAAAGGTTGGCTCGCTTTAACCATTATTTCATCGTCCTTTGTATTTACCAATGTTAAAAGTAAAATGAGAAACAAAACTGATATGTGAGAGTGGCATGATTTTCTCTGTCCATAACAGGTTCACTTGTGGGGGATCCAAAACCCTGGAAACCTGAAACTATATTATTAGACACTCAAGATTTATTTATTACTTAAAGTAATTAAGAAATAAATGAAGAAAACTTAAATCGTAATTCCTACCAGCTATTTTGTTCATTATTCAAACAAAAGAAAGCTAAAACAGCTAAATTTTTCTTTTTTATATGGGGTCTTCAAAAATACTGTCATCGTTTAATATTTGATATGATAGAAATATTTGTGTAATGTTTAGAATGTACTTGAAATAATTTCATTATTTGTCTATGTGTGAAAAACGCACAAATAAATTAGTGAGGTTCCATTGCAATACTACCATTACTGCTTGTTCAGTTAGTACTACTACTAATAATAATTAGATAAAGAAAGAGGATTAAAAGAAGGAAATGAAGAAGAAAAGAAAGAATGAGAAATAATCACATTCACAGGCAGAAAGCAGCTGATTGTTATACAGCTAGCAAACTTGTTGCAAATTCGTTCTTCTTTATAGAGTGGCCCAAGAAAATGTTCTTCTTATCTGAGAAACTATTCCAGCCAAATTAATGGGAAAAATCTCACTTTTAGCAAACAGGAAAAGCAATTGTATTATAGTTTACGTGCTTTATCCCTTTTCAAGATCTATTTAAAATGCACAAAGTGTTTACCTTCTAGATGTGTAGTTTTACATAATTTTCTTACGTATAGGGTACATTTTACGGTATACCAATTTATCAGCGAATCTGGAGAAAGAAAAAAAAATAGCACTATCAATGCTGTCATTGAACTTCATCAGGAATTTCTTGGAGTTTGCGAATTCACAAATTTATTTCTCCAAGGGAATAAGCGATATGCCTGCGGGGCTCTCAGATATATCAGGTGGGTCAGCTTCCCCATCCTGCAAGTAAGCAGGTATACCCTGGTGTATTGCAGAAGAAAACAGCTGCAGCATGCAACGGGGAAATTCCTGTTAAACCTCCTGCCGTTCGGAGCAGAACAAAGTCCGCTCATGCTACCGCAAAGCGTTTAACTGGAACTGTCCCGTTTCGTTCTGTAACTATTAACGCACGAAGAGATATCTGCTTAAGAGATATCTTCTTGCTTAAACTGTTCACTTAAGCATTAATCTATACGTAAATTTTTGTGAATTTAAGTTTCTGTGAAAGATGGGGCAGCTAGGCCATCTAGTATAATATAATGCGAACTAAATATACCTCAAAACTCATATGAGCACTACACACTAAACTGGAATTTACTTCTAATAACTTTTATTCCTTCAATTATCCATGCCATCATTTGCCAAGCGATGTGTGCTGGTAGTGACCCGTGAGGTTCGTTTTGCGGAGGTTCTGGGTGCAATTCTTGGGACCGGCCACTCTTAGAATGGTTTCTCGTTATTGTCCTTGTCTAATAAGGCAAATGCTGGGAGGATTTCTCTTCTACCATGAATTTTCTTTTCCTCGTTTCCTATTGTTTCTCTTCCCCTTTCGTATCTTAGGTAGGCTTAGGCGTAGTGTTGGTCGATATAGCAGATAGTGCGGATGACAACTCGTTTGAAGGTTGTTCCCGGTCCAGCCATATTGCAGCCTTCACTAAGCCACCTCAGGTGGGTCGAGTTCTTCCTAGTTGTGCCACCTCTGATCATCTGGATCATCAAGTTTGATTCTCTGTGGATCTCTGCACATTTCCGCTGTCCTGCCTAAGGTTCTTCCATCTCATCCGCTCCTCCTGGTGGTAGTGAGATTAAACTATCCGCTTGAATCGAGGTGCAAAGTGTTCCTCCCTTCCCTCTTCCTACTCATACAAGTCAATCCATTACAACTGATCTTAATAGGTGAACAGTAAGACCCAGAAATCATAATCATATGCAAGTGCCTTTGTATGTCTAACGTAGGTTAAAAGGAAGGCTGGATTTTGCAGTTCCGGTTGGCTATTTCGGGAAGGATCAACATACCTTCCCTTTCTGTTCAAGTTTCTCTATCTTGGACTATCGTGATCTATATGCTATCGAAGATCGTTCTCAGTTAACCACCCAGTTGTTCTCTGGCTGCCGACATTCCTCTGAGATCCCAAACAATTAGTTTGTGCATGTATCTTAGGGCTAGGTTTCATAATCTGTCCTGCACCGCTGTTTTAGGTAGATTCCTGTGGTCGCGGCGTCCTTTAACTGTGTCCTTTTCCCTATTTCTTGGTACTGCTTCTGTCCCTCAGTGTTATATCCAAGAGTGTACCTTCCATTTTTATTGGCAGATCTCCATTGAAACCCCCTGCACAAAAGGGATATGCACGAACGAATTATGAGTTTTTTGGAGTTTAAAAACTATTTGCTACAGTTCAGTCAATCGGTAGAATGAGCAATAGGTAAAGGTTAATTTAAACTGATACAATGAAATCGAAATTCTTCCCGTAGATTACACTTTTTTAATTAATAACTATCAATCACTTTGCTGAACAACGATTGTAATAATATTGTTATATCCTTCATTTTCTGCTAGAACATATAGCAAGAGTAGGTACAAATTCCCCCTGTTTTTATAAGAATTCAAATTATTAATTTATACTAATGCTTCAAGTGATGTTCCTCTCAGTTATTTATTAATTATATCAATTTATCGACAAATGTCCTTACCTTTCATTCAAATTATTTTTGTGCTTCCACCAATAGAGGGCTGAAGATCTGGGGATATTTCAGTGGGAAAAAAAGTAAACAAACAAATAGTTAAATGACAGGGTCTTCGGTTTAGAAATTTAGGCCGAGGTCAGACGACGATGCTTAGGTTAGTGTATGAATACGAACGGAGTCCTAGCCCGCCTTGGTAGCGTAGATCGTAGCGTGTCTACCTCACGTTCAAGAGCTCCCGAGTTCGAATCTCTGTCAGGGTGAGTTACCTGTATAAGTTTTTTCCCGGGTTTTTCCCTTATCCTGAAAAACGAATGTCCGATAACTCTAAGCTCCATGGACCCGGAATCACTTGAGTATCATTCACCAATTTCATTCATCGTCCGATATGACTCAACGTTGAAGGACGTAAATTTCACAAAAAAGTCCAACCCCAAAATCCCTTTACACATAAAATTAGCGATTTTCTCAAAAAAAGGTCTAATTATTTTCGTTGAAACACTATATATTTAAGATGTTTTTATAAGAAATGAAACATATTTTGAATTTTATTGGAATAGCCTCTAAAGTAAATTTCTTTCTAGATGACTTTTGAGTATCTGGTAACCACCAGAGATAGATAGATAAAATCTCAATTCTCACATCACATATACAACACAAACTTCCAAGGTCGATGACAATAACAAACACCTCTCGTTACATCAGCAACACTTTTGTTACACACTTCACAGCTGTTTACTGCTCGCCTCACTGTTTTTACAACTCTTGTTTCACAACTTGCTACTCGACTCTTGGCGAGCCGTCGCCTGTTTAAATACCTCACTGATAATTTCTAGATTATTTGAAAATAAACCAGAACCCGAATAGTATCTATCGGTCAAGAAGTAACTAGAAATTTCCATTTATCTCAGTTTGTTTGTTTCGGCAGAGCTTTATCTGCATGTTATCTTAGTCTGCCGGCTCTTGGTTTTCACACTGCCCGCCTATCAGTTCCTTTTATGTAAACAAGCCACGCGATCGTAGATACGGGTTCGCAACAATATGGTTAAAGTGAAGAAACGAATGTTTTCTGTAGTCTGTGTGAATATCTACGAATAAGCGACAGTTACTAAATTAGTGAACTGTTAGGCATGTGGGATTCTCTTCATTTTATACTGAAGAGTTACAAATTAATTGTCTGCTATGCTCCTTTCGAAAATAGTTCCTGGGGTTTTCAGCTAAATAAAAGTGATGTTCACAGTTTTTTGAGGTGGTAGTGCTGTGGAGAGTCAGGGAGCTGATGCAGCAACCCTTGGTGGAAACACATTATTGGTAGTGATGAAATTATTATTGACTTTTTCCTATGCACTGGTCTTCCTACACACAAAGACTATGAGAAATTAGTGATTCGTGATATGATGGGGCGATGAAATCTAGTTCCCTTTGAGAACGAAGCCTCTGGAGGCGATGAGCACATAAATCGCTCATCCCTTCACAATTTCAACTGATATCGCTTCGATTCATAACCCAATGACTATCCCATTAACATTATTTCACGCCGAGGTGGAACATGTGCCAATAATATGGAGCAATTGTAACAAGACTTTAATTGCTCAATTAATATAGCCGTGCGTTTGTTGGGGAGGGGGGATTTAAGAGAGGGTAGAGGTAGAGGGTAGAGCACAGATGCAATGCTATGTTTACTCATCGAACTAAATAATTGCAATTGCATGCAGCCCAGGGCAATGCAGTGGCTGGATAGAGGTGTTACAAGTGAAAGTCATCCCCATTCCATTAGCTAATGCTGTTCATCTCTATTTGCTGCTGCTTTCCACCTGCAAGCTGCACATGCACAGCATGCGGTGTTACTTAGGCCTGTAGTTTTATTTGCTACATGTGAACCCTTATTTCGTACAAGTTTTTGGTCATTTTATTATTACTTTCTATACCGAGAAATAAAATAGAAGTTATAAAATTGTCCTTATATGTGAATGAGGAGGATAACTCAAAATCCAAATCCAAGTTAAGCACCAAACAGACTCCTGGCTGAAAGTTTCGATTTCTTGTTTGTTACAGAGTATAAACGGACGTATAAAACGGAAGCCGGACTCGCCAGTGGGGAGAGTCGAACTGAAACTTAAGAATCGTCCGCGTAGAGCTGTGTTTTTAATGTGAACTCTTTTTTTATGGTCAACGACCTTGAGCATTGTATTGGTGTATGTTACGTAATTCTGCTACTGTAAGGGTTGACGAAGTGTGTTTCTACGGAAATAAAGAGCACATTGGAATTTCTGCAATTGGACTTCTAATTCTGCCAACCCACAAAGTCACAACATCCATTACTTTCTACTTTTATCAAATGCGATGTCATTGATGTTATTTTATTTTCCCACGCTCTTTACCTCACTATCTCTGTATCTCTCATTCTCCTGTTCATTCAAAGCCATTACAAAGCAACCAGTCGTTAAAAGATTTAACTACCCTTAAAACTATTTTATCCCTCTATAACCATTGCAGTTATAAATAAATTTGGAAAAAATAGAAGAACAAATTTCGTTGATCATAGTTTTATTAATTGGTGGACAAGTCACGTGAACGTAATATATTATTTTTAATGTGTAAGAAAGTACTCCAGTGCACCTCAGCACTGATCCTCGTAACTGACAAGGTTATCAACAAATAAAATCATTTAGTAACTACCTTCGAAGAAAGAACTCTTTATTTTATTAAGTATTTAAGCCCATATTAATTATACGAACCATTTCTTCCTTCCTGCCTTGGAGGCCGCACCGTGGCTCAGTGGTTAGACCACTTGGCTCTCACCAAGGCGGCCCGGGTTCGATCCCAGGCGACGGCAAAGAGAGATTTTTGGTGGACAACACGGCGCTGGGGCGGGTTTTCTCCGGGATCTCCGGTTTCCCCCGCCATCTCATTCCACCGGTGCTCCATCTTCATCTCATGTGTCATCAGTGTCATCGCCTGCGGTGCCGTATGTAGTAAAAGCGGGCGTTAAACACTACACATTTCCTGCTTTGGAGTTAACATTATAAATTACAGTTTATGAAAATGGATATTTAAAAATAGGCCATACGTACCCACCAATCCTAGAACTTCCAAAAATAGTGATCTTCATGCTTTTAGGGAGTATAAGTGTAGACATTTGTAATGGTAATTGATAACAGTATACAGTAACATTACATCAGTGTTTCGTTCATATGCGGACTTGTAACTTTATTTAAGAGTGGCATTTTTTCAGGATGATTAGTAGTACCACGCGGGCAGAAATGCCATATATGTTAGGGCAGTGCAGAAAACATTGCGCTGTAAACTATGTGATATACTTGTGGAAAAACACTTAGATGAAGGAGAAAAATGCTAAAACACCGAAGGCTATTTTTAGTTATATCCTCCCGTCTTTGATCATATTGGACGATGAATGAAATCGAAGAAATGGTACTGAAAGGAGACCAGAGTTCATAGAGCTTAGAGTAAACGGACATTCATCTTTTACAATAAGGGAAAAAACCCCAAAAAGCTGTCCCAATAACTCAACCTGGCCGTGCTTTGAAATCCCTTGAACGTATGTAAGGCAGATACGCTAAGCCCGCCTCGATGGCGTAGATGGTAGCGTGTCTGCCTCACGTTCAAGAGGTCCCGAGTTCGAATCTCGGTCAGGGTGACTTACCTGGATAAGGTTTTTCCGGGATTTTCCCTTATCCTAAAAGACAAATGTCGGGTAACTCTAAGCTCCATGGACCCTGGACCCATTTGAGCTTTATTTCACCCATTCCATTCACCGTCTGGTATGACTTAAAAAGTTAAAGGACGTAAATTAAAAAAAAAAGATCCGCTACCGATTACGCTACAGAGGTTGGCACAAAACAGGCGATCTGTAATACCGAAGTGGACACATATTAAGGCACCATTTATCAAACTATCTGCATCCATAACTAACAACCTCCTTAATTAAAAATCATTTTAATAAGATTTTTGCGTAGATTAGCGTCACAAATACTGTCACCATTTTAATGTGAAAAAAAAAAGATAATTAATAGCTTCTTTTTTAAATGATATCTCAGTTACTGAAATAAATATACTGAAAACAGCAGCTTCATGCATGTGTAATAATATATCAAGCATCAACGTTTACCCGAAAATATAGTATTGAATTCTTCAACAGCTCAGATAAAATGAATCATAAGCTTGGTATGTTTAACAATTATGAGATAAACTGTTAATAGCATTTGAAAGCAAGTTCTTTATTTAAGATTCGTATTTTCATCATGGAAATCAATGGTTTCTGTAAATGTATTTTACTAAGTGCAAAATTTCAAGGTAAGCGGCACTGAAAGGTTTGCGGCCACGCCGTGGCTCAGTGGTTAGACCGCTTGGCTGTCACCAAGGCGGCCCGGGTTCGATCCCAGGCGACCGCAAAGTGAGATTTGTGGTGGACAACACGGCGTTGGGGCGGGTTTTCTCCGGAACCTCCGGTTTCCCCAGCCATCTCATACCACCGGTGCTCCATCTTCATCTCATGTATCATCAGTGTCACCGCCTGCGGTGCCGTAGGTAGTAAAAGCGGGCGTTAAACATTACACATTTCATTTTACTGGAAGGTTTGCCTGAAAGCTATAATCACGAATCTTCAAAATCATCTTTTCTGACATTCGTTTTATTGTTTAAAAGAAAAAAGGCCACACTATCAATACATTTTTCCGCTTCCCTCCAGCGAAAATAGCCTTTCATATATTGCCTTCTTGTGTTATTATTTTTTATATTAGTTTGTAAATTCTTGAGGTCCCCAATTTAGGGAAGCCTGAATATTTTTCTTACTCGTTAAACATTATGAAGACGAAGAATAGCTGTATAATTTAAGAGAACTATAACGAATGATGCTAGAGACAAGTAAAACGTTTAAACCTTTCACCTGCAAATATGTTACAAGTTTTTTCTCAATAAAACATGCACATAGGAAATTCGCTCTGTGGAATTATCGACATGCAGATACAGACACATCATTAGCAGCAAAATACTAGTGGCATTTAACTCGTAACAGCATTTTAATTTAACTCTGGTTTACTACACAAACGTCAATGGCATATATTAGTAATAAACACTTTGATATCATCTTT
The DNA here is from genome assembly GCA_030765055.1 of Mantis religiosa. Classification (NCBI taxonomy): domain Eukaryota; kingdom Metazoa; phylum Arthropoda; class Insecta; order Mantodea; family Mantidae; genus Mantis; species Mantis religiosa. The sequence continues at coordinate 93,505,627 of CM060951.1, forward strand.
TTAACTGCCAAAGCAGCGTTTATAAACAAATGGGTATCGGTTTTTCATTAATTGCAGTCATTTAAAGCGATTTAATTGTCGGTGAAAACCAAAACGTATTTCACGGCATATTTACCCCGTCGATAAAGATAACAAAACACTGCTTCAAAGCACAATTACCTCGTTTTGTACGGACTACATTCCATTTCCACAAAGTTTCGAGGTAAATTAAATATGTCCTTTTGTGAAATGCCTAACTTTTCAGGCAATTTAATATTCAGTAAGCATTCTTTCGGCTTTGCTCATCTCTTTGGCTACATCTGAAACAAACTACTGTGTATATAAAGGAATAACAAATATACATTCACGGTCCCCTTTTATTGGGCATGAATGAGACCGTTTCAATCAAAAACGGATTGGAAAATTACCATACTTAAAGGTGTGGATTCAAGTGAAGAATTTTACATTTAATATTTTACATAGCAATTGTATATGTTATAAAATAACTGCTACTTCCCGTTTATAGATCCCTATTCCCCCTCACCCTAAGTCGCTTAGCCTTGATGTTACGCGCCATGGGCATGTGGGAATTCAGTTACCACCGAAGTAATGAGTGGATCTGTGTAAGTGTGCATGTGTGTATGTGTAGGTGAATCAGATAATTAAAACGGAAATGCAAAATAAAATAGTAAATACATAGAACAGAAAAGTCATACTATAAAAGTAATACATTGGAAATAATTAAATTCTAACTTTAAATACCAATATTTTCACTTGAAAATTTACTTTTATATCTTTTCATAGAAGAGCAGGGGAGAGCTATGTTAATTTAAGTTCTTTTACAACGGATAAAATGGTAAAATCTTCTTAAAATGAATGTAAACACGAATATATACTGCATAAAATTAGTTACCTCTTTTATTCTCCATATTGCATTTTAATTTTATTTTTGCGGCTATCAAAATGTCCATTATATCGACGCCCTTGTATTGGGTACGTATAGTCCAACAAAGTATAAACTGGGATAATTCTTCTCGGTAATAAATAACTTATAGCTTTAATTTAAAACTTATCTCTAAAATGAGCTTGTGTTACTAGGAACAACTGGAATAAAATTGTGAATTTTTAAGGTTTTATCTATGGTACTTATGTCTTAACTTCTCAGAATGTTCAAATATTAAATTTCCAGTAAATTATTTCTTGTCAAATAATAATCTAACATGCAGCATTTACTTAAAAGCATAGGTATATTAAAGAATAAGAATATTTGGTTTTACGTAAAGACAGCAGTTTGAGATCAAAGTGCCCTTAAATAACTTATCAATAATATATTACTACATCTTTATAGTGTATCATTTTATCATATCTAAATGTACACTTCTTCTTCTTCTTCACTACATGGTTTGGGCATATTGCCCGTTCCGGCTTTATAGATCTCTCCAGCGTTTCCTGGGTCGTCCTCTGTCTCTTCTTCCTTTTGTATTATAGTTTAGTACTGCATTTGGATATCTTCTATCCTCCATTCTTAATATATGTTCATGCCATTTTGCCTTCGTTCTGATATTTTGACATGGATTGGTTCAATTTCTAATTCCTTTCTAATATCCTCATTTCTTATTTTGTCCAATATTGTACAACCTTTAACACTTCTTAAAAATTTCATTTCTGCAGTCTGTATTTTATTTAAATCCTTTTGTATTGGCACCTAGGTTTCGCTTCCATATAGAAAAGTTGGAATAGCCATTATTCATTTTTGTATCCTTTCTCACTCTGTTTTTAAAAGTTCCCTGGATTGTCCCACATATTGCTCGGAATTTGTTTACTTTTTCTTCTATATCATCATTGTTTCTAAAACTTATGTTACATCCGAAATATTTAAAACTCGACATATTTTCTAAAATCTTATTTCCTAAAACAATTTTGATCTTACATTATAATTTCCTCTAAAAGCCCTAATTTTTTAAAATTATACTTTTGTACTATATTATTTGGAATATAAATTCAGTTTCGCAGTTGATTTTCATTCTGATGTATCAATATTTTATCATCCGCAAAGAGCAGGGTATTAATATATTGTATTTTATTTTGATTCCAGGGTCTACTAAAATCTTCCATTAATTTAGAATATCGTCCATATATTATAGATGTATCATAGATTAAATGTGCACATTTTTCCTAAATAGAGAAGCATAAAATAAAAGCATAAAAGTCTGTTCGGTCTTATCTAAGGCACAAAGATACTGGTGGGTATTTTCAAACTGATTGGAGAACAATTGCAAAGTTTAAAATTTTCACCGAACGCTGCCCTAATATCACTTTTTATTTGGAATATGTTAATATATTCAGAAAAATTAGTTTAAACAAAAGTATCATAGAAAATTATTCCATAATTTTGCTTACAAACTATGCCAACAAACTTAGTGCATGAATTAATTACACATTTTAGAAACGTTACATTTCAGTAACTTTTAAAATTTGCGTTTCAAATCAAATTAAAGGAATTGCAAGTATATTCGTGTTCATTACATTACACTTTACATTAAATTAAATTACTGAACTGGGTGATATTTTGACGATTTTTATTCATTTTCTTAGAGTTTATCATACTAAAAGCTGGGGCTTCATTCCAGCCCATTTCACTTAATCTTCTGTCCCTTTCTATTATTTTCAAGTGATTTATCTTGCAAACGACCACACAATTACGAATACAATTGAAATTCTACTCTTCTGTGACATTAAGAGATTGTAACAAAATGCACCATTAAATGAAGAGCTAACGTTCCAAGAAGTCGCCATTAGACGGTTTAAATGTGGAAATTTCTCTCTTTTGTCGAGTTCCAAGAAAGGGCTATTGAAAAGGTCGGGGCTGGCAAGTGAGTGAATGTCAGCTGGTAAACAGTATGGAAGATTCATTATCAGGCATGCACTATTGGAGTTCACGGTGTTTCACCGAGAAGCTAGCGAAAGTCGTGTATTTTGGAGCTCAGTCCAGAGCGTTTCACGAGGAGAGAGCAAAATGAAAACAAACATTTTTCATTCACTGTAAGTGCATTAGTCAGGCGGCTTTCAATTCCTATTTTGATGGTGGTATAGAACTTTTATATTTAGAAGAAGAAACCCCCTCAGAAGGTATTTCTATCTTCATTTTTTTCTTTCTCTTTGTTGATGTTTATCCACCATGAATTAAATGGGTGAAGTGGTGCTCAATTGAGGCATTTCTTAAATCTTAGCCTTACCCGGCATTCATCTTTCAGGATAAAGAAAACTCCTGGAAGAAGCCTCATCCAGCTAACTCACTGTAATTCGAACTCGCGACCTGTTGAATGTGAGGCACACCCGCTACTCTAAACTACTTCCTCTTGCCAGATAAAGTTTCAACACACATTTACACATTCCAGTATAGGAATAGTTAAATACAGGCAGGTTTTTAAGAAATATATAGAGGTTATCGTCCGGGTTCGATCCCAGGCAAACGCAAAGTGAGATTTGTCGTGGACAACACGGCACTGGGGCGGGCTTACTCCGAGATCTCCGATTTCCCCCGCCATTATTCCACAATTGCTCTATCATTCATCTCGCCTCATACTACCATCAACTTCTCTCACCCTCATTCTAGGCATCGGGCTGATCACCCATCCTGGTTCTCTATCAGATCCAAAGCTTCGGTTCATCAGACACGATCTTAAGGGATAGAGGAACAAAAACCTCATAACACAGCGATAAGTGGTATCCTAGGAATAAGGTAAAGAAGAAAATTTGACAATGTGATGACTTTGAAGTTCCACGAGAAAATCTTAAGTGAATTATTGAAGCTCTACATTTGAAAAAAGGTATATTTTAAAATTCAAACTAAAAGTAATATGAACTATATTCTAAATAGTTAACTCCACTACAGGGCAGTTTGACATTCTGCACTTCAACATCCATATTTTATAGCAAGATTTTGTCTATATCTTACAGTTTAACAATTATAGAATAATCATTCAGAATGAAGGGAGAAACTATTTATGATGAAAATGTCATTAAAATGTGGCAGTTAAATGAAAACCAATAGAGAAATTTTGAGAAAATGGAAAATAACATACAAGATTATTCCAAATAAATACCAGTTTAAGATGAGGTATTTCCTTAAACTTTTGCCTGAACACTTATTGTAGCTTTAAATTCTGAGTTATGCTTCACACAAAGAGATGCAAATAAACTTGTGTATAACTTTATAAATCTCTCTTTTGGTGAATTTCAAAACGAGTATTTTGAGTGAAATAACAACACTGTATACCACACTTCTCCACTTTGTTTGGTTTATCTATAGCTTATTTAAACTTATTTAAACTATGCTTATTTAAACAATATAAAAAAGAACGTGGTGTTTTGTATTAAGTAGGCATAGCAATGTATATTGCAGAAATTTGACTTTGTTATGAATTGATAAACATGATTGAATGCCACATGAGAAGCACAGAATGGTGAAAAAGATAACGTAATGGAGCTCCTTCAGAAGGTGATTAGCCCGCCTCGGTAGCGTAGATGGTAGCATGTCTGCCTCACGTTCAAGAGGTCCCGAGTTCGAATCTCGGTCAGGGTGAGTTACCTGGATAAGGTTTTTTCCGGGGTTTTCCCTTATCTTTACAGACGAATGTAGGGTAGCTCTAAGCTCCATGGACCCTGGACACATTTGAGCATCATATCACCCATTTCATTCACCGTCCGATATGACTTAAGGAGTTGGAGGACGTAAACTTACAAAAAAAAAAAAAAAATTACAAATTCAGAAGGTGATTAGCTAGAGAAAACAGATTTTAATTCCTTATGTTTCTGTTATAAGCTTTCATTGTTACTACGTGCCTCTTATAATGTTAAAATGGTACCACCTAAAATAGGAAGCAATTGAAACTAGGATATGAGTGTTGGCAGGACTTCAGTTCCTGAACGCCTGAATGAAGTGTATGAGACGATGAAGCCGCTAACTTCCTAAGCTGTAGTGTGTTACTCCTCGATTTCTCGGAAAAGCTGTGTTTCTCTGTTATTTAGTAATGTTATAAAGTTAGGGTTCAGTTCATCCATAAAAAAATCATAATTTAGTTTCCCACAGTTTTAGTTTCGGAAATTGCTTGTTGCTTAATTGTATAAGTGAACTATGTAAGACTCAAAATACATTATTATTAGTAACGGGTTCAGTAATTACTTTTTTTGATCAGAAATGTTTAATCAGACACCTCTGAAAATGTGAAATAACATCGCCTGCGTAAACATGGAAAATGATGAACGAATTTATAAAATGTCTGCCGATGTTAACAAAAATAACTACAACATATAATAATAATAATAATAATAATAATAATAATAATAATAATAATAATAATAATAATAATAATAATAATAATAATAATAATAATAATAATAATAATAATAATAATAATAATAATAATAATAATAATAATAATAATAATAATAATAATAATAATAATAATAATAATAATAATAATAATAATAATAATAATAATAATAATAATAATAATAATAATAATAATAATAATAATAATAATAATAATAATAATAATAATAATAATAATAATAATAATAATAATAATAATAATAATAATAATAATAATAATAATAATAATAATAATAATAATAATAATAATAATAATAATAATAATAATAATAATAATAATAATAATAATAATAATAATAATAATAATAATAATAATAATAATAATAATAATAATAATAATAATAATAATAATAATAATAATAATAATAATAGTGCTCAATTTCGTAAGCTAATATCTAGTGCCATTGACAAAAAATAGTGTGACATTATACACACAGAATGCATACATAGATTCACATGCCAATGTACTTCAAATCTGCAGGGAGCGCATTATATTTGGCCCCGTAAGGTAATTACGTCACATCAGTGCAATTCGCAGAAGCTGTGTAGTTGTGCACAATTCAAGATGTGTTAGGGTGAGCGAGGAGCAAAATCTGAATCTTAGGTTTTAAATTATCACTTATATGTAACGTTTAATAGTATTCTAAGAAAATATAACCACTAAATTTGCAAGGTGTCAACTTTTAGCTTGTCCCCACATTCTTGTGCTCTTACAAGCAGTCACTGTTATTATCATCAATGTGTTCCGAATGTACCTATTTTAGTAAGCAACATTTCTTATAGTGTTTATAGCATTTTTTGGATGGTTGAGGTTTCTAAAACATATGTAACGTAATGCACAACATAAAAGTCAGCTAATGCTAGAAAAAGTATTCAGGAACCTCAAACTATGGATTATTCTGTATTATTTTAACTTGACACCAGTCTCCAGAACCTGAAACTCTAAACCAAACCTCCAATTATTTCTCTATTTTAATGCTAGAACTATGAACGTAAGCCTCAGATATAAGCAATCTCTTGTTTTATTTATTTTCAGCTACCATCGAAGATTTTACGGCTTAATAGTTCCGGAGATAAGAGTTTTTAAAAATGTCTGCTGGTACAAAGTATTGGAATTCGGATATTGCATTTATATTTGGCCACATTCAAGCGTACATGCAACTGGTTTCTACTCCCTAAGTCTGTAATTTCGTGCTTATTTACTCGTCTCTAAACAGAGTTTATTAATGCAAGAAGGAACTAAGGACTGAACTTATAATTAACAATAAAGTGAATGATCAACTGGGCCACAAGTTGAAATAGAGGATCACACCAACCTATTCAGTTTCCCTGCCCACACTTCTAGGCAGTTTCCTCATCAAAATGATTACACTAGGAAACCAGAAAAAGCCCGCAACGGTCATAAGCTCTTCAGCTTAGCGTAATTTCCTGGCTAATTCCACAACATCCACACGCACCCCAGTGACTCTACCACAGAATAGATTCCCTGCTTATCTTCCATTACCCAACATTCACAACAGTGAAAATTAGATGCACGTGTAAGCATTTCTCCAGCTGAGAACCAAAGCAAACGAAAACCAAGTTTAATAAATCTATTACAGGTAGTGTGCATCAAAGGAAACTTTTATCTATACTTGCAACATATTCATTAAACTCAGGATACAATCATAGTTGCCACTTTCTGAGTAAATATCAAATAGTTAGGCACCACACTTAAATGGGACGCATTCATGTGTGTCCAAATAACCAAGACATACTAAATATCCATTACCTTTGGAAATTTGTTTTCGTAAATTTTGCCGCTTTGAAATGTTCCTTGTGATTGCCATTTTCAACCCTACAGTAAATATTTCCTGAAAATAGATGAAAATATTTTTAACCTTTTCTTGATAGGAAATTTAGAACTTAGGATTTTAATAATTTAATACATGACGAAATTCTAAAAGCTGAGTTTGCATAATTTATTACTTTTGTTAAAGTGTTGATGTTACAAACAATTTAATCTATGAATTTAAACAACTAGACTAGAGGAATAACAATGTAGCAAATTTAGTGCTATGCAGTGTTTGTTTAACGCTAGATTGGCGGTATTGTTGTTTGTCACTTTCCGCCAGTCAGGTTAGTAAAACTTGTGCTTTTATTTGAATAAACACAACAATTAAAATCAATTATTATTTGTTAGCTATTGATTTCTTTAGGCTTCCTTTCAAATAACCTTTTCTTTCGGTGTCAAGCTTTCTAACAAGTTCGCGGAATTGCAAACCAGGTAGCTTTGGCTTAAGAGAGATGATGATGATGATTATGTTGATGATGATGATGTGTAAGGGCGCTCAACTTCGCGGTCATTAGGCCCCGTGAAATCCAATTATGCCAACTTTACTTGACTCTGGCTTGGCTTTGCTTTGCTTTGCTTGACTCTAGCATGGCTCTGGCTTGGCTCTGGCTAGTCTCCGGCCCCCACTCTGGCTTCATTTTGGCTTCGCTCTGGTTTCACACTGGCCTCACTCTAACTTCACTCTCTAACTTATCTTGGGCTTGGCTCTGGCTTGGCCCTGGTTAGGTTACGGGCCCGCTCCGTTCCGCTCTGGCTTAGCTCTGGCTAGGCTCTGGCTTCAATCTAACTTCACTTTAAAGTCACTCTAACTTGGCTCTGGCTTGGCTCTGGCTAGAATCCGGCTCCTGATCTGGTCCCGCTATAGCTTGGCTCTGGCTTTGCTCTAACTTAACCCTAACGTCACCCTGGCTTGGATCTGGCTAGGCTCTCGTTTCGCTCTGGCTTCACTCTAACTTCATTTCTAACTTCACTCTTGCTACGCTCTGGCTTCGCTGTGGCTTCGCTCTGGCTTGGTTCTGGCTTTGCTCTAACTTTGCTCTAACTTCACTCTAACTTAACTATAACTTCGCTCTAACTTGGCTCTGGCTAGGCTCTGGCTTCGCTCCGGTTTCACTCTAACCACTTTAACTTTATTCTAAATTTACTCTAACTTGGCTCTGGCTTTGCTCTGGCTAGGCTTCGGAACCGCTTCGCACCCGCTCCGGTCCAGCTCTGACTTCGCTCTGGCCTCACTCTAACTTTACTCTATAACTTAACTCGGGCTTGGCTCTGGCTTGGCTCTAACTTGGCTCTTGCTTGGCTCTGGCTAGGTTCCGACTCCTGATCTGGTCCAGCTCTTGCTTCGCTCTAGTCTCACTCTAACTTCATTCTGTAACTTAACTCGGGCTTGGCTCTGGCTTGGCTCTAACTTGGCTCTTGCTTGGCTCTGGCTAGGTTCCGACTCCTGATCTGGTCCAGCTCTTGCTTCGCTCTAGTCTCACTCTAACTTTATTCTGTAACTTAACTCGGGCTTGGCTCTGGCAAGATTCCGACCTTGCTTCGGACCCGCTCTGGCTTCGCTCAAGCTTCGCTCTGGCCTCACTCTAACTTCATTCTCTAACTTAACTCGGGCTTTGCTCTTGTTTGACTCTTGCTTCGCTTTACTTCGCTCGGCTTCGCTCTACTTCGCTTCGCTTTGTTTTGCTTCACTTTCAGAGAATTTAGGGTCAAATACGGATGTGGACCAAAATTTTGGGCATTTGACTTAGCTCTCTCCCCACATAGAGGCACCCAATCGAGAGATTTGGCTCGGGACCCTGGGATCGCCAATCCCGTACCTTCCGAAGTAGGCCCCTGGGCGGAAATAACCCAAATGATACAGTTTAAACTTAAATTGCATAAACTGAAAAGCTGTGCACCTTTTGTCAAAAATAATCTTGCTATTTTGCTGAGAGATGGCGTAAATAAATTCACGAGTACTTTACCCCACTAACTTTAGGGTCGTGGCAATATGCAAAATTTAAAAGTTTAAATATTTCATATTTTTAGTTTACATTTACATGAATTTTAATTTTGATTTTCCAGAGTTTAGTGCAGTTTAAGTGAGACTTGATTTAGTTTTTGAAAATTATTTTATTAGGTATCATGAGCATGAAACGTTATGCTATATTATATAAGGCAATGTTGAACCAAGTTTTCAGATAGGTATAGTTGAAAATTATACACATCAGCAATTTCATACAGAGTAAAAGATGTTTATTTCTTTTAAACAAGCTCAGTGTCGCACAGCTCCTGTTAGATGCACAGATATGGTGCAATTAAAATGTAATTATGGGTTGATTATTTATCTTAATAAAAACTATTTAAAGATACGATTTATTGAAAAATATGTAAATTTAATTATTTCGTGAAGATTTTAATTTATATTTAATTTTATATAAATGTGAATTCTTGTCCGTCGTGTATATAATTCAACAATTTATGGGCCACTGAAAGAAGTGAATTAAGAATTTTTAAATATCTCGCTGCAATATCTAATTAACTCCAAATGGGAATTAAATTCGGAACAAAACAAAGAATAGCACAAATTGAGATATTTATAAAATTTCATTTATCAGAGGAATCGTTATGCATACAAATAAAATTGTACGGATAAGTGTCCTGATTAAAATACCGAGCGGGATGGCTCAGGTGGTTTCGTCTGGGGCCCGCATTCGGGAGGCCTGGTTTCGATTCCCGTGGCTGACCTACCTGAACTAGGGCTTTTTGGGCGTTTTCCCTGGTCGCTAGGCGAATACTGGGTAGGTTAATTACACCCTCTGAATTTGCTGTCCTTCCAGTTCATCTTCATTACTATTTCACATCACCTATAATCGCTTGCCAGTCTTCGAACTGCACCTTTGACCATTTGCGGACTGGCTGCTGGGCCCGTATCCGTATCGCAGTGGAGGACATGTCCGTTGTCCTTGCCTGCCGGGGGATGCTTCTAAGTTTAGGGACCCTGCCCTCAGCACTATTGTGACTCCTGGGAACGGCCGCTCTCCGTATTCTCTCACTTCATCCTTCATCCCGCGGTGGCCCCACTTGGGGGCATAGGTACAACGAATCAAGACTGTTTCCATGCCGAATCCCCTCCATAGTAAAAGCTAATTCTAATCCTAATCCTGGAAAGGGTTTCTCAAAATATTTGATATTTCCTTCAAACTAATAATTATGCATAGAGCTCCGGGGAAGTCTTACCAACAATGCACGTCCAGGGCTAATATGTCGTGCATAATAGAAAGAAAAAATATTTTTATGGAAGCAGATCAGGTTAAGGGTTGTTTATATGAAGCGAATACAACATTTTACAACTTTTGGCATTAATACTCAAATTATTTATAAGTTTTATTAATTACATCCCATTACTTATTGCATAAGTCAAACTTACCTGAAATTGTCTGATAATCGTACATGACTTTTAACCCTTTTTCTCTTTTGCTCTTCTTTTGTCTTACATATACTCAGTTGACCGTTTAATGCAAACAAAAAATGATGAAGTTTGGAGTTGGATACTACAAATCAAATAGAAATAGTTTCCCTGTCCTAGATAACGCTTAAACCGAAGATATAAGCCCGACTCGGTAGCGTAGATGGTAGCATGTCTGCCTCACGTTCAAGAGGTCCCGAGTTCGAATCTTGGCCAAAGTGAGTTAACTGGATAAGGTTTTACCCGGGGTTTTCCCTTATCCTTCAAGATAAATGTCGAGTAACTCTAAGCTCCATGGAGCCTGGACTCATTTGAGCATCATTTCACCCAATTCATTCACCATCCGATATGACTTAACGTTGGAGGACGTAAATTACCCTGTTTGCAAACATATATAACATGCAAATATGCAACTGTTATCATTATGTTCGAATGATAGGATATACGCAGATAAGTGAAGAAAGTCTCAGTAGCACAAAAATCGATGTGGCTAATCGAAACTCATATGACAAGAACGTTGGATGAAGTCATATATGCTTAAATAAAACTACACAAAACTTCAATTACAGAAAATAAATACCGACACCTTAGATATTCAAAAACTTGAATGCGTACTTCCGAAGAATAAAAGTTCGGAGTGTAATCTGCGAAGTACAGGCTAGGAGCCAACTCAAATACTCAGCGAGTAAAGAATAAATAAATAAATAATGTATAGAATTATATATAGCATATTTTATAGGTAATATATCATAGGTAATGTCGCTTTGTTAAAGAAAAATAATTATTTTAAATACACTCTAAAAAATTTTAAACTATATCATTAGATTCTACGGTTTTGAGCCATTGTTGAGCGAGGTTTATTATCACACGATGGTATCAGTCTCTAATTTTTATGCAAAGAATTCGGTGACACCCACTTGCACTGCTTCAATGTTGTCAAAATTTCTTCCTCTAGACAATGAGCCATGGATTTATAAAAGATGGTGATCTGATGGTGTTAGATCAGGGCTGTATGCTGGACATGGTAGCAGTTCGATACCTCCCAGTTCCTGGTTATTCGTGCAGTATGGTGTATTGGATTGTCCTTTTGCAACAGAGCTCTATTTCGGTTAAATAATGCTGGATATCTCCGTCTCAAAATTTCAAAAACTTGTTCCAGTTGTTGAGGATAAAAGTTCGCATTGATCACCCACCCGTTTGAAGCAAAGGTGAATCACACCTTCAAAATTCTACCACACACACAATATTAATTTGGAACCGAACTAATTTTTTAAGGAAACTTTGGCAGGTTGATGAGAATCAAGTCACTGTTTCGAGGCATAAGGGTTTCCGTAATATACCAATTTTTCATCACAAGTGATAATTCTCATAACAAATCTATCATCCATGAGATTACGCATAAGCTGATGACAGATATCCGGTCTACGTTCAGCTGGTTGAGGTGTCAGTTCATGAGCTATTGATCTACAGCTTCTGAATGATTTTCCAAGTGTCTTAATATAAAGATGTACTGTATCTTTTGATGCAGCAAATAATTCTGAAAGCCTACGAGTACAGTTTTGCGGATTTTCTTGCAAAACTTGGCGTGTATCCTCAATAGTCTATAATTTAGGTTTTCCAGAACGTGGCAAAGTTCCGAAAGGTTTATGTGTTTTCTTCTCCATTGTTTTGAAACATTGGAACCATCATTGTGCCACGTGCTCACTGACGGCACCTTCTTCGTCACTTCACATATTCTTCGAGCTGCGAGGACGGTTTGTTTCCAGTCGTGTTTTCTAAGGAGAAACATTGATATCTCCATTTTTTGATTGTTTATTAACAACTGAAGATTGATACATGTTCGCAATGGTATCCTGTAAATAGCACTGCCAAACCAAAGAAACCCAATAAATTTTCCAAAACACCAAAATCAAAACCTCGAATTTACTTACGAGACCACCTATACCAGTTTGAAAGAAGTGATAGACGAGATTTCCGAAGTTACAAAAAGAGTTTATAGAATATACACCAAATCCTGAATAAGGCCTTCAGAAATGTATGACACCGTTTTAGAGGAATATCCTGTATATATATATATATATATATATATATATATATATATATATATATATATATATATATATTCTTTAAAACTAAGAATAGCCCTCGGCGACATTACAGAGGGCTGTCAAACACATTTAAGCATTACTGTGACTTTGTGGGTTCGTGAATTGAAAAGTCCAATTGCACCACTCAAAAATGTTCTTTATTTCCACCGAATTACAATCGGAACACTTGCCGATTACACAGAATTACGTAATGCACACAATTACAATTCACCAGTTCGTCTGTCACAGGTCCAATGCACGCAGTTACGTACACGTACACAGTCCGTTCCCTCATGCGCGCTCCTCACGCTGCTCGCCAAGAACTGAACTGAACTCTCGGTCGCATCGTCCCTCTATTTATAGGTGGCTAAATGTTTCTAGAGAATTCTTTACCATGAAGGGGAAAATATTCTGGAGGTATCGCGTTCTTTCAGGCGGCAGGAGGAGGGGGAAACGAAGATTCAGCCACCCCTGTGGTTTCCCCTCCCCCCACTCTGTCACGCCTCCGCAAGCGGTACCGATGCCACACGCTCCCCTCCACCGGTCTTCCCCTCGCGTAACCGACCGCCAGTTTGCCGATTGGGTAACATTGCACTTAGAAAGAGGCAAATATTCTAAGTAGGTGTATTCATTTCAAGAATTAATGGGTAAGATAGGTTTCTTTATTTTAAATTTACGTCCTTCAACTTTAAGTCATATCGGACGATGAATGGAATGGGTGTAAAGATGCTCAAATGAGTTCGGGGTCCATGGAGCTAGATAAGATAGGTCCTCGCCAATGCGTAAGACTAGCATTTGGTAGATCTAGATTTCGATTCCTCACATTCTGACCATGGGTTTCTCCTAATCCACTAAGCGAATGCTAGAGTGGTATGGACTTCATCACGCGCTTCTCTCGCCTATTTGCTCTTCAGGACTCCAAAGCTGTACGTCGATCGACGGGGACAGATGCTTCCATCAGAGGGTGGTCATAGTCACCACCATTTTCGGGGCAGCTTGTCTTGGTTCCCACTGAAGAAAAGCATTATTTGAGATGATCTATAGCAGTTCGGATAGATGACCGAGAACGGTGGCGTATGCACAAAATATCCAATTTACAAATTGCACTTTCACAAATTCTTCAAGTAGTCTTCAACATAATATGAGCATTTACAAGTAAAACAAAATTGCGTTGGTATGCTACTTTCTTTACTACTAGGAAAGATACTGTACTCCATCCGAAAATTTAGAAAAGAGTGTGTGTGTTAGTTTAAGTGTTTGTTTGTGTGTGTGTGTGTGTGTGTGTGTGTGTGTGTGTGTGTGTGTGTCACAATATTTAAAAAAGTTGTGTTGTGTTAAGTGTGTGAAGTAAAAATGACGGTGTTAAGTACACGAGAGTACGCTGTTACTGGAGCGCAGAAGCTGCACAAGGCTCTTAGGAGTTGCAACCCTAATGAGCTTCTTAATTCCTACTCCCTGAGCACTAGGAGGCCTCTGCACTCAAGAGAATTACGAGCTATTTATTTCATTTCATTGCATTTCAGGTAGGAGAATAAGCATTTTTTAAAAATTATTTATACAATAGAATTAATGTTAAAATTTCTAAAAAAAAAAAAAAATCTTACTAATCAGGGTGTCAGACAAGGGTGTAATTTATCACCTACACTTTTTAGTATTTATATTGACGACCTAGTGTGCAAATGGAAGCAGCTAGTGAATGTAGGTTTTAAAATTTCAAATAAAAACTTTTTAAATATTTTATTGTTTGCTGACTACTTAGTTATTATACAAAATACCGAGTCTGCCCTGCAAAAATCTATTTTTAAACTTAGTGAAATTTGTAAGCAATGTAATATGAAAATTTCTTTTATAAAATCGAAGGTAATGGCATTCATTGGGAAAGAGCCAATTAGAACAAAAATAGTTATAAATAATCGTTGCGTTGAACAGGTAAGCCATTTTAACTACTTGGGAACTGATGTTAGTTATGACAAGGAGTATGATGTCTACAATAAAATATGCAAATTTCAAATGAGTGTGTGGAACAATAAATAGATCATTAGGAACAAAATACGTAAAGAAACAAAATTAAAGTTCTACAAAGTTATGGCTGTACCTGTACTGACATACGGAATTGAGACTTAGACGTTAACTAAAAAGCAACAGAGTAAAATACAGGCTTCAGAAATGAAATTCTTGAGAAGTTTGAAAGGATTCACGAAGAGGGAATGCCAGATAATAGACTTACAATACAAATATTACAGTATCATCCTAAAGGTAAGAGATCGGTGGGCAGACCCAGGAAATGATGGCTGGAGGACTTCGAAGGCGGAACAGGCACTTGATTGCCTATGCCATGAAGTGAAGAAGAAGAAGAAGAATTATTTATACAATTATTTATAGAATAGAGAAAGTCATGTAAGATAGTACATCAGATATTTTGGGATGTGAAACAATAATGACCAGCACTTCTTTAGTTACTCATGTGCTTGGGAAAGAATAACACGTCACCTATTCGTTGAATAAGGCAATTATTAAACTTTAAGATACAGATTTAATAAACAAAAGTGGCATTTTTTATGAAAATTGTTTTATAAGAATATTAAGTAAGAGCTGAAGGACACTGAGCAAGATAGAGAAAGGTCAAATGAAACATCGACTTTTGTGTGACCCATCATAGGGTTTACACTTTGAATAAAATAGTAAATGAACTTTTAAGAGACCTATGAATCCATTCATCTATGTAAATAAGGTTTATTACAAAGCTAACATATATACTGTAACATCTTTTACGCGTCTGCAGGAAGGATGTCAAAATAATTTTTGAACACAAAAGAGTAAATAAAAGTAATAATAGAAGAATGAAGCAAACGATATTAGACTTTTATCCTGGAAGAATAGCAGAAGAAGAATGTTTTCGAGTTAACCGGAAAGGAAAATAAATGTTACATAGATATGAGAAATACACAGTAGGGGCTATTATGAAATTAAATGCTGCGTATCACCTTTATCTATCAGAATACTGGCGCTTTCTACTGCAGTGGAATATTAACGGTTTCGATTTCAGTACAAATATCTGCAGTATGTAATTAATAAGCACAAACCCCAAATCGTGTTTTCACTATCGTGACAATATATAGCATACCTCGTATAAAACGATACTTTTACAGTACACGCAAGAGGAGGTGTGGCTTCATACATAAACCTGTAATCGCTCATCGTGAACTGTCTATGACGTCTACATTAGCAGCGTTGGTAGACATACTATTAGGTGCATAAGTGATGTTTACCTTCCTAACAACCATATACTCGATTTACAGGACTTAATGGATTTGATAACATAAATAATAGCGCTTTTCTTATGAACATTGTTTCGTAGTTAATGACTGTTTATGGAATACGGTATAAAATTCTCGCAGCTTTTGTTTTGCTGTCTTTTTGAGACCATGAATCCTCGAAAACGTAAAAATAAAAATAAAAAATGTTATTTTATGGACGCTTCAGAGGCTACTACCAACCAATACAGCCTGATGCAGTCTTCCTACCTTCTCATACTTAAGTAAATATAAGGGTAGCAAATGTAATAATATAATTCCTTCTATTTAACAGCAATTTAAAAGGAAAAAGGTTTGAAAAGTACTGAAAATTACTACAGGAGTGGTAAAATGTATGCAAGTAAAACAACACATATATAACTAAATGAGAATTCATTATACTGATAATTTTTTTCGTAATGCAAAATTGTACTTTGTTTTACATTTGCTAAATTCGTCACTAAGCCAGTTTCTTTGTTTCACATTAAGATATCATTTTTATAATCCAATGGACAATGAAAGTTATTAAGATAAGGCAAGGAAAGTTATATAGGGTGTTCTGGACTATTTTAAATCTAGCAAGGTTCTCTTCCTGTTTCCAAAGAGGAAGAAATACTCGGGTCAGTATCTCAGTCACTGGAATATGCTTATGACTTCATGATCTAAATTCGTAATAAATCACTATTTATCAATAGTCATCTCTTATTACTCTTTTTATATCAAAGTTTATAGCACTATGCATAACGTAAGATTTTAGTTGATAATAATCCAATTATAATTTTACATGATTTCGTCTTTTGAATGTATGACATGAAATTCACAAGGAATTAAAACTTTCTGGAAATCTACATTAAGTTAATTGCACGTCATTTGGTATATTTTTCTGTACGGTAAATAGCTTGTTTGAAGGATAAAGGCCCTAGCCCTGAATATGGCCAACCCGTAGCATTCACTTCTTATTCATCAAATAGTCACATATGAGGTCTAATTTGTTTTCCCAAACATGATTTATTTATACAAGTAAAGCACACAGATATTGCAAAATTTGGCATGTCCGACTTAAATGTAATATTAGGGTTGTTATCCTAGATGATTAACCTATAATGGCCATTTAGAAACAATAAAAACATTGCACTTAGATTGTTATTTATTTATTGGTGTTTTTATTTTATTCTGTGCCCCACTTATATCCCGTCTTTAGCATCTGAGGTCATATCGACGTCCTTCTTTTTACCAGTATAACTTTCGGTTTATTTGTATTGGGTTTCCTTTAGAATTTTACTTTCACACACATACATTCATATTCGCACTTCCATACTTTAGGAAGGAAGGGGAATAATCCTAAGAAAAATTACCATCCTCCAACTGTGAATAACATTTACGTTTTTTAGCGTTGGTTAATGGCTGGGCTCCATTTTTTGATCGATCTAAAACTGAGATTCCAAAGAGATGAAATCTTCCTCTCCACAGCTTCGCAATGGGCTGCTTAGTCTTATCAGAGACTCTGGAACTGGTGGATGCCTACAATACTTAGATGCTTCATGATAATCCAAGTTCAGTAGGTAAGTCCGCCTTGGTAGCGTAGATGGTAGCGTGTCTGCCTCACGTTAAAGAGGTCCCGAGTTCGAATCTCGGTTAGGGTGAGTTGCCTGGATGAGGTTTTTCCGGGGTTTCCCTTATCCCAATAGACGAATGTCGGGTAACTCTAAGCTCTATGGACCCCAGACTCATTTGAGCTTCACTTCACCAATTTCATTCATCGTCCGATATGACTTAACGTTGGAGGACGTAAATTACAACAAAAAATGTTCAGTAAATATTCTTTCTTTTTCCTGATTCTTATTCTAGGTTAAGGAAAAGTCCAGAGAAGACTTGGTTGTCTTGCAATGTGCATACTTATGTACCGTTTCTCCAGAATAGTTACTATTGTGCTTCTTGCACATGTTTCACTTTTATAGCAGAACGGTTGAAGTACATCGTAAAACATTATAACTCATTTCTTGGTTGACTAATTTACTTTCTAATTTCCCTGATTATCCGACACCCATCCCATCCCACCTCAAAATTGTGTCGCAACGCTCCTGTAGAGTTGAAGACATTTAATTTAGATTTAAATTGGCATGAGTCAAGTGCTTAAGGGTGCTTGACTGTCAGAGAGTGTCTGTATGTGCTAATGTCTGTAGCCGTATTCCAATCCTCTTTGCAGACAAGAATTGCATAGTAAGTGGAAGGAAATAAAATGGGAGGAAAATGAGGGAACCCAATCCACAAATTGCTTTAACATGAGCGAGGGAGTATACAGAATAATAGAACGTAAGTTTAAAAATCTCGATAATTGATTACACCATAGATCAGCAATCATTGAAGCAACTTGGCTTTCCCCTTGTAACTCTTTTGCCAATTTTGTGCCTTTGAAACTGCCATAAATCCACTTATACATTAAAGTTTTGGATGGATTTTATTCAGAGTTACATGGTAACTGCTTTTGTTAATATTTAACCTTCTAAGACAAGCGGATTCCAAAGAGTGTCAAGTTAAGGTCACACAATAATATATAAAAGAAATTGTTCTTTAAAACAAACAAATCAGTATGATTAAACATAAAAATTTTGAATTATGTTTAAAACAATTAATAGATTTCATTCAGTCATTATTTTCAATGTTTCTTATTATTAATATATTTATATATATATTTCTTATTTAACCGATTTTTCATTATTTTCGTTTATTTTCTTATCTGTTTTCCTAGTTTCACAAATATTCACTATACACATAAACACCCATACCCAAGGCGGGACTGAACCCGCGACCCTCTACGCGGCGGAACACTAGAGGCATACGTTTTAGCGACCATGGTTACGAGGGCCGGCAAATAATGTTCGTAGTATTCTATGAAATTTCAATTACTTTGATTAACTTTTGCAATCAAGTTGCTCTGATGGCATTTTAGCATTTTAATGTGTGTTAGTGGTTTTTTCTTCCATAATATGGAAAGCTAATCTATAGTTGCAAACTTCTACCTGGAGAAGTATGTTATATTTCTTCAAGTTTGTCTTCCTTGAGCCTTTGACGAGACAATTATGAGCTAAAAAGCAACAGCTTTTGTATCCTGACATGCAGTCCTATAAAGTGATGTCACTCGGGTCAGATGCGAGGCTAACGAAAACGAAAGAGACAGGCTATGGTACGTTTGAATCAACTGATAACAGCAGTCCTAACCTATGGAGTGTAGGCTTTGGGCTGTATGTCGTTCGTGTGGTCTGTGTGATATTACGTTTGTTTTACTTTGTTAACTAGTGAAATGAATAATATTTAGTGGTTCAGGTTAGTGAAAAAGTGTTATATTATCATGTAGTTAACACACATTCCAGCTTGTTGGTAAATTTTATTTATTTAGTAATGTTTTCAAGTTGGCTGTAAGTTAACTTCTGGGAACGTTCTAACGGTTTCGATGCCATATTGCATCTTCTCACTTGAACTTAGATTGAAGCATTCAGCTTATTCTTTTATTATAGTGTGATATTACATAGTTCTATCTTTGTTTAAATGTGCAGAAAAATTATCTCCATTATTGAACGAAATAATAACTTCTGTGTTCAACCACGTGGTGGATACAAGTTAATGTTACTATTACTATTATTTTCCTTTTTAGGTACTCAGAGTTGTAAAAATTGCCTCGACGTTGTAGTGTCTTTGGGTGTAGATCAAATTATGACACAGAAAGTGAAGAAACTACAACATTTTCACTGCCAAAAGACGAAAATCTTCGTAAGATCTGGCTACGGCATATTCCGAGGGATTTTTAGAAATTAAAAAATCCTTTTGTGTGCATAAAGCATTTTGAGTAGTGTGTTATAAGAATAGACAGGATTTCTACTTCAAAGGGAGAATTGATAGAATATGAAAGAAAAATCCCTAAACTCACAGA
Source organism: Mantis religiosa (assembly GCA_030765055.1). Taxonomy (NCBI): domain Eukaryota; kingdom Metazoa; phylum Arthropoda; class Insecta; order Mantodea; family Mantidae; genus Mantis; species Mantis religiosa. The sequence continues at coordinate 93,525,591 of CM060951.1, forward strand.
AAATGCTGTACCCACAATATTTCCTAATACACCCTTTTACTGTTCTAAAACGATTCCCAAAGTAAAACGTCTTGCTGATAAAGAAGACGAAAATTTGGTCCAGGCAGTTCGAGACAGTATTCAATCAAATAAACAGCACGTGGAAAGGGATTTAATAAATAATTTAGATAGCATTATTTCTTTTGCAGATATAAGAAAAATCAATTCCAGTAAGGCTAATTGGACAGTAATTAAGGAGGAGGGAACAATTTACATTTGTTTAACGGGTATAAACAATGGCACACCTTGTGTCATTTCTTTTATAACAGTCAAAGATGATTTAACTTATACTGTTGTATTAGACAACGTTTGCATCAATGCTTCTAGTACTAATAATTTGAAAAAATTGAATTCATTAAATGTTTTGGATAGTATTATGACACAAATTGAAAATGGTGAAATATTACCCACAGTTAGAGATAAAACAGAATCTGCTATCCAGCTGCTACAGTCTCTACCAAACCATGATGAGAATGAGCATATGAAGTTTATTGTAGAGCAATTAAATCTGTCACAGACTCCTGCCACACCCACGTACACTGCAGAAACTAATTTCGTTCTACGAATTGTCCTTGGAAAGTAGTTCTTACTTGGAAAACAGATTTAACATTTAAAAAGTCATGAACACTTAGTATCTCTCGTGATGGATGAAATATATATTCAGCCACAACTGTCATTTAACAACTGATCCTCAGAAATGTACAAAAACTGCTCAAGTCTTCATGATATCCTCACTACTTTCTAAATATGTTGATCTCGTTTCCATTATACCAGTTATCAATTTAACAAGTGAACAGCTGAAGACATACATTATAGAAGTTCTGGATATGTTGGAAAGAATTGGTTTTACGGTTATTAGTTTAATTGCAGACAGTAATATTGTGAACAGAAAAGCATATGAACTTATGACCCCAAATAAAATTTTACAGCCTAGCATTATTCACCCACTAGACTCATCAAGAAAGCTTTTCTTTGTATTTGACACCGTCCACATTTTAAAATGTATCAGAAATAATTGGGAGACCAAAAGAAATGCAAATAAGACCTTATATTTTCCTGATTTCAATCATCACTCCAATATACTTTCAGCTCAATACAGGCACTTAGAGTTTATGTATGAAAAAGAAAAGAAAAACCTAGTTATGTATGGGCACACACTTTCCACCAAAGTGTTATATCCATCGTCAATTCAGAAGCAGAATGTGGGCTTGGCATTGAAAATTTTCAATGACAATAACATTGTGGCCTTGAAACATGTCACAAAAGATCTTGGTGTTTCTGAAAATATTGATGAGACTGCAAATTTCTTAAATATCATTGTTAACTGGTGGAAAATAGTTAATGTTAAGAGTGTGTTCGAAGGGAAACGATTCAATGATCCATACAGAGAGGCCATTAAAAGCCAAAGAGATATGCAATTTGAATTTCTAAGTAAAATGTGTCATAGGCTAAAAATTTGGAGGGTGTCTGTTCCATCAGCAAATGCTTTAACTCTGCAGACATTTCAGTCCTTGATTACTACGCTGGAATCTTTCCTGGAAATCATTCCATATCTATTTGAGAAATACAACATAGATTACATTTTGCTAAGCAAATTTCAGAGTGATAATTTGGAGGGTCGTTTTGGATCATACAGGCAGCTAAGTGGTGCAAATTAGTATATAACTTACTTACAGGTATTGGAAAATGAGAGGAAATTGAGATTTAAAAATACTGTGTTGTTTGCTGCTCATAATGGTAGTGTAAATTTGAAAGAACTGTTACCTACCCAACAAAATTATGATAATGATATTGACCTGAATGGTTTTTCTGATATTCTGGATGAAGAGTTTGAAATGCAAGTAATTCCTAATGATACAGTGCCAACACTGACATATTTGGGGGGATTTGCATCTAGACAAGTGCTACGTAAATCTAAGTGTAATATATGCAGTTCATAGCTCCAATTAAATAAACAAGTGGAAGTCGATTCTTCATATGACTTTGTAAAGGACTTTGACAGAGGAAAATTAACATTATCCACAGACAAAGTGGTATTCACTGTTGGTTTGGCATGGCATACAATGTCATTATTAGCAAGAGACTCTCAAAATTTCTTAACCTCTGGGAAACAGCTCTCTGTAGTTCAGAAAATTTGTAAAATTAAACCTCTGAGATCAGATGTAAACAATACTGGTACTGAATGTAAATGTTTACATAAGAAGACCCTATTTGAGAAACTGGATAGTGTTGCTTTTTGTGTTAACAAAATATTGATTAGTCATTTTGTAAAAATGACCAATGAGAAATCTTGTGATTCAGACACAACAAGAAAAGTGAAAAAACTGAAAACATAAATGTTGGCATTATTTGTGATCATAAGACTTCTTCCATAAACTGTTTTGATGGATTACATTACATTCTGTACTTTGTATATACTCAGTGTATATATTAGTGTTAAACCTGTGGATTTGTCACTAATATCTGTAAAAATAATTATGCCAAAGTATGGAGTTTGAGAAAATACAAGGATCACCTCATACGTTTGGTACGTATAAATATCTCCATATAGTGGTGTAACTGCATATAACTCTCATTTGTTTATTTCATTATCTCACCTTCTTTTTTTTCTAGGTATTATCCTAACATTTTACATTCATAGTTCCTGATTCGATAAACAATTATTTTGGCATTATTTCAGATCATAAGACTTCTTCCATAAACTGTTTTGATGGATTACATTACATTGTGTACTTTGTATATACTCAGTGTATATATTAGTGTTAAACCTGTGGATTTAACACCAATATCTGTAAAAATACTTATGCTAAAGTATGGAGTTTGACAAAATACAAGGATCACCTCATACGTTTGGTACGTATAAATATCTCCATATAGCGGTGTAATTGCATATAACTCTCATTTGTTTATTTCATTACCTCACCTTCTTTTTTTTCTAGGTATTATCCTAACATTTTACATTCATAGTTCCTGATTCGATAAACAATTATTTTGGCATTATTTCAGATCATAAGACTTCTTCCATAAACTGTTTTGATGGATTACATTACATTGTGTACTTTGTATATACTCAGTGTATATATAAGTGTTAAACCTGTGGATTTAACACTAATATCTGTAAAAATACTTATGCTAAAGTATGGAGTTTGACAAAATACAAGGATCACCTCATACGTTTGGTACGTATAAATATCTCCATATAGTGGTGTAATTGCATATAACTCTCATTTGTTTATTTCATTACCTCACCTTTTTTTTCTAGGTATTATCCTAACATTTTACATTCATAATTCCTGATTCGATAAAAAATTATTTTGGCATTATTTGTGATCATAAGACTTCTTCCATAAACTGTTTTGATGGATTACATTACATTCTGTACTTTGTATATACTCATGGTATATATTAGTGTTAAACCTGTAGATTTATCACTAATATCTGTAACAATAATTATGCTAAAGTATGGAGTTTGACAGAATACAAGGATCACATCATACGTTTGGTACGTATAAATATATCCATATAGTGGTGTAATTGCATGTAACTCTCATTTTTTTATTTAATTACCTCAGCTTTTTTTTCTAGGTATTATCCTAACATTTTACATTCATAGTTCCTGATTCTATAACCAATTAAACTGAAATTATTGTGCGGGAAATATAAGTAATTTTTTTAGGAAAAGGGGATTCAGAATGTCTTCTGAAAACTTTATTTGAAGGTGAGCGATATACTGTATGTTATCATTTATACATTATTTCTTTATTCTTTAAAGTATTATGTTTATAGATCTAAAAAGTATAATAACATAAGTGGTATATATTATAAATACGTATGTAATTATAAGAAACGTAATGTAGCTTAGTAGTACGAGCATACCAAAATTCAGTTCCGAGACTTAAAATCCCTTCTAATATAATATTGCTTATATAATTAGGTTAATTAAAGTATAATTGTCTATAATGATGAACATATGTGAAATACTGTTTATTCATAATCATTCAGTTCACTAACAAAACAATGTAACTTCTGCGCTACGCTGTCCACTCTCTCAGACTGCCTGTGTGACGTCACACGAAAGTTTCCCTGTCGCGCCGAAGCCGGTCTATTTCGTCAGTCGCGGGTTAGATGAAGTATGTAAGTATTTTGCAAGGTCCATGAAGTTTACACATGGTGTACGTTGTTTTAATGAGCTGGCTGAGTAATGACCAGCCGACGGACTGTGTGTGACGCTAGAAGCAGGATGCCCTGTTGTAGACCAAAGCTTCTAGAAGCTTCCAGGTGTTAATCGTTCTGGAAGAAAACAAGCCTTTATGAGTCGATTGTTTCAATATTGTCACACCCTACATTAGAATAGATTTAAATATTTATTAGCTTTGGGGGAACCCGTAGCGGTAGAGCTAAACCATCTTAACAAACACTAGTTACACACCACGCGGTAGGGTGGACATGTTATTTTACTGATAATTAGCTTACCTGCATGGTGGTGAAAGGTGGAAGGCCCAGCGAAGGAAAACTCACAAGTGCATTTTAAAGGAGGTTTAATAATTTCAGACAACTTACATTCAATGAGGTTTGTGTCCCGGAGGGTTGCTACAAACACGTCCTCTCTCTCTGGTGGCGGCCGGTCGTCTGGGGGAAGAGGATATGCCATCCCCCTCCCCAGCGCAGCCAACGAACAAAGTTCAGCCTAGTGGCCCCAGGCCTGACAACCCATACAGGGTTGCCACACCTCCCCCCGGACCACAAGCTGTTGACCCAGGGTCAACAGAACAATTAATTACAAATGAAAAGAAACTCGCTCGAGTGATGGAACAAAAACAAAAAAATTAGCATACAAACATCACAAACAGTATTACACACATAAATCTTGTCTCTTGACGTTACACATTCTTTTCTTTACTCCAGTGTCTGTCTATAACTTTAATTAAAAAGCCCTAAAAGAAAAATAAATGAAGTTCAGCACTTTTCACCACTACTGCACCAAGCAAAAAAAAATAAGTTTCACAACCTGCCTGGACAGTACATTCCATTCCCACTGGTCTCACAAATGTAAAAAAAACTTGAAGCTTGCACTGCAGTCACTGATGAATAAAGACCACTGAATTGAGCACAATTGTACTTGCTCTACACTGAATAACAATGTGGGGCATTAATAGTTCTTCTACCCCCAACACAGGTACGAAGTGACAGCACTAATAGCTGCCAAAGCTCTGACGAACAGTGGTCATAAAGGGCGGACCAGAGCCCGATGACACAAGGCAGTGTGGCAGGTTTAGCACTCCCATGGTGCAAACAGTTCGGTAGGAACAGTGTGGTGCAGCAGGAACGCAGATAAATAGGGCTGACTTGATACGTATCATCATACTACAACATTATTTCCAAAAAATATAAGTGTACGTCAATTACAGAAGACAACTACATCATTAAAAACAAACTTCACTTCTGAACAATAATAAATAATAAAAAAAAAATAGGTACACCCCATCTGGGTAGCAAGATACATGATAAAACTAAGATAATTTCCATCACTCGGCAATATATAGAGCTTACAAATTTTGACAAGATAAATCAAATAATCTTCACAAAATAATCTTCACAAAAGAATACATAAAACGTAGGAATGTCAGAATCAAGACTTTACAAAAACCCCTTAGGGTAGAAATAATACAATACACACAGCACAAAATAATTTGACCTTCCAAAACATTGAATAAAAATATTACAAATTTTCAAAATAGAGGGGTACCCCAAAATATTACACGTGGCCATAAACTTTTTAACAAAAACTGACGTGTACACTTAAACAAAAAATGAGCTCAGTTTTTCTCTTTGTTTTACCATTATAATTTCAATCATATTTATTATGTGTGCGCACTACTTAATATCATCAGTACTACTACCTTTCAAATCAACAAAACTACTTACAATCTACTAACATCAACATTTTGCATGCCAACAAAACTACTGTCACATTACTACACCAACAAAAAAAAAACAAAAAACAAAAAATCGTTCTACAACACAATACATAGAACAAAACTGAAAGAAAAAATTAAGTTCTGGGGCCTCAAAATTTCACATCCTAGATACACAAAAGAGAAAATATAGTATCATGTCTTAGCCTATTCTAAAAACTTTTGTATACATTGAAGGGTACTTTTGCTTTTCAACATAAAACTTAGAATTCAATAAACCATTAAAGCATACTGGTAATCACACAACTCCAAAATATATATCACTCTTAATCCAAAACAATTTTATCAAAATGTTCAAACTATTAGCATCCTGCAATAAAGAGACAAAGTAAACATCTGTACCAGTAAAGTGCTATCTCACAAATACCTGGTAACTATGGCGAGGATGACAAACAGAACATCCCCCAGGTCTCAGCTTCATAACAGTCATTCACAAACCTCTCTGTGATTCAGGTTTTCCTCATCATCTTAGCATGCACATTTCAGCACCAATGCTAAACAAAACTCAAAAATACACTTAATTACTTGCATCGATAAGCACATTTCAGCCACTTTATCGAGCCTAAAACACTGGATTAACGGGCACATTACAGCAACCCCATTAACCAGATAAACTTTACCTCTACATCTTTCACATAATCACACATAATTTCATTCATCCTTCTTATCGAGGTAGCACAGCACTATTCCAGAATGTAAACTTAAAATTAATAAACAAAATTTCAATTTTCTAATCATTGCAAAATTTATCATAAAATGAGGTTATTCAACTCAAAACAGTTATTAGGGAACATATACTTTTAATATCAACTAATTGTGACTTTCAATAATAACAATTGTATGTTCAACTTTTGACATCTAATTCATCAAACATCTATCCAAGTATTGCCATTTGCCAATAATATACATCATATTCCAAAACAAAATAGCTTAGCACACTATACACTAAATCTCAAAATTCACACTCAGAAATCAAGGGACAATATAGTTTACATACAACCTTTTTACATTTGATGTGACACAAAAGAAAAGCAAAATGCATTTACAGTCTATATGGTCCCACAGGATCAAAATATGGGAATATCCTAGAAACATGTACTGATTGTTCCTTAACTCTAGGAGCATTTGGTCGACGAACCACATAAGTAACAGGAGTAATTTGTCGAACAATTTCAAAAGGCCCAAAATATCTATGAAGCAATTTGGTACATTTTCCCTTTTTCCTAATTGGAGTAAAAATCTTAACAAGCTGACCTACTGCAAAATGAGTATCTCTATGCTTAGCATCATATCTTTCTTTCTGTTTAATCTGTTGCTGATTAATATTATGGATGGCTACTTCACGAGCTTTCTGAATCTCTTCCAAAGTTTGCCGAACAAATAAATCATTTGAAGTGGCCTGAAGTTGCACCTGATTTGGTAAGGAAGGTTCACGACCATATATCAAATAGAATGGTGAAAATTTTGTAGTTTCCTGAACAGAAGAATTGTATGAAAAAATCACATATGGTAAAACATTAGACCAATTGCGCTGATTTGAATCCACAAAATGACTAAGACAATTTAGTAAAGTCTGGTTAAATCGTTCAGTAAGGCCGTTGCATGCAGGGTGGTATGAACTAGTAAAATGAGGGGAAACTGACAAAGCTTTCAAGAGTTCCTGGGTTACTTCACTCAGAAAGACACTACCACGATCAGACAGTAACATGGCAGGGGCCCCATGCCTGCAAATAATCTGATGTAAGATGAACTTAGTAACCTGGGGAATGGTAGCCAAAGAGAGAGGGGCAGCTTCAACCCACCTAGAAGCATATTCTGTAGCAACTATGATATACTTATGACCCGACGTAGAACGAGGCAAAGGGCCTAACAAATCTATTCCCCAACGTTCTCCAATAAAGTTAACTGGAATAGGCTGCAAAAGACCAGCAGGTTTTTGATTCTTAGGTGCCTTCCTAGACTGACAACTTGGACAAGTTTTCACAAAATGCTCAATATCTTTTTTCATACCTATCCAGTAGTATCTTGAATTAATCTTACTAAAAGTTTTAGAAAAACCTAAATGACCAGATAGTGGATCATCATGACATGAGGACAAAATTTCATGCTTTAACACCTCAGGAATGACTAGTAAATGCAAGGGACCAGTAGAACCCGAATTTTTCCTGTACAAGACATCACTTTTCAAAATATAGGTAGAAGCTTGACGTTGAACCTTAGCAGGAGCCGATTCAGGATCCTTAAGGGCATTAATAATTGGAGTCAGAACTGGATCATCATTTTGTTTCTGAGCAACCTCAACTGGTGATAGCAAACAGGTAATTAGCTCATCAAGTTGTTCAATTTGATGCTCTTCAGGCTGTAACACAGGGAACCTTGACAAAACATCTGCGTCATTATGTTTCTTACCAGATTTATAACATATATCATAATCAAATTCCTGTAACTTTAGACTCCATCGAGCCAACCGGCCCGTCAAATCCTTTAAATTGTTCAGATAACAAAGGGAGTGATGGTCTGAAATAACATGCACTTTATAGCCATACACAAAAGTCCTGAAATGTGTTAAACCAAAAACGATTGCCAAAAGCTCTAACTCTGGTACACTGTAATTTCTTTCACATTTTGACAAAGTTCTAGAAGCATATGCAATAGGTCTAAGATTATCATTTACTTTCTGTAGTAAAACACATCCTATTCCTAGACCACTAGCATCAGTGTGTAATTCTGTATAGGCTCCAGGATTATAATGAGCCAACACAGGAGCAGAAACCAGAGAGTTCTTTTAACTGCTGGAATGCTGTTTGCTGATCCGGGCCCCAAATAAAACTTTGACTTTTCTTGGTCAGCTGAATCAATGGATGGGCAATGTAAGAGTAATTCTTAATAAATTTCCTGTAGAAATTGAACAAACCCAAAACTTTTCTCACGTCTCTAACATTCTTTGGGCGTGGTAATTCTTTGATCACTGTAACTTTCTCAGAATCTGGGGAAATTCCATCTTTAGATACTTCAAAACCCAATAACTTTATCTTTTCCATAGCAAAGAAACATTTCCCAGGTTTCAGTTTAAAATTATGCATTTCCAAACGTTGAAAAACAGCTTCTAAGTTTTCTAATAATTCTTCAAAAGTTTTGGCAAAAACAACAATATCGTCCAAATATGCTAAAGCTTTCTTAAATTTCAAGTCTCCTAACAATTTCTCAGCAACAAAACTGAAAAATCTTGGTGCATTAGCAAGCCCAAAAGACAAACGTTCAAATTCATACTGCCCTTCATGAGTAACAAATGAGGTATACTTTTTACTATTCTCCTCTAAAGGAATTTGAAAGTATGCTGACAACAAATCTAAGGAAGCAAACCATTTAGCTTCTCCAAGGTAACTAAGGAGGTCATCAATAAGAGGCAAGGGAAAGGCTGAGTTTACTGTAACCTTATTCAGTTGACGATAATCTACACAAAACCGCATAGAGCCATCTTTTTTCTTTACCAACACAACAGGTGATGACCAAGGTGACTGAGAATCTCTAATAATACCAGCATTTTTCATTTCCTCTACTTGTTGGGAAATAATCTCTTTCTGCTTATGGGCTACCCTATAGGGTCGTTGCTTAATAGGTTTTTCATCCTTTACCTCTATTTTAAATTCAGCTACATTAGTTGAGCCTAAATCTTGCAATGAAGTGGCAAAAACATGTTCATATTTTAACAACAGATTATGAAGATCTGACTTTTGAGCTTCAGTTAAGTTGGTATTAACATTAAATTCAAACTTTGGAGCGTTCAATGGAGTAACACCCTTAGGTGAAACTGAGTTACTTTGAACAAATGCAACTTCATGAGCATTAGCTAATACAGTTTTAGCAAAAAGTGTTTGAGGAACAGCTGAATTATTATGTACTGGTATCACAAAGTCCTTTGAAGATTTGCAAACTACAGGTGGAATAGAAATATTCTTCTTATGCATAATACTGGTAGAAGGCTCGAACATAACCTCATTTGTAATATCAGCTGAAGGCTGCACTGCCACAAAACAAGTAGTAAGCGGTGGCAATTTCACATCTTTTACAACAGAAACTTTATTAACTATCTGTACCTCATCGTTCAATGGAATCACAGCAATATCTGTAAAGGGACCACCACATGTTGTTTCAAAAGGAATGTGTACCATTTCTCCCTCATGAGTTTGAATCTTAACTTCTGCACAAGAATAATCAATGGTAACTTTATGTGAAGTTAGAAAGTCATTACCCAAAATGAGATTATGTGCCAAGTCTTTTACCACTAACACATCTTCCTGAAAAACAAAGTCATTAATTTGAAATTTCAAATTTGTTTGATAAGGCGCATCTAATAACTTGTTACCAGCTGTTTTAAGCAAAATCTCGACAGGTTTCATTTTAGAAATGTCATTGATATGAGCTGCATTCACAATGCTAACTGCACTTCCTGTATCCAACAAAATTGGAAGTTTTGACTCCCCAATGGACCCCAAAATTTGCAAAATTTGACCTGGAAGAGAAACAACATTAGACACAGGTGAACTTACTTTGGGTACCTCTAGGTTATGTCGTTGGAGGCTGGGCCTCTCGAGTTTTTTGAAGCAGATGGTGAAGTCCAGCAATTACGTGCCATATGACCACGCTTGTTGCAATTGTAACACACAATAGGTGCCTGCTGTCTCTTTTCATGATATCTTGGAGGCTTAAGTGGAGGTGGCTGCACAGTAGATGCAGCAGCAGTGAATTGAGACTGAAGTTGTTGCATTTGGGTAGCAAGTTTAGTGACCTGTTCACTCAATGTGGAAACAACATTAATAACTGGTTCAGAGTGATTTACACTTTCAAACCGTGATAAAACAGGTGCAGATGACACAGGTGGAGAAGTGTAAGTTGATGTTTGTGCTTGTACTAAATGTTGTCTATGTTGCACATAAAAATTAGCTTTATCAACGCTTTTAATAATTTGTAAAACCTCCTCAACTGTTTGTGGATTTAATGGGAGCAAAGCTTGTACATACTGAGGTTTCAATCCTTTCAATAAGTTTTTTACCTGCTCCATTTGTGTCATTGCAGCGTTAACTTGGTCACACAAGGATAATACATCATAAATGTAATCTAATACAGGTTCATTTTCTAATTGTACCCTCTGCCTAAGTTTAATTTCCAACAATTCATCTTGATTGGACATTTGAAAAGCTGCCAAAAACTGTTGAGTTAGAAAATGCCAATCATGCTCAGGGTGTCTATGGCAAAACGTTCGGTACCAAAGTACTGCTGTGTCTCGCAAGTAACATGGGAAAAACTTCAACTTTTGTACATCTGACCAACCATTTGCTGTAGAAACTAAGTTAAATTTTCTCAAAAATTCTGAAGGAGATATCAGTGCTATCCTGTCAAAACAGGGTGGATCAATAAAAGGCCGAGAAACTTGCATTGTCTGAGTCTGATTAACATTAGGTGCCATGGATACTTCTAAATTACTAGGTACATGTGCACTTTGATTAGCTAAAGCAGAAGTCGACGCTATTACATCATGTGAATCCATTGTAACTGGCACATAGGATGATTGCCGCGTTTTCTTAGGCATTTTGACTTACTTTTAAGTAACACTGGACACCAGAATAAAATAAGCAGAATTACCAACTGGAATGAACACAAAAATGAAGTGCATCCTTCACAAAAACACCAAAAAAAGAAGCTATTTACTTTGAATTTTACTGCTAAAATTCACATAGCGTCCCTTGAAAATTAACACGTGACCACGTGGTCGACCAAAATTTAAGTTCACATCCCAAAATACTCAAAATTTAGAAAAACAAATCTCCGCAAATTTAAACTATAAACTCTGTATTAATAAATAAACCTCACATTAAGCCTGAAAAGAAAACTAATTAAAAACAAATTATGCCACCACGTGGTGTCCATTCTTCAACGCAAATAATCAATTTCCATGTAGTTATAAAAAAAATTTATGAAATAAGTTTACTATTAAAGAAATCAAATAAAAAACAGACCAAAAGTTAAAGGATTACGACACGATGACCAGATTAGAATTTCTAACTAATTGAACACCACGCGGTCGGCCATGTTTCCTCCATCTTTCACCAGCGTATACATTCAAATTTTTTCATCAAAACCGGAATAAAGCAAGGAAAAAAAAAATTTGAGATCTTACCCACGTCTCCACCAATATGTCACACCCTACATTAGAATAGATTTAAATATTTATTAGCTTTTGGGGGAACCCGTAGCGGTAGAGCTAAACCATCTTAACAAACACTAGTTACACACCACGCGGTAGGGTGGACATGTTATTTTACTGATAATTAGCTTACCTGCATGGTGGTGAAAGGTGGAAGACCCAGCGAAGGAAAACTCACAAGTGCATTTTAAAGGAGGTTTAATAATTTCAGACAACTTACATTCAATGAGGTTTGTGTCCCGGAGGGTTGCTACAAACACGTCCTCTCTCTCTGGTGGCGGCCGGTCGTCTGGGGGAAGAGGATATGCCATCCCCCTCCCCAGCGCAGCCAACGAACAAAGTTCAGCCTAGTGGTCCCAGGCCTGACAACCCATACAGGGTTGCCACAATATAGATGACAAATAATATGAGTATTATTATGAGGATTAGCTGCGAGCTAGAACGCTACACAGATGAATATGTAGTGCCGTTAGCTTGAGCATTGAAACATTATGAAAAGCAGGAATTACTAAATTTGTCGAAAGGTAAATTTTTCGAAGAAACAATTTGATATATGCCTTCCATCCATCAAATATTCAAGGAGAAGAAAGTAAATACATTCGGATTCTGTTAAAATCCAAGACGAAAGGTACGCCAAGTAAAGAGGGATTTATTAATCTGTTTTTCATTTACGTCCTCTAACGTTGTCATATCGGACGATGAATGAAAATGGGTGAAATGAAGCTCCGAAGTCCGGAGTCCATGGATCTTAGAGTTACCCGACATTCGTTTTTCAGGATAAGAGAAAACACCCGAAAAACCTTATCCATGTAACTCACCCTGACCGAGATTCAAACTCGGGACCTCTTGAACGTGAGGCGGACGTGCTACCATCCACGCTACCTAGGCGAGCGAGTAAAGAGGGAAGACCACTAGTTTCGTCTAGGGAGAGTTGAACGGAAGTCCTGAAAGATATTCACGTGTGTTCTGGAAGATATATTATAACGCAATATTTATGAATGACTAGATCAAGAATCCTAAGATTAGCAGGTATGAGAGAGAAGAACGATATTCAAAATACTAGACGTCTGCATGAAATCAATTCCAACGGGAATTTTCAGAGTGAAAATAAGGAGGCACGTGGTAACACACTGGACCACGATTTGGAACCTACACACAGGCAAACACAAACTACTCAGACCGAAGCGAAGATGTACTAGCCCCTTCATCGAAAAGGTCGGTAGACCATCGTCAGAAATACGAATGTATGGGGAGGAATCGTAAGGCAATTATATCATCAGATGGCATTACATGTACGAGACAATCCAAGAACTAAATACACAGGTATGGTACATTAGTATTATTAGTAGATTAATAGATTACATTAATAGATATCACTTCAGAATCACCTATTATAGTGCAGAGTAGTTATATCATGGGCAAACAACGGACATTCAACCCCTGTATTACAAAAAATAGGAAAACACCCAAAAAGAGAGAAATTGCTTAAATTCATGACGACTGACTCCCCACGCAAGTAACAACTGAGCTATATTAGTCAAGCCACACCCGAGAAGTATTGTACATTTTTGTATATTACCTACACAAAATTATACAAAATTCATACATTTTTTAATATTTTTAGAAACTTTTATGTTTATTTTGTTTTAATCTATGAATGAGTATATTTACCTGAAAATTTACAGGCTGACTTCTTGAAGTTTAACAACAATAACAATAAATTATATAATACGCTTATAATAAACATAAACTCGAAATAAATACTTCAATATGAATTTAACTGCAGTAAATTTAATATATATTAAGATATTAAGCATTTTAAGAAAAAGATAAAGAGTATTTTGAATCCACACCACTGCACACGAAAATCTTAATTCCTATACTCTTTCTAGTAGACAGATGCAGTACAGGAGAGTTCCGCGGTATAAATTGCTAAACATGACAGCTTACTTGTATTCTACATATGATTTGTTTCTTTGCAAACAATTTTTTATGTAAATGACGTGCTTTGGAGTACATAACTGGAACAATTTAAATTGGAATGCTTTAGAATCTGCGGGAAATCCACACTAAATCTATAGACAGATAATTATATGGCAGACACCTGAAAGGAAGGGATGAGATGATAATGTTCTCCGGGGGCACGGAGAATACGGTCTAGGGGCACAAGCCAGCCTTAGGGTCCCTAAAGTTAGCTGGAGTTTCTTAATCTCTACGCTAGGGTTCAACACTGGCCCTCCACAGCAAAACAGACGATCATATCGCTACCCTTATGTACTCGTATGCCAGAGTTTTCACACAACAGCGCCACACACGACACTTCCCGACACTTCGAACCCAAAGAGACTGGAGTGAAATGAAAGTGAAATAAAATGGAGGCACGGGAAGCAGTGAAAAGTAAACTATGCAAACCAACATAAGCCTCTTAACCATGAGAAACCACGTAACAACCTTTGGTTAAAATGGTTAGTCACTGGGAATCGAACCCAAGACCTCCCAAGCGATCCTGCCAAAATCACTCCGCTCGTTAAGGAACCACAGGTAATAAGGTTTTCATGTATTCTTTAACAACATTTACTGTTGAACATTTTAACAAATGACAGCTGTATAACTAAACAAAACCCTAATCATTGGATGGGTAGTGTCTGACTGAAACATTTTCATTTAAGTTCACTAAACTACAATATTATCAAGCTTTCGAACACCGTATTTGGTCTGGAACAAATTTCAAGACAGTATCTTAATACCTTCTGAGCAGATAAGTCATGAGGCTAGCAAATTTACTGTGACATAGAATCTTTAAACCTTACGTGAAGTTATATACTATACGGTAAGAAATAACTGATTTTTCTTAGTAAAAAAGCACTGGGAAGGAGAGGAAGAAACAATAATGAAAATTTTCGAAATGTTCTACCAGCTGCTGCACTTCAACTTGATATTTTGAAAATGCAAAAAGCAATATGGCATGAATAATTAACACTACAAAACGATTATTTCACAACTTTGCACTTTTTCTATAGTAACCTTATTGTAGTGCCTCAATTGTGCAAAATACAAAATCCAATTTCACTTGATCATGTCAAGGCTCCAAACATATGGTTTGACACAGTGAAATGAAGAAAATATTTGGGGTATGGTGCTATTTTGGCTGGAATAAATGACATACCTGACCGAGCAGCATAACTCAAAAATGAAAAGTCGCATAAATACGAGACTTAATGGTATTTAAGTCCAATATCTTCCAAAGATCTTACTTTACTTTTACATTTTTACAGGCTTTCCAATTTTCAGCGGTTGCCTTTTTGTCCTGTAGATACCAGTTCTCCATACTGCTCTGTCATTCCACTGTCCCTCTTTTAATTCTCCTTGTACAGGAAACGTAACAATTTCTTTTACAAGTGTAGTTACTAGCCCTATACTAGCCCTCTTGCTTGGGGTTTCTTAAATGAAGATTTTCAAGATAAACGCCAACCCGAGCTACCCATTAATGGAGTACTTTTATGATTTTTGTTCCTTTTAGAAATGGGTATAACATTGTTATTAAAATTCCATTAGTTGAGACATTAAAGTAACAAATAAAATATATACCTTGAATTTTATGGGAAATATTGTGAAGTACATTTCTTCGCAAGAAATGTTGTACATTATATAACAGGTAAAAGTTAAGCGTTGCAACTTAGCCATGGAACTACTGCCAAAAGATTTATATTTCTTTAAATTACAATCTTTATTTCAAATATCCAGTACTACGGCCAATGAGTTGTAATAATTTTAATAGGCTGCCCATATTCAGGAGTTACTCGCAATTGCACTGAACATTTTTATAAAGTCAAACGAAAATTAGTTTTTGAAATGTTCCTGCTTGTTTTAAACCTTCAGCTTCGTTATAAATGCATTTTGTATTAGTTAAATCACCTTTAAAGTAAGGACACCACTTTTCTATTTTTTTTTTTTTTAAATTTATACCCCGCCTTTAACTGCAATGGTCATATCGGTGGCCTCCTTTGGAACATATCACATATTGGAGATTGGTTAACTCGTAACGTTGAGTTACTGGTACTTTGTATTTTTAATAATTAGATCACGCACACATTCGCACTCTCATTCATACTTCCAGATGGGGAATCATCTTAATAGGAGAAATATCCCTACCCCAGCCGAAAATCGACCCTTCGCACAGCAGATGGGTGCTCCTCCGACTGAGCTACGGGACCCCACTTTTCCTTAGTCACTTCAGAAATTCGCAGTACCAATCATAAACCACTGCATTCTTCTCCAAATGCATTTATAAGTTGGTTTTCACAATATTTGACCATTAATGACGATTTAAAATTGCAAAGAAGTTTTGCCCGGCAATACTCTCCAGTCAGAGTTATAGGAACATGGTATTCTAAGATATTAATTGCCGCTCTCGTGTATGATAGCCATATAAGTCTAACAAATTCAGGGGATTTCAAAACATTATTTCCGTTTATATTCCAATATCGAATTGTTGAGATAAATGCAGTAGTTCCCCTTCGTCGGTAGCGGTAGTGCGATAGAGTGAGTACCAGTTTATATTTTGGAACATCAAAGCTGCTAGCACTTCCCAGTAAAAACAATGGGTGTATAGTGTGTGCTGCCGGGTGATAACTCATGTCCCATCATAGATATGAACCAGTGCATGCAGTAACATGCTTAACGACTGCGATACAACAGATAGTCCTGCTGTACCCACAGTCATTATGACACTAGCGGACAGAGTATCGTTTTGTATACCAGCAAAACATTATAAATTTCTTGCACTTAACTTATGAGATAAAAGATCTGTTTTGAATTCAAGAGCTTACTTCTTGTAAGCAATAAAACTGTCTTCTCTTCTGTTTAAAACCGGCATAAGGCATTAGAACTGATCAATTTTCAATAAGTATACACATTCAAATCCAGTCCAGTCTCCTCCACTGATACTCCTCTACTGTTTTCACAAATTTGTTTCGATCACTTTACTGCAATATATTTTGTTTTTTCCGCTACCTACAAGTTAAATCATCCGTTTATCCCGTATTTATTTTACGTAATTTTAATTACAACGTGGTCTTATTACGGTGAATGTATTGGGAAAGATCTCGTGCATTGGTGTATGGCAGACAGCTAGTCAGTCTTCTAACTCCCACCTCTGTAACATAAAGTTTTGTTTCTTCACGTGTCCACTAGGCAATATCTTCAGTTATTGGACAAAAATCATTTGGATACAATTCTATCTGCTACCATTATTTTGGATGGAATGGCAGAACATTCACTATTACTTAGTTTATTCTTGCTGTTGTGTTAGATCTAAGTTAGGTCTTTAGACCATGATATTTATCCCGTGCGGTATTTACCTTGGCAACAATGGGGGACCAGAAATATACCAGCAGGCCCATTGAATTTGAACCCGAGACACAACCGTTACCATCTTGAGCCAGCCTGCTAAGGATCTCAGTTCATTGCTGTTAATTTCTGTAAGAGCTAAAAGGATTTAAACAGAAAATATACCGTATATGAAATGCACAATTTAGAGTTACTTTTTAATCTGGAATCTCCAATCGCACTTAAGTTAAAAGCTGATATTTTTCCTTCCATTTATACTTCGCCTTTGAATCCAATGGTCATATCGGCGGCCGTTCTCCTTTAGAACATCTCAAGGTGTTAAGACGCATTCATTGGGGTTTGCTTTTAATCAGTAGATAACGCAAACATTCGCATTCTCATTCATACTTCCAGACTCTGGGAAAGATGAGGAATTATCTTGGTCGGAGAAAAATCCCCACCCTCACCGCCGGGAACCGAACCCAAGACCCTAGCACGGGAGGCAGGTGCTCTACCTACTAAGCTATGGGGCCAGCCGAAAGCTGATCTTCAGGTTTGTATAACTCGTTCAACGTCACTCCTTCCCCTTCCACCATCATGTGTGTTCCCCTCAACCCCTTCTCTATCTCACCACCTTATGCTCTCTCTCTCTCTCTCTCTCTCTCTCTCTCTCTCTCTCTCTCTCTCTCTCTCTCTCTCTCTCTCTCTCTCTCTCTCTCTGTAACTCCAATCTTATGTGAGTTTTCAAAATTGGTTATAAAACCTTTTTTTTTTTTGTTGAGTATTGTTAACAATTAAAACTTACTGGTTTGACAAACACAAACATGTGCTCCTTGCTGTTGCTTGTATTGCCATCCTAAGTGCATTGCGTGTCGTGGTAACAGGTGTACTTACCCACATCCAAAACAGTAATATAAAATAGCTATACTTTTTAAGTTAGTGAGATTTTGTCTTATACCCAAAGTGAATGAAGCAAAATATATTAGGATTCGGTTATTGGGTACATTTTGGTGTTCAGACCATCTTGGGTCCGAAGTCATTAAAAATCTGCCATTTTCGGAATAAGGTATCAAAAACATCCTCGGGTATTTAAATTCAATGAAACGGGATTGAAATCGGACGACACGAGTAAGAAAATTTCCTAAACTATCCCGCTTTAAACATTTATAAGTATTTTATAAACTATGTACTTCCAGAATAAAGTGCGCTTCAATATAAGCACAAATTTTCCATTTGTAACATTTTTAATATTATTCGCATAGAAGTGACTATCCTCGTTACGTCATTTACTATAAAGCTTGTATAGAAATTATTTAACATTAAGCAACGTAGCCTAATACCGATCTTATTGGACAGTTAAAATAATATTAAAAATGCAATGCCTTGGCCAGAATTTAAACCAGAATCTTCAGTTTTCCCAACATTACTACAATTTTTTAATTTAAGTCCTTCAACGTTAAATCATATAAGACGATTAATTAAATGGATGAAATGATGAACAAATGAGACCAGGGTCCATAGAGATTAGAGTTTTATATATTGTTTCTCAAATACTGATCTTTATTTAGGGGGCTCCAAATATGTATTTTCGGTGAAAATATAAATATAAAATTTTGGTCAGAAAGCAATACTTCTTATCCTAGTATTTGAACAAAGTAGATAAAGTGAAGATCAAATAACCTCTTAAAGAAATAAACTATGTACATAATATGAATATACGTAAATACCAGAAAGAGGTACTTGCTCTTTTTTATATTGGCCCGCATTTTTTCAAATGGAACCTATTTGAATAGTTTAACTCAAAGGCACTTAACCGTATACTGTAGAACCTGTTTCTCTTGTTTGCAGGCTTTTATCAACATAGTACTGTTTGACTAACTTTACCAACTTCGGCAAGTACCACACATGTAAAATGTATAAATGCTACGTATTCCTCATATTCGCAAACATTCTTACTTACAAAAATAAAATCAAACTTCAAACAATTAACTAAATATGTAAGTATGAGTAGCTGGAATGTTTATTTATAAGAGTACTCACTCAACGGCACTAAAATTATTCTTGTACAAGAAAGAGAAAATGTTAGATCTCAATGTACAAAACTCTTCAAAAATTACAAAATGGCAAAAACATTTTCCAGCATTGAAGACAATTAAACATTTAAATAAAAAATCTATCATATTTGTAAAAGCAGATAAAGGAAATCAAATTGTATTACTTCATAGGATTAACTATGAAGATAGAGTTATGCAATTTCTTAAAAGAACTGATTATTCTGAAATTGAAAAAAAACATTACAAGCCAATATAAAAACCGTCAATAAAGTTACCAATGAAGTTAATTGCATTGACTTAGCTCAGAAACGAAAACTGAAAGTCAGTAATCCAACACTAGCAAGGATTTACTGCCTTCCAAAAACTCATAAAAGATAACAGCATGCAACCTATAATCAATAACATAGGTTCTCCTTGTTATCTGTTGGCATAATGGGTCTCAAAATGTTTTCACCTTTAAATAAACTTGAAAGTAAAAGCATGAAGAATTCTCTTGAACTTATAGAAAAAAAATTAAGAATATTACAATCCTTGAGAATGACATGCTACTGTCCTTTGATGTTACATCTTTACTTACGAATGTCCCAACTGAAAAGATCCCTCCACTATTACAAGATTGGCTTACTTCAATCAACATTAATGAATTTGAAATTCAATATTTACAAACTCTCACTACCAGTTGCATTGGTCAGAATACCTTTACATTTAATAGAAGATTATACACTCAAACACATGATTTAGCTATGGGTATTCCATTGTCTTCATTTTTAGCTGACATATATGAGTAACTTAGAAACTAGAGTGACGTTAACTCACTCATATATATTTAAAGTGTGGTATAGATATGTAGATGATATCTTCGCCATTCTACCTAATCATAAAACCGATGAATCCTTAAAAATTCTCAACAATCAAGATGAGTCCATAAAATTTACCTTGGAAAGAGAAGAAAATGGATTCTTACCTTTTTTGGATCTGAATATTTTCAAGTATCTAATAAACTGAAATTTGGTATATATAGAAAGGGTACACATGTGGATAACTATATCAAATCAAACAACTACAATCCAATTTCACATCAATTAGCAGTGTTTCATTGTTTAATCAAGCATGCCAGCTACTCATATATGAAATATATCTCACTTTGAGTACTTTGAAAATTCTTCTTAAACTTAACTAAATAGCTATTCGTTGGCCTTAATAGGTTCAGGAACTTAATGGTATTCTCAGACGTGTTTGGTTGTTGTGAAATCTGGTTGTTAACCCTTTTTCGATCCATAGCGTTACTACTGCTGCACCAAGCTGCTAGCGTAGGGCTAAAATCACATATTAAAAATCGTAATCGTCTGTAATGACATTTCATTAAGTATCCTAGTATGGATGAAGCGTGGATCGAGTTATGAAACCAATTTTCGACATAAATTTCAGCAAAAGTGATACAGCTATAAATAGAGTGCGGCAATTCAAACGGGTCACAGTGCTTCATGAACATATATTTAGGGCTACACTGGCCTAAAGTGAAGAGTAAAATTCCCATGCTTGTTAGGATTTGTGCTAGGTATAAAAAGGTTGTTGAGAACTTTTGCAAGTAAAAAGGAGAACTCATATGTTGTTTCTTGCCGTTGCTTTCAGTCTCAGCGACTTAGACATGAAATCACGGACACATTTGGTTAGTTTTAACTGAAAATAGTTACGCTTCTGAAAGATAGCTCATTCAGTACTCTTTTATACTTTATCTACAACTTTTTGAGGCAATATGTAGTTGTGCTGTTCAGTCTCGGGCCAGTTTGACGGATAGCATTATATAGTTTAACTCTAGACCAGCTTGCACCTGTAGTTACGGTCAATATCTTGTTTAGCTTTTTAATGGCAGCATTTTAAACAAGACAGGTGTAGAAGTTTTACGAGAATGGAGTATTTAGAAAAACGATCAGTGATAAACTACTTCTATTCGAAAGGCTTAACGCCTAAAGAAATCAAGGAAGAAGTTGACAATACATTGCAAATCTCCGTCCTTCCACATACAATGATCAAAAGTTGGGTTGCAGAACAATAGTAATGAGCCTCGCTCTGGACGCCCGATGGACTGGAGGACCGCAGATTAAAGTTGTTTGAGAAAGCAGAGGCTGTAAACATATCAAAGAAACGTGCAGGTAATATTTTAAGTAAAGTTTTGAGCTTTCACAAGGTCTGTGCATGATGGGTGCTACGTTTGATGACACCTGATCAAAAATTTGCAAAGAAAAACTGTTTCTGTTAAGAATTCGGAGCTCTACGGTAGAAATCCCAATCAAATTTTGAGACAGCTTATTACCATGGATGAAACTTGGATACAGTACTACATTCAAGAACGTGTGACACCCAAATCAGTGGACAGCACCAGGTGAACCAACTCCAAAAAGGGCAAAGTTAGATTTGTCAGCTAAGAACTTAATGGTGAGCGCTTTTTTGGGGGGGGGGATGCACAGGGAATTATTTTTATTTATTCCTTGGAAAAGGGTAAGCGTATTACTGGTGACTACTACGAAAGCTTAATGCAACGTTTAAGTGATGAGATTCAAAGAATAAGACCTCATTTGGCAAAGAAAATATCATGTTTCTTCACGACAATGTTCGTTCAGTAATTGCAATGGGAAAAATGTGCGAATTTAAGTTCGAATTGGTTAAACATCCACCCTATTCGCCAGATCCCCAATTACTACCACCTGTTCCCGAACATCAAACATTTTCTTGGAGGACGAAGAATTTAGAGTAACGAGGAGGCCATTACTGCAGTGAACGAACTATTTTGAGGACCATGATAAACTGCACTACAGAGATGGTTTAATTAAATTAAAACACCGGTGTACAAATGTATTCGCCTTTCAGGAGATTATGTTGAGAAAGGAAATGTTTTGTGAGGTCCAGGACTTATCAGCCGATCCTCGTATTAGTAGAGGGCATTGGGAGGAAAGGACGATTTCAGCACCTTATAAACCTAATACACTACCGAAAGGGTGGGAGCAGAAAAGGGACCCGGGTAGTTTAGCTCTCTCCTCAAAGCACATCCTACGGCACCTTCACCGCGCCTAGTAGAGCGAGCCTGAAAAAGCAAAAGAAAATTAAATAACAGAAAATAAGTGACAAAAAGGTTATGGTAAAGGGTAATTAAACCCAATATTCCTTTCTTGACCTATTCGGCATCAAGACGGCTGGCGCAAAGGTAATCATCCCTTTTGCACTGCCGCTTGAGCAACCCCACTCCTTATCTACGGAAGATAAATGCAATTCTCTCCAAATCATGATATTCAAATTTCACGATAAATTTCCTCGAACACCATAAACAAGATAGCTCGGAATACCAATCTAGGCGCCCGCTTCGGTAGTGTAGATGGTAGCGTGTCTGCCTCACGTTCAAGAGGTCCCGAGTTCGAATCTCGGTCAGGGTGAGTTACCTGGATAAGGTTTCTTCCGAGGGTTTGCATTACCCTTAAAGAAGAATGTCGGATAGCTCTAAGCTCCATGGATCCTGGACACATTTGAGCATGATTTCACCCATCTCATTCACAGTCCGATATGACTTAACGTTAGAGGACGTAAAATTACAGGAAAAAACCAATCCACGCGCATTACTAAACGTCATAACCAAGTGGGATGGCTCAAATAGTTTTCCCGGGTCCAGGCGAATGCTGGGTAGGTTAATTATATCCCCCGAATTTTCTGTTCCTCCAGTTCATCTCCATTATCATTTCACATCATCTCTCATCTGGTGGTCTCTTTCAGGCTAGAAGTGTCGGGTGTCTCGGTGATGCATGGCAGGATGATATGCTCTGAGTGAACCACTTCCTCCTCCGAGAGGTCCGTTGCCGGTCTCCAAACAGGCTTCTGGAAACGCTTCCGAACCAGACCTAAGGGGGAAGGTTTCCAGCTGAGTAAACATGTAGGGACACTGCGTTCTCCACTATCGTGCCTCCTTGGGAAGACTACCCTCTGCGTCCTCTCGCTTCATCCTTCCTCCCGGGATGCCCCACTTGGGGGCATAGATACAATAGATCAAGACCAGTCGCAGTGCCCAATTCCCTCCATAGTAATCCTAGTCCTGATTACCAAACGTCCTAATTAGTTTATGGGTGTCTTCAAAACATTAGAGCGCTATCCTAATCTCTTCGAACTTGTAATAAAATTTATTGTATATATTATTTGTATTTCAAAAGTACCAATGTGCCACAATTGTTTAAGCTACCTAAAGGAGATATACAACAAATATCAGTGCAAGATACAGATTTGCGCCAATCTAAAAAATTACTTCCAAACAATAAACATATTTGGAGCAAGTTGCCCAATACTTATAAGAGCATTACCAAATTATCTCGTACATTGTGATTACAACACTTATGGTTTACAGGCCCAAATGACCTTGTTGTCGATGGGCCCTTAAACACCACCACACACTTATGGTTTACACATATTTTCCAAGTGGTATCGCTTCCGCCTTTGTAGCTGTGGATTCTGTATCGCTTCCTAGAAGAGGAACTCGTAATTCTTTTGAAGTGAGTTAATTTTGGAGTTGATTACTATACTCTGATCTATCTTTTTGGGGACATTTGCTTTACAAATTGGGGTTAGGATTAAATATGGCAACTTCTGCTTCTCAAGTCATATGTGTACTTTCTTTACGTTCTTTTTGCAGTTTTGGAAAAATCTGTGAGATTTTGTTCGTGTTTCCTTTAAATAGTTTTTGAGAGGAATGACGCTCTCTGGATAAATTATCCGTTTATTTTAGAAAGAGAGGAAAATACAATTTTAGGATGATAAAGACCTCCTTTAAGTGCTCCTGTGGGTCTATTTTAATATTACTAACATAGTTATGGTATAAAAATAATTATTGATAGATTTAAAACGAAAGGTGGTACAATTAAAGATCGGTAAGCAAATGGCCCGCCTCTGTGACATAGGAGGTAGGGTGTCTGCCTCACGTTCAAGAGGTCCTGAACTCGAATCTTTGTCAAGATGAGACATCCTGGACTTACTTGAGCATCATTTCACCCATTTAATTAGTCGTCCGATATGATTTGACGCTGGAATACACAAATTAAACTAATAAAACATAAGTACTGTATTTAAATGGATTAGTTAATTACTTTTACCTGATATCTTGAACATTTTCAGAAAGATAGGTTTTGAATTTATTAGAATCAACATCCGTGGAACAGAACTTATCGATTTTCCTTAAGTCAGATATTAAAATACACGAGCATCTTAATATCGTCATCTTAGCAGTTTCCATAGTATTAATCATTATATGTTCCAAAAACCGCACCAGGGATTATGGACATTTGTACCCATATCGCAAAAGTTTAATAGCACAATTAAATATAACTAGCTGGATGAATTTTAATGAACGTTCCCCTCTGTTGGAATTGGGTAGCTGAGTCTCTTCCAAGATCTCACTCATATACATACTCGTAAATATAACAATCAAAGCATTGCATTTCAACTGATTTGGTTTAAAGTATGGAGATCCGCTTTCCGACCTGTAGTCGGAAACAATTTAGTTAATTTTTTAATTATTTGTTTAATTATTCCTTCATTTATTGTTTAATTATGAGTAAATATTTCTTCGTTTGTTTACCTATTTATTTATTTATTTATTTATTTATTTATTTATTTATTTTATTATGCATTTATTAGGAATAAGGAAATAAAACTGCAATCGTGTTTAACAATACATGGCTTATATTTTGTTACCAACTTATATCTAGAGATCTTTGTTGTAGTAAAAAACTTATTCATTCAATCACGTTCTAGACTACTGCCAAGAGTTATCTGAAACAGTTGAACTGGAAACGTCATACCATTTTTCCATATTCCTTTCTTATCTGAACATGTATCATTAACCTTAATTTTAACAGAACACAACTCTTCTTGCATTAATACGTTAAATTTGGACATTCTCTTCATATATCTCCGTATATTACATTCTTACTGTCTCTCGCTGTCTCTTCTTCTCTCTTCATTCAAGCTCTTTTTACCTTCTCTTTCTCCATATATTTCTCTCCCTTCCTCTGCATTGCTCTGATCTGTCTGTCTGTCTGTCTGTCTGTCTGTCTGTCTGTCTGTCTGTCTGTCTGTCTGTCTGTCTGTCTGTCTGTCTGTCTGTCTGTCTGTCTGTCTGTCTGTCTGTCTGTCTGTCTGTCTGTCTGTCTGTCTGTCTGTCTGTCTGTCTGTCTGTCTGTCTGTCTGTCTGTCTGTCTGTCTGTCTGTCTGTCTGTCTGTCTGTCTGTCTGTCTGTCTGTCTGTCTGTCTGTCTGTCTGTCTGTCTGTCTGTCTGTCTGTCTGTCTGTCTGTCTGTCTGTCTGTCTGTCTGTCTGTCTGTCTGTCTGTCTGTCTGTCTGTCTGTCTGTCTGTCTGTCTGTCTGTCTGTCTGTCTGTCTGTCTGTCTGTCTGTCTGTCTGTCTGTCTGTCTGTCTGTCTGTCTGTCTGTCTGTCTGTCTGTCTGTCTGTCTGTCTGTCTGTCTGTCTGTCTGTCTGTCTGTCTGTCTGTCTGTCTGTCTGTCTGTCTGTCTGTCTGTCTGTCTGTCTGTCTGTCTGTCTGTCTGTCTGTCTGTCTGTCTGTCTGTCTGTCTGTCTGTCTGTCTGTCTGTCTGTCTGTCTGTCTGTCTGTCTGTCTGTCTGTCTGTCTGTCTGTCTGTCTGTCTGTCTGTCTGTCTGTCTGTCTGTCTGTCTGTCTGTCTGTCTGTCTGTCTGTCTGTCTGTCTGTCTGTCTGTCTGTCTGTCTGTCTGTCTGTCTGTCTGTCTGTCTGTCTGTCTGTCTGTCTGTCTGTCTGTCTGTCTGTCTGTCTGTCTGTCTGTCTGTCTGTCTGTCTGTCTGTCTGTCTGTCTGTCTGTCTGTCTGTCTGTCTGTCTGTCTGTCTGTCTCTCTCTCTCTCTCTCTCTCTCTCTCTCTCTCTCTCTCTCTCTCTCTCTCTCTCTCTCTCTCTCTCTCTCTCTCTCTCTCTCTCTCTCTCTCTCTCTCTCTCTCTCTCTCTCTCTCTCTCTCTCTCTCTCTCTCTCTCTCTCTCTCTCTCTCTCTCTCTCTCTCTCAGCAACTTGTATGTCACGCGACTCTTTGAAAATCGTTAACAGCTTGCACCTGTTTTATAAACTGGCTGTGCGAATCATCATCATAATCATAATCATCATCATCCTGCCCGCCTCGGTAGTGTGATGGTAGAGTGTCTGCTTCACGTTCAAGAGGTCCCGAGTTCGAATCTCGGTGAGGGCGAGTTACCTGTATGAGGCTTTTCCGGGGTTTTCCCTTATCCAGAAAGACGAATGTCGGGTAACTCTAAGCTCTATGGACCTCGGACTCATTGGAGCATAATTTCACCCATTCCATTCATCGTCCGATATGACTAAACGTTGGAGGACATAAAATAACAAAGCAAAAAAATCATCCTCCTCCTCATCCTCCTCCCCATCCTTATCCTTGTCCTCCTCCCCATCCTTATCCTTATTCTTATCCTTCTCCCAATCCTTATCCTTATCCACCTCCCCATCCTCATCCTTATCCTCATCCTCCTCCCCATCCTCCTCCCCAACTCCATCCCCATCATCATCATCATCATCATCATCATCATCACCATCACCACCATCACCATCATCATTATCATTATCATTATTATTATTAGATACAGCAGAACTATTTATTGAATCTCAGGCACGTATTTCTGATAAAAATACAGCATAACCCCTAATACAATTATAATACAAGGATATTAAAAAGTTTTCAGGAATATATAAAGAAAAGTTCGGCAGATAAATATTCCTGCATAGCCTCTGTAATAACGTAACTTCCTCCTGTAAGCCACACTTGTGGTCCCAAAGAACTTGGCAGCATGTTCGAGAAAGAATGTCCTCGTAGACCATTCTGGGTTGGCTCGTAAATTTGAAACTTTGGCTCATTTTTCCTCTGGCCGGCTGGAGCAGGAAGCAGAACAAACCGCCACTGAGGTTAAGAAAGGAAGGCAACGGAAGGCGGCGTCCCCAGGCGGGTTCGCCCTCCCGCTGCACTCCAGCGCAATATTAACATCTTAATATTTGATGCCGGAAGTTGTTGCGAGGCTACCATCTTCATGCAAACAGCTAGTCGACCGCATTAAGACAACGCACACCAAGTTCCTCGTGGGGCAATAGGCATGTCCCTATATGACTGTCTTCCTCTCCTGTCAACTTGCGCTGCTGTTTTCGTTCTTCTTCATGTTCTAGTTCTATCGATTTTAGTTCATGAGAAATATATCTATGTGTATGTACATACTTTTTTGAGAATACTCAAGAGCGGACAATAGTTGCTACTTCATAGAAAATATATGTAAAAATATGTAAAATTTTCGAAAATTTGATACCTAGCAACGCATCATATATCACTGGATATCGAATTTATATGCTGTTTTTATGATATCGAATTAAGTTTTTAAGTATATTCCACGTGTCTCCATGCATCTTTTTAAAGGTCATATACTTCATATGATCGCGTATTCCTGACGATGCTGCATATTTCATTGAACTTCCATTCAGCGAGCTTATAATACACGTATTTAAATTCATTGTTGATAAAGCATTAAGGACCTTATAACATAAACACCCCTAATGGCGGTGTCTTGAAAGAAGAAAGTTATCGTTAAAAATTTGTAGGAAAATCAAACCTTGAATTGTGGAATGTCTTACAGAGAAATCCTGACATCAAAGATTTATGTTGTAGATATCTCAAATACCTTTAGACTAGTAAGTGGTTTAAATTATTTCCCAAAAACACTATAAACAAAGAAAAATCCCCTTCGTTATACAAACTTGTGTTAAACTGGCACCTGAAGATAAGCTGAAATCATGTAGTGTGTAGCAAATCAAATTAGAGCAACCGGAAGAATTCATCAGTAAGAATATATGTTTTCTCTAATAAAAGATATAAGCTCAAAACTAATAATTATAGTATATGCTTAGTAAATATTTTATAAATTATAAAGCGTATTTTAAAAATTGTGTAATGCGATCATACTTCAGATTTGTATGCACACAAATCCGATGTGCACCAGTCATAACCAGGCAACCAAGAGGAATAAAAGACATACTAAAATAAAAACACAATTGCATCCTGTTAATGCTTGGTATTATACTATATGATATACTTATTTCTTTTACTAACATTTTGTTCAAACGCTGCTGATTAAATATCAGAACAAATATTGAAATTCCTTATAATATGAAGGCAGAGATTTTACATATTTATTTCCTTTGCATGTCCCTTTAAAGCTTATTACCAACTCGTATTCTAAATAATTATATAAAAGGAAAATATTGCACTCATCGTAATATCAGAAACTGTTCAACCTGTATTAATTAACAACTGAATTATTTTTCCAGTGTTTGCTGAATCTGTAATTTGAATATTCATGTGCAGCAGTTTTTCTATAACCGAGATTTAACGAGAAATGCAATTTTTTAGACTCTTTGAATCTAAAAAGAGTGATTCAAAAAAGGGCAGGGGTGCGTGAATTACCTAAATTCAGAATGAACAATCGGTTAATCTTCAATTATTATGAGCACACACCCACTGCCCAAACTACTCTTTACCTTGTACATGTTTCAAAACGTTTCACTTTCGTAAAATGTTAATTTAAAGAACATATTTATGTATGTTTAAGCTATTTCTCCTCTTTATTGTGCATGAAGTGTGTATAACTGGGAAACCATTAGTTATCAGACAAAATATTTCACACAAAATTATTAAATTGTTGTGGATTTTAAATTTCCATCTGGAGAAAAAAGCTTTCTCAAATGGGAAATGATAATTCGTGTCTGTTTCTGTCTATTGGTCTGTCTCTCGCATGCAAAGAGAAGGAAAAACAAAGGAATTACACAGCGCCCAGATATTTTTTGTTTAAATTCTTATTTGAAAATGTGAATGTCTGGAATATCATTGAACCTCGGCCTCCTAAAAGCTGAAAACTGAACGGGAAGAAGCAGGCGGTTTTGTGTGTGATCCGCATTCGGGAGGCTCAGGTTCGATTCCAGTGTCCAACTACCTGACCCATGTGGTTTTTCGTGAAATTTCCGGTTCGCTAGGAAAATGCTGGGTAGGTTAAATACAACCTTCGAATTTCCTGTCACCCCATGTCTTCTCCATTATCACTTGACATCATCTTTCATTTGGTGGTCTCTTTCAGGGTAAAATGTCGGTGGGTGTCTCGGCGTTGCATGGCAGGATGATGCTCCTGATAAACACTTCTTTCTTCAGCAGTACGGTTTCCGGCCTCCGGGCAGACCTGATGGACCGTTTTCGGACCATGGTGGTTGGGATGCCGATTTGTACTAACCTGGCGGGAGAGTTTCCAACTGAAAAATAGTGGGCACCTACCCTCTGCACTATCGTGGCTTCTTGCTTCAGTTGCACTGGGTCTCCTGTTGCCTCTTCTTTCCTGCCGGAGTTGCCCTCTTGAGACATAGCTACAGTAAGTCATTAATTAATTAATTTGTTCGTTCATTCATTCATTCGTTCGTTCGTTCATTCATTCATTCATTCATTCATTCATTCATTCATTCATTCATTCATTCATTCATTCATTCATTCATTCATTCATTCATTCATTCATTCATTCATTCATTCATTCATTCATTCATTCATTCATTCATTCATTCATTCATTCATTCATTCATTCATTCATTCATTCATTCATCCATCCATCCATCCATCCATCCATCCATCCATCCATCCATCCATCCATCCATCCATCCATCCATCCATCCATCCATCCATCCATTCATTCATTTATTCATTTATTTATTTATTTATTTATTTATTTATTTATTTATTTATTTATTTATTTGTTTGTTTGTTTGTTTACTTACTTATTTACTTATCATTCATTTTTTCCTCCGCAGAACTGGAGGAAACTGAGCACAACTGCATAGGTATAACCTAGCTATTTAATTTGCCATTTCTCTACATATATATATACACTTAATAGTTATTAACGAAACGTTAGTTCATTGCCAAGTTAAGATGTGTTACAGATGCTGTCAACATCGGATGGAGTTCTTTCCACCCCCACAGAAACTTCTGTTGCATGCAACTTGTACACACACACACCCAGCAAATAAAATTCAGCGTCGTTACACACAACGACCATCCTTTGTAACATGTTCTCAGTTTGCGGTCTCTGTGGATAGGAGAAGCAGATGAAATTGTAGCCATCGCCTCCCACTTGAACAGCTCCCTGAGACTAATTGCGCTTTAATATCGCTGTTGGTGAATTTGACTCTCCAAGCGGAGCCACTGGACTGAGACAGCGCGTCGCTTTGTAGTCTAATCAAGACGGGGCAGCAATTCACTGAATACAGTAGTAATTACAGGAAGAGACCAGTGTCCAAGGAAAAACAGGGGTGGGGGAGAGAGTTAGCGCCTCGGTGGTTGAATGACACACAGTGACTTCACGCTCCACGGAGCCAATCCCACTTTGTCTTTGCCTCAGAGGAGGTCTAAGAATTGAGCGTAATAGACATCCTTTTTTCTGAGGGCATTCTCTCAGAGTGTGTCCACTCGACATTGAAAATTGGTGACGGTTTGTTGCACACATCTCTTCCACGGCGCCGCCGATTCGAGCAAGAATCAAAGGGATTGCGAAATACGTATATAAGAAGAGTCCCTTCTTCTGGCATAGTGAAACAGGCTGCAAAATTTCACTCTTGTACTAACATGCATTTTCTCCATAGAAACGATTAGATTACAAAATATGCCATTACTGCTATCGCACCAGGTTTATAATTCAAGGTATTTCTCCAGTAATACTGTGAGTGTTGTTTACAAAATGCAAATTAAGAAAAACTATCACAAATATAAATATCTCTATATTTTAGATGTTAAAATACATACATTACGCATATTTACGTATATACAAAATATAACTACATACTTTATTTTAGTAAAACCTCTATCTTTAGTAGCTACGTAGTTAGTGGCTTTATACTGAAGGATTGCCCTAAACATTTGCGAAACTTTAGCTGTTTTCTAGTTTAAATATTCTAGTGTTCTTTCAGAAACGTTCTTAAGATAAATGTTAAATGAAGGAAAAGAATTGAATAAATGTGAAATAAAAGAAGTAGAAGAATTTTATTGCACCACTTGCATTTAATATAACCATAATAAGAAATAGATTAGAAAGATTATAATCGCAAAATATATTTTCTGACATGAACTAAAACTTAATTGTGACAATACCAAAATGTATCCATATTTAAATTAAATAAATCCTTACATATTTCCCATCCTTTCTCTACCACTTACCTAAAGGATGCGCAAGTATTAAGATTCACGTAAAAATGATATTGAGATTGCTTTAGAAATTTAGTTGTTGGGCTTCCTCAATTTGAAAAGGCATTTTAAACAAAGACCATTGTGTATGTGTATGTGTATGTGTATGGCCGCGCCGTGGCTCAGTGGTTAGACTGCTTGGCTCTCACCAAGGCGGCCCGGGGTCGATCTCAGGCGAGCGCAAAGTGAGATTTGTGGTGGACAACACGGTGCTGGGGCGGGTTTTCTCCGGGACCTCCTGTTTCCCCTGCCATCTCATTCCACCTGTGCTCCATCTTCATCTCATGTATCATCAGTGTCACCGCCTGCGGTGCCGTATGTAGTAAACGCGGGCGTTAAACAATACACACACGTGTATGTGTGTGTGTGTGTGTGTGTGTGTGTGTGTGTGTGTGTGTGTGTGTGTGTGTGTGTGTGTGTTCAGCGTAACTCAAAAACAACTCATAATTATGTCAAGCAATTTTCAAGAATGCATTATGAAGTTTATTTCAGAATTCCAAAGCTCAAACTAACCTTTAATGGAAAAGCAGTGTTATTATTTCATTTCACAAAAATCTGCTCAAGCGATTTCATTTAAATATAATTCACATCGGCAATTGATACACAAAAGGAATATATGGTGTAGCTCTGATTTTCTGTAAATTGCCTGTATAGTCCTGTCATTCGAATTGAGGTTTATAAAATGTTTACATTCTGTAAGTTATGTTGGTATTTAAAATAAGCATGGCAAGTGTTGCATTCCACACAAAACTTCAATACCGAGAGTTCAGTGGAAACATTTTGACCCTGCATGAATTAAAAGTTAAGAAGTATGTTTAGAGAAAGGCTGTTTTATGTGTCTGCCTATCTCTATGTATATATTTTTATCTTTCTAAATGTCTGTCAGTGAACAGTATAACTCAAAAACGGAAAGTCTCTTAAATACCTACTTCATATTTAAACCCAGCACTTTCTAAAGATGCGATGTGTATATCTATAAGAAAATGTCTCTATCCTGAAATACGTTTTACATACAAAATGAAAATAATGATTCTTTACAAAAATTCCTAAGAATTTTGAATAAAGTACCATATTAAGCTATTTTCATGATATGTAAAATGTACATATTTTACTTTGTGGGAATAGCTTTATAAAAGAGAGAGACTAAATGTCATGACTATCTGTAAACAACGGCCTAGAATATTCAAGAGGGAAAAGTATATGCCTTATTGGTAATAAACATAGGTTTTATTTAATTCAACATGCTATAGGGTCTTATCATGGTTGCTTTAATTTCAGCTACATTTAAAGAAAAAAAGGATTGGAGTGGGGAGAACCATAAAAATATTTTTAGACTGTGAATGTTTTACACTTTTCAATTTTATTAATGGCATAACATTAGCTGAAGAATGTGGTATACATTTGTTGTTCAATGGTTGTAATCATGTTTAATTTGGAAAAATTTAATTGTGTTATTATAGGAGAAAAAACAAGATTTGATAAGATTGGTAACTGAACTGGTGTTTTAAATATAATTAATATAAACACTTAGAAATTTGTATGGTAGAAATAATTAAGTTAAGGGACTCCTAAAGAGAGCAGAATATACAGAAATAATGTTATAAAGAGAGCATGCATAAAATGTCAGCTTTATATGTATCACAAATTTGAAATATGTCAAATAGTTAGAAAATAAATATTCGGCAACGAAAATAGGGCCAGGATATCAAAAATAGTAAGAATGAGAATTATATAACCAGAAGGATAAAGTAATAGCTAGCGTTATAGAAGTCATGCAGAGAAAAGAATTTATATAGGAAGGTCATGTGATGGAAATGAGTAAATAATGGGTAGATTCCAGCAAGAAGTAAAGGAAGAAAATCAACAACATAGGAAAAGGAAATTATGAAGTGATTGAAGGGTTGAGTCGAGAAGAATGTTTTTGTAATGAGGGAAATTTATAAATGGTTGTCAGAAGAAGTGAATAACTTTGATAACTGACTAAATTATAATAATTATTATTCTATTATGGTATTCGTAAAGATAATAAGACAGTGATAGCCTATCCTTGCAGTAAAGTTCATTTTAAGTACTTCAAAATCATAGGTATTACGTTATTATATGCAAGAGCATAAATCTAAAAGTGCGATCTTTGGGAGCGCGTGTTAAAACTTCACAGAAAGTGTCTCGTAAAATGTCGCTGCGAAACATTAGTTAAGCAAAGATTAAGGGAGGCTGTTACTCTGTAGCCGGGGAGGAAATCTACACTTAAATTACCAGTGGGAGGAAGGCCATGTAAACACGGTATGCAAGTTGCCTTGGTCTTGACCTCATCCTGAGGTATCCGGTGACCCGCAACACACGGATCTGAATCATTCATGAGCCAGCTTCCACGCCTCTAAGCGGATGTATAAACTACTTGCAGAACGCTAGGTCTTCTTGTTTGTTGGCTTTCCGTCGTGGTGGGATGGGTCATGTCTGGGCTCAAGAAGCGCCAGGTGTGTTATTCTCACTTCGTACATGCGCCATTTACATCTCCATCGCTCATTGCTAACACTGTCGTTTCGATTTCCGTTCTTCCCTTCGTACCTGTGCATTTTCTCGGATTTCCAAACTTCATTTTAGCCTTCTTCTTTCCTTACATTCTTCAATTTATTGCATCTTTTTAATGTCTGCAATATCTCTTTCTCCTTAAGGTTTACAAATTATTAGTTAACAACGGTATTCCTACCGAGAGAGATGGCTCTCCGGTAACGTGTGAGACTCGCATCGGGTTCTATTCCTGTGGACGCTTCACTCTGACCTTCGCGATTGGCGATTTTCTCTGAAGGTAGACAAATGTAGGTGTGGTTTCTCAGCATATTCCTATCATTTCCCTTTCATTTCTTTAATTTACATTTCAGGTAGTCGTCTAGGTTTCGGAAATTATGACAGAGCCGGAGAGATGGCTCGAATGCTTGCTTAAAGGAAAGTCTGCGCCCGTGGATATTGGTCGACGGATCGTTTCTCTCCGTCTCTAGGCAGAATAGGCAGCACGGGTCTTATAGCTTCAAACTAACTTCTGCATATTCTTTTTTTTTTTAAATTTTACGACCTCCAACGTTAAGTCATATCGGACGGTGAATGAAATGGATGAAACGATGCTCAAATGTGTCCAGGGTCCATGGAGCTTAGAGCCACCTGACATTCGTCTTTAAGGATAAGGGAAAACCCCGGAAAACCCCTATCCAGGTAGCTCACTTTGACCGAGATTCGAACTCGGGACCTCTTGAACGTGAGGCAGACACGCTACCATCTACGCTACTAAGGCGGGCCTTCCACATGTCTTTGTATCCTGTAGCTACCTTCTTCTTCATTATTATCATTATCATCATTATCATTATGGTCATCAAATACCTGTGTAATATGTACCTAATATTGTTCTTTTCATAGTTACAATGTTACACACAGTATGTAATTGATAGGTTAACGTGTCATTAGATGGAATAATTGAACCTAAAGTTAAATATGCCAAATACACTTACCCAGTAAATGATGACAATGGTGGGAATTCTAGAAGGTTTTTAAATAAAATAACGGGTATACTAATACACAAAGGTCTCACATAGAAGTTTGTTCACTATTATTTCATAAAAAGGAAAATAAAACCTTATATGTAATTTATTTTAATGTTCAAATTAATTATGTCAATTTAAAAGTCAGTTATTGTAGCTCTTTCCCTCCGAGCTTCTGCTGTAAAGTCGAATCTTATCGGTTATAAGTTGCATCGTTTGGAACATTTTAATGCACAAGAGAGGAATAAAAATAAAAATCTATGAAACGGCATTTAAATGAAATAAATTCAGCAAAACGCTGTGTTCTTGCAAGTTGAATCTTTAGAAGGCTCTACCATGAAACTGAAGCAAAAATTCAAAATATTTTATAATATTTTTAGTGTAAAAACTAATTTTTTAGAAAATGTTGGCTAGATTTCAGCTATGGGTGCTTTGAAGAGCATAAGTATATTATGTAGAATAATTTTTGGTATGACAGCCTTGAGGCTGACCGCATGACCTCTACATCTGCCGCCACCGTGTACTGCGTGAACATATTTATAGTTCCTATAATTTTTTTTTATAATTCTGAAAATATTAACGATATTTTGTTAAATTCATGTGAATACGATAGATGCAAGGAGTAGCGCAAATAGATAAATCATTTGATTCCATTTGCTCCATTGGTTTTTCATTTATTGATTAGCTATTTATTTTAAATAACATTCCACATGGTAAAAATATTCGTTTTATTGTTTTGAATGGAGAAATAATTGCATCATTTTTAAAAATGTGGTATAATGTATCGGAAATACATGCTTCAAATCACCTGTATATCGCATGTTTGGTATAAGCCTAAATAATAAAACAATTTTCAGGCTATATTTCGAAATGAAACGACAGAAATGTGTGTACTATTTAACGCCCGCTTTTACTACATAAGGCACCGCAGGCGATGACACTGATGATACATGAGATGAAGATGGAGCACCGGTGCAATGAGATGGCGGGGGAAACCGGAGATTCCGGAGAAAAGCCGCCCCAGCGCCGTGTTTTCCACCACAAATCTCACTTTGCGGTCGTCTGGGATCGAACCCGGGCCGCCTTGGTGAGAGCCAAGCAGTCTAACCACTGAGCCACGGCGCGGCCGAAACGATAGAATTTTCACAATCATTTCCACTCTTATATTACTAAATGATGGTGGCTTTCCTGTGATAAGGGCATAAAATCGACTAGTGCAACATGGAAAAATCAAAGAAGTAATGAAAAATTGATGATGATTTTAAAACCACAGTAAAGCTTCATATCTATTTAAAAAAAGAAACTTGTATCAAGTTCGTCGTACGTATCCGAAGGTGGTACACTCCAGCTTACTGCACTGAAAATTCATATTATATTTTCACAGGAAATAGACATTTTAGAGTTCAATGAATCCACAGAAGGTGATCTTCAGATAAAGGTTCGCATTGTATGAATGCGTGTATGTGCGTCTGTGAGAAACTTAGCTCAAAAGCAAAAGTTTGGCTAGAAAGCAAACTTGGTATTTAAGGAGCATCCTAAAAAACAGAAGTGCAAAGATTTTCAGAAAAATCACCCCATCCGAACTATGCTTTAAAAGGTAACAATATTCGCAAATTTTTATTACTGAAAATTACGTTTAAAGACTTTTATTTAAAATACTGGACGTTTAAGTAATTTTCACAACAAAGAATCTATATGGAAATTAATTGTTCTTTCACACTAGCCGTGTGTAGGACGCACTATGAGCCAGGCTGAAAAATTCAATGTCATAGCCGGGATTTGAACCACGGATCTTCTGGTTTCCGTCCAGCCGCTCTAACTAGTTCAGCTACTATGGCCAACTAGCCGACATGACACTAAATTTTCCAACGGCTAGTGTGAAAGAACAATTAAATTCCATTAATTGTACCTAATAGTGGTCCGAACTATAAAGCCCGGGCCTTAAAGTACTTACAGCATAGTAAGTCGCCATTAAGGTAGTTGTCTCATGTATTTATTAGAACTCCTAAGTGGTTTACCGGGAGAAACACGAGTCAGTTGGAAAATTTATTGTCATGTCGGCATGTCTATGTTGGTCATAGTAGCTCAAATAGTTAGAGCGGCTGTACGGAAACCAGAAGATCCTTGGTTCAAATCCCGGCTATGGCATTGAATTTTTCAGTCTGGCTCTACCCTTTCACAAATGAATCTATAACTTAAATTATCTGTGAATATCCCCTAAGGTCCTCTTTATTAGTGATTTGTTTCACATAACTGACAAACGATAAGAGATATCCAAAATCGTACTGCAGAAAAGCTGTAC
Organism: Mantis religiosa; assembly: GCA_030765055.1. Classification (NCBI taxonomy): domain Eukaryota; kingdom Metazoa; phylum Arthropoda; class Insecta; order Mantodea; family Mantidae; genus Mantis; species Mantis religiosa. The sequence continues at coordinate 93,563,352 of CM060951.1, forward strand.
ATATCATTAAAGTGCATAATTTATATCTTTTTAATTAACTATTTTAGAGGGATTTCTTTTTATTGCTTTAAATTTTCGAATACATAGGGTTTTCTCAAATATGGACTCATTACTCCTTTTATTACATCTTTGGCCATGCAAAGAGAATGTAATTTCAAAACATTACCTGCGATCAGCTATTTGACAATCGCTTGAAACTTAATCCTATGCAATAGAATGATACAAAGAAAAAGACTTCTGATACAATAAATAGAATTATTCAATTAAATCCACCTTCAAATTATTTTTTCAATAACAATCCATATAAACACAATTTATTGTAATCCACAATTTATTTGCTTCTTACTTAATTCAATTAATTTATTAATAAATAAGGGTATATTAAATACCGTAGATGGCAGAATAAGCGTTTGCGGTAACAGTTTCTACAAGACTGAGTAAAATAAGTCATTTTAGTGCAACACATTACATTTTTGTATGCATGTAATTGAGTATTTTTGTTTTGTTTCATTTATTGCTTTCGTATATTAGAATATCACTTTCAGTTCACTACGAAAATTTATGTTCACCTTTTCTTATTTATACATTATTTTAGTAAATTTAAAAACGTATAACGAGGCTATACTTTAAAATATTTAGATTCATTATTTCTCCTATAAAATTATAATAATGCCCACACTCTTAAAATGTGTACTTTCCATATAAAAAGGTCAAGAAAATGTGGCAGCAGCATATTCTAGCAATTAGTTTTGAAACAGCTAAAGAGATATGGACGTAATGGACACTGTGTGAGCAAGCACGTTTAATTAAACTGTATTCTGACAACAGGAGCAGGAGTTAGGTGTCGTGTAATTGTACCTCCACCCCGTTTGCCGGCACACAAAAGACAAGTTTCCAATCGCAGCAGCAACAGCAGCAGGTAAGTTAATTAGAAGCACATGTCAAGTTAACCACCACTGGAATATATATAGACAGGAAGTTACTATAACCAAGATGGCTCCTGCAATATTCAAACGACATAAAGCTACAGAGAAAGCAAAGAGGGGTGGTGAAGGTAGAGGAGAAGGGGACGTTGTAAGAGAAAGGGGCAATGGGGAGGAGTGGGGGTGTTGTATTTTGATGTCAACTATTATTATAAAGTGGAGAGCAGGGAGGGGGTGAGTGTGCATGGCTTACCGCCGTTCATTTACACCCCCCTCCCCTCTGGAGCAGTGAAATGTGTGTCCACAATCCAGCAAGCCGTATTGATGCCCAACAATGCATGTCAGCGCCATATCAGCGATATAAACCGCCCCCCTATTATACGTTCGCGCGGTGTCTTCTGCATATTTCATCAAACAGAATTTCCGAACTGGATACTGTCCCCTTACCTCCCGTTAGCCTGCAAGGTGACGGAGTGCTGACGTTATTGTGACGCCCAACTGATTGCTCGCACTGACACACTGATACGAGCGCCTCTGCAGGCAGCTTCTGGGGTTAAACAACAAAAGACGAGCGGCTATCGCTTGTCATTTCTCGCATCAGAAGAAAATCACGACTTGCAAAATTGCTAACAGATATTCCGTGTGACCTGCTGCTGTAAGCCTTTGATAATCTCTAAAAACGAAATTGAAGCAAAATAAAGCTGTTGGTTGTGTAGAGCCTTCCGATATACAAAGGAATAACAATCAAGTTTTGTTTGAAAATGTTCAAGTATTTTAGAACACTAGAAGACGACTTACAAAAATCTGTGCATAAACTAAATGAAGTTACATATAACAAACTTTTTGATAACTGAAATGATGGTAATGACTTTAGAACAAACGATATAAAGTATATAATTAACTGAATGACACCCCATTAAGTAAACAATTGTAATAATTTAGTTAAGATATAATTTTGCCTAAACAAATAAGTGAAAAAAATTATGGAATATATCGAATTACTCCTGAATACTTTGGTGAGACCCTATTATTCCTACTGAATGTTGTACAAGATAAAATCTTACAATATAAAAAGGTAAAAGTTCTCTAAGTTGTAAAATTTAAAACAAAGAACTTTGCTGTAATTGTCAAGATTTTTCGCTTTGAATATTTATCAAATCTCTGAAACACTTTTGAGAATATGCCTAGACTCATTAATAAAACTGATTTTGATATAAAATACCGTTTTGTGTTCTTACTATGGGTGTTACCAATTCAAAACAGCAGAAATTTTAATCACGTACAGGAAGTAATATCGGATTAATGTAAAATGACAGCATATAGCTGTAATATGGATGTAACGTATAATTAGCAAAGATAGTAATTGGCAGAGAAATGGGACTATTATAATCACTTTTTCATTTCATTAAATGAATTAAGCTATTCTCCATTATTTTTTTTTTTTACATTCATTAGTGTTAATGCTGACTTTCAGCTGCTGCTGGTTTTTTTTTTTTCGCTTTTCATCTGTGTAAATTCTCACAGTATGACACCAATTGAGGAAAAGTCGACAATTTATAGAATGTGTGTGCTTTCTTTTCCACTGTATCTACGGTAGGGACTGAATTTCACCCTAAATAGTACACAATTTCAGCTGTAATTTTCGGTAAATTGGATGACAGGACGAATGAATTAAACAGTTGCTCTGGGTTTTGAGATTCCAAAGTAAAGGAAGCATTCTATGTGTAGTGGTGGTAGTGGCGTCGGCGATGGTGTGTCTGTGTGTGTGGGGAAGGTGACAAGCAGTGTGACTCTAAATAGAAAATTCTGATAAAAACAAACTTTATACCTAATTCAACACTGAAATCTATGACATGCAACGTTTAGGTTGGTCGAACGTTGCTCTTAAGGTTAAAAACAAAACAAAAAAGACTTCATGGTTTAGGAGTGTTCTCCTGTTCCGGCATCATACTTCTTCCCATCGTTTTAGTAGTCTTCCTGTCAGGGACAGTTTCTGAGGTAGTGCCGCTGTGCCATGGCACCATCTGTATGAAAACGAAAGAAAGAAAAGTGTATAAAAATTGCGCAAAAAAGATTGTGTCTGAGTATCTGCTCCCTCGTGTGAATAGGCGCGTTAAACGCAAGCGCTCTGTCTTGATTGTTTTCCGTGGCTTGGCGCCGATTCCAGAACGGCACCGTCTACGCTCATTAGCGCCTATATTAAGGGCTAGAATGTATGCTTATACACGGCTTCTTATGGGAGAAGGTAGTGCCGAGATTTCTCTGGCGCATAACTCATGCTTTATCCGCTAGAGTGCAGTAAAGCACGGGACTTAACATAACTGTCTCTCTGTCGCGAAATGGTACACGAACGCTTCGTATCACATTCTCCATGAAGTGTATTATTAAACTTTTACTGTGCTCGATACACCTGTGCGTAACAAGAGTACGGATGTAATAGATATCTATTTCCGTTTCCCTGTACCTTCTGTTTGGTACAGTACATTATAAAATAGGATGGAGTATTGATAAGATTACCTAAATCGTTCAAAATTGGTACATATATTTATATTTTAACAAACTTTATTTGTTTGTTTGTTTGCTTATTTATTTATTTTTTATTTATTCATCTATTATTTATTATTTCTTAATTTATTTATTATTTATTTATGGCACCACCAATACAATGCCTCACCGGCCGCCTCTGCTTCCTGTTGTTCTATAGCCGAAAGCTTTATATTTGTAAGACTGTAATGAAATGCGAGAGTTATCCATTCTTTGTAAATGACTTTTCCATTTTTCTCTATTTGTTTGTATTTTTTCTTGCAAATAATTGCTTCCTTATGTCGTCGTTTCTAATACAATCTTGTCTGGTGCGTCCTTTTACTGCTCGGGGATATTTCATTTCTGTCGCTTGTAAATATAGTGTAAATAAATTATAGTGTTAAATAATAAAGTGTTAGAACAGATGGGAACATTAAATTACTTGGGCTGTAATGTAACCTATAAAACGAACAATGAAGGAATAAGTATTAAATTAAGCAAGTTTCAATACATTTGTGGAATAATAGTTCGTACCTTCAAAAGAAGAACCCAAAAGGATGCAAAACTAGAATTTTATAAGACAAATGGCTGTTCCAGTTTTACTACATGATTCGGAGACTTGGACACTTAAAAATAAAGTTTGGCGCCAAATAAAACTAACTTCAAATAAGCAAATAGTGTTTTAGTTTTCATATTGTGTTTGAAACCAAATAGCTATTCCATATCCAAGCGGAATAGCTCAGGCAGTTTCGTCTGTGGCCCTCATTCGAGAGGCCCGGGTACGATTCCCGTGGCCGACTTACCTGATCCATGGGTTTCTCGGGGGTTTTCCTGGGCCGTTAGACGAATGCTAGGTAGATCAATTACATGTCCCGAATTTCCTTTCACTCCATTTCATCTTCATTATCACTTCATATCATCTCTCACCTAGTGGTCTATTTCAGGGTAGAAGTGTCGGCGAGTGTCTCGGTGGTGCATGTCAGGATGATATGCTCTGAGTGAACCACTTCCTCCTCCCGTAGTTCGGTTGCCGGTCTCCGAACCGACTACTGGGACCGTCTCCGAACCACAAAACTGGGGAATGTCCGTTGTCCTGGTCTGCAAGGGTAGGTATCCATCTAAGTAAAGTGTAGGGACCCTGCCCTCCGCATTGTAGTGGCTCCTTGGGACGGCCACCCTCTTGCCTCATCCTTCCTCCCGGGGATTGTCCACTTGAGGGCATAAGATACGGTAGATCAAGACTGGTCGCACTGCTGAATCTCTCCGAGAAAAAAGAAAGGCAGTTCATAATTTTGGGTCCTTAAAATGGAGTTTAAAATATGTCTTGATTTAGAAGGAAATTAATATAATTTCATATGAAAACTATGGTGTATCAGAAACTACGTAAACCCGTAATGGGTAGATGAGTTGTATCAATAAAAAACTGAATTTTTTTTTAATATTTGCGTAGACTTCATTATAATCATAGATGCATATATTCCATTATGATTTTAAGTTTAAAGGACTTCCTTTCTCAAAATACAACATTGTATTTCCTTACTGATATGTTGTTTTTTATATTCTTACTTGTATTGTTGCGTTCTCAGTTGTCAGTGTCGTATCAGCTCCCGCAGTGTTTGGGCATTTCGTCCCGCAGGGGTTCCTTAAGATGTCGGTAAATCCATTGACACCGAGCAGTTGTGTTCCGTTTAAGCAGAAAACATCGGACAGGACCGCGGGTATGAAAGCATGACCTTGGGATCAGTAGGTCAACGCTTTACCAACCGAGACGTGTACTGTATGCTAGTTTGAAATCCTCTCTCTCTTTCTCTCTGCTATGGTAAATAATCATCTGTAGATCTGTGTGTAATGTTCTCGTCTTTGGTTTGAAAATAACATCCATTTAGCTAATATTCTGTAAATATCCTTAATTTATAAAATGATTATCTTCAGAAATTTTAAAATAAGAGTTATACATTTATTTGTGAGAATGGCTTTTTGTATTTTAAATCATAAAGCGTATAAATAATACACATTCACTTATTATTGTTAGATTGATGTTTTACAACGAAACAAATAATTATTTTATAATACTACGTAATAAACGGAAGTTTCTCGTTACAAAAATCGTAAGATTAAATTCCAAAATACTGGTCCTTAGTCACGGAGATGTCAATAAACTACAGTATTTCACTAAGAATATTTCATGCCAATGTAATTCTTAACATAGATTGAACTTTTACTATATGCATAAAGGAAGATAAGAGGATGAATTATACTTTACAGCGCATTACACAAAATATGTTATTCAAAATGTATTTAAATGATTTTAAAAAATTTTAAAAGTCCAGATATCATGCTCCACTGACCGAAACAAACTAAGCGTTATGTATAATTGTGCCGATCAGGATACTGCACACGAATTAAGTATAAATCAACCAAAACAATTCTGTAAAGAATTCATCAGAATAATTAAAGTACAACCCGTGTCATTTTTATGTAAAATTATTTTACTCAACTAAATCAAACTTTTTATTAATAATTTTTGTACTATGTTAAAATTACAAGAAGATAGATTAAGTAAAGTCATTCTCTTAGATTGGTAACTTACTGTAAGCCTTAGGCTTAAATTCAATCTTTTAAGTTTTCCGCATAAATGAACATGCTTACTAATAAAATGTCATGTAATGCAATTATGATATAAAGCATAGCTGCGATAATGTCTTCGAGAAAAGCAAAAGCAAACTTTGGAAAATTGGTTATTATTAACCAAGCTGATGTGTTGTTTTAAATACTACACCTATGAGAAAGAATGTGATGAATAAATTAAAATCAGGTACTAAGAAAACAACATCCGGTGTATGTCAGGCATTTAAAAAGAGTGTATAAGAGCTAAAGAATAAAATTAAATTCGATTACGACAAACATTTTAAGTGATGTTACGAGCTCTTACGATCCCAGTGGCGTGCTTGTACTTTCGAAACTAAAAAGTAACGTGTAAGTGATCAGGGTCATTTTAATCTTTAGTTTTGAAAGTAAATATCTAAAGTAGAATAAAAACTATAAACTAGCTCAACATTGCTAAGTTAAATATTTTATGCACCATTTAAGAGAATGTTATAATATCCACAGAGAGGAATAAAAGGTAGCCAGTTTTAGTCTTTAGAAAGCATTTAATTTTTTCAGAAGTTCCATATTCGATTCCCATCGGCTGCTCGCTCTAACCTTAGACTTTTTACAATTCTGTAGGACATTACTAAGGTGTTTTCCATCTAGAGCGATTTTTTCCATCATTTGCAAGTCATTCATTTCTTTCTCATCTTTCACTTGTGTTACTACAAGAAATTTTGCATGTACTTGCTTTATGGAAAATGTATTCCCCTCGAACACTACAGGGCCACTTGATCGACAAATAGTTCATCACTCTGTCTAAGATGATTTAGATAGGTCTTCAAGCTAGAACAGATGAGGACTTGCGTGGTCTTTGCGGCCTTCTTACTGCCTACTATGACTCCTTTAATTCATCCCTTCCTCTTGAGGGGCTGCAACCACATTAGATCAATATAGGTGTCAGTGCGCTAGGTATTTCTCTTCCTTGTATAGTCTAAACCCATTTTTTACAGAAATAACTAAATTTGTGCGTTTTTCCTGATCTGTTGGTACCTCCACATGGTTAAGTGTCTCATCGCTCGATATTACTTGTAATTTATAGCAGTAAGAGTATTTTATAATCAGTACCTGAAAGGCAAATGCTCCTTGATCTAACATATGATCCACACAGTGCAGTTTCATTCAGAATAGACGTTATTATTACCAAAGATATTTATTTTATTGTCATTCGTTGAGCGGTTACATAAATAAATCAGATATGTTATATTCTCATAAATTTTCCTGCCTACTATTGTTTACCGAGAGAGGTGGCGGACCCGATAGCGTGTGCAAAGTGAACTTGGTATTCCTAGTTTCGATCTCTGCCACCGGCCTTCCTGGTCTATGGATCTTTTCATAGGTTTCCCTGGTGCCTAACAGAGTGCTGGGAACGTTCTTTTATTCCCGAATTTCTTCTACCTCAATTTCAACCCATCTCTCGTTTCCCTTCGGTCCTCATTCACTTGGTTCTTCCAGGATTGCAGAGTCAATGCTGTATTGCGTTCCTCAAGACGACGCATTCTGCGGTCTTCAGTCCTCCTTTGAATGAGGCCTCTGTGCAAGATCGCTGAGGAGCCGGTTACCAGTGGCGGCTGGGAGCTTCCATCCGGGATTGGTAAGAGCCCTTCCCTCTGCTCTATCATGGCTCTATATTGACCGCCCATATCTCCTTTCACTTCGCTGGCTCCTTTTTTATTTAAACAAATTATTTACAACCGTGTCTGTCATCACATGTCGGGCCTTCTGTGGAAATTTTTCAGGGCAGCTACATAATGGCAAGGCTCTTACGTTCATTTTGTGGAGGTAGGATTGAAGACAGCCATGATTTGTAAGAAATTGGATTGTTATGTGACTGGACCAGCGAAAAAAGGATCTGTGAAATATATTGTTGATGAAAAGTTTGGTGTGGGAAGCATCATTGGATTTGGTATTGATGGATTCGGGGATTCCTTCTCGAACCTTCAGAGCAGTTACATGGGTCGCGCCAAGAGGAACGAAGAAACCAGCAGTCATCGCCGCCGCACATTCTAGCCGAGGAGGAATGCCCTGTATCACCGCAGCCAGAACCCGGCCCTGCTACCCAGCAGGGAGCAGGACAGTCGCCAACGCTAGCCAGCCGGCCAACGCCGCCTCGAACACTGCACGGCCGCACGAGCATAGTGATAACGGGATTGCCTCGGGACCTGCAAGCACGATACGTGCTTGCTGCAGCGCAGCAGCAGTGGCCATCAGCAATGAGGGCCACACGCATCTCCTTAGTCCGAGGTCCGACACCACTCGTCCGGGGGAGCTAGCCAGCCACGCGGAACTGGAAGCTGCTTTAGCTAACGGCCTGCCCTTATTAGGGCGGGTGCTGTGCACTGAAGTCAACCGACAGGACCGTCAAGCTCCATGCCGCCGCTGCTGCGCATACGGACATGCAGCCCAGTCCTGTGCAGCCGAGCCGAAGTGCCACTACTGTGGTGCTTTCAGCCTCACCTGGGACTGCACAGAACACGACCTCCGCCGACGCCACCAATACTGTACCTCCTGTGGAGGGCACAGCCATTTCACCGGACAGGCGCTATGCCCGCTGCATCCCTGCAGGAAGGCATTGCCTGTCATTCCAGCGCTGCCAACCACTCAGCAGCAGCTGAGCGCTCAGCCTCATCAAACTCATCATCAACATCCAGCAACACCAGACTACACCACCAGCCAGGAGCAGCTCAGGGAGCAAGTCCGGGGCCTAGGGGAGGCCGTTCACGATCTGCATTCGGAGCTCCTGGTCATAGCGGCTAAGCTGGCCGCCCTGGAGGACTTCCTAAGAGAGCTCCAGACTACGCAGACAACTCACGTCACAACAGATCACCAATCCATACATCGGAAGCTGGACTAGCTCACTACGAGCGTCAGGGGGCTTCTCAGGAACTATGTGAGCTCAATCCTCCTTCCGCGTGAACCACCTTCAGAGAACCAGTACATCAGAACCAGCAGCAGTGCAAGATCGTCAGCCAATTGTACGTGGAGGACATCAAGTCTCGCCACGTACGCTGGAAAGCAAGACACCAATAATCCGGTACCTGTCCTTACCCATTACCACTTTTTAACCCCTAGGCAGCGGTCAGGTTCCATGTCTGTAGCGTAGTAATACCTTCCACGCGCTCGACACATTGGGTGCCAGCATCTTATCTCTCACATACTAACGCGGGTGCTATGCGGGACCGCATTAAGCAACGATATTAACCAATCATTATCCTTTCATTATCCGGTGGAGGTTTTTTAGTGAGTGTTGCCAAGGACAAGCGAGCCGCAGAGTAGCCATTGTGCCCTCCAACACACTGGGGCTCCGTAAAAGGATTTTTCCTCCACTCGAAAAAAAACAAAAGATGGATTCAAATCGTAGTGTAGTAGTCTTTTAACAGCTGTTTGCTCCGGGTTAAGGGAATGGACTTGTAATCTAGTGTAGTGCTGCAGCTGGCAGCAATCTTGGCGAGATTTTCGGCACTTTCTCTCACTTTCTCTTGTAGTCCTGCATGACCCCTGACCCAGAAGAGAGTGATTCTATTTTCCCTTTTGAGCACATGATTTTTTCCCTAAGTTGAACAGCCAGGGATGGGTTGTTCTTTATTAGCTATAGGGAGGAGTGCTGCCTTCGAATCCTACATGTATGGCATATTTTGATTTACCAGTTGTCTGTTGTTCTATCCACTCCACAGCCAGGGTAATACACAAGAGTTCAGCCTGGAAGACTGACCATTCTAGGACTAGTCGTCTTACATCAATGAAAATCTCTTTGAACACGGTGAAAGGATCTACGAAGGCCTACATCCTTATTAGTTGCTACTTCTACTATATTTTATTTCTATGTCGCTACAACAAGCCATTCGTAATAGTGTGTATTTTTTTCTACTTTATGATAACTAAACTAAATCGTTGGAAAAACAATTTTACTCACCTTCCGTTGCAGTACAAGAAGGATAATGTGAATGAATTACTAGGTGTTCAAAAGAGACTACGTGTGCTTTGAAATTCCATTTATCGCCAGAAGCAAGTGAAAAACAACATACCTTCAAGGCTTTACCAAATGTTCAACAACTGAAAATAGTATTAACAGATATAATGCAGAAAAGTTATTGACACAAGCCATGCACCTTAATTAGCTATGTGCTTATAACGTTTACGAGATACACAACATGAAATAGAGTCCACAGGCTATTCCAACAAATTTTAAGATCTAATTTTATTTATTTTCTTGTACATTATTTTTAGAACAAATTCTGAAAATTACAGGGGGATTAGTTTAGTATGTGCTGCCTACAAAATATATGCCCTAAAAGTGCGTGGTTAAATAAAATAACAGGTGCAATACTTCTAGAAGGACAAATATTTTTTTTTACTCTTAGGAAAATTATAGAAAAAAGAAGATAACAAAATTTAGAGAAGCACCTACTATTTATTGACTATTCTAAAGCTTTTGACAAAGTATCACTAACGATACTGTGGCAGATTTTAAAAATTAGAGGCATACCACTACAACTAATTGAAGTTATAAAATGTTTGTACATAGATTCAAAAATAAAAATAAATGAAAGGGAATCAATGACAGTTAATAGTGGTGTAAGATAAAGTTGTCCTTTATCAAACATAAGTTTTTAATTTGTATATTGATGAAATTGTAAGAATTTGGTGAAATAAAGTTAATGGAGGGAGTAATGTTTTCAGGAGATAACCTGGAAATTGTTATATGCAAATGATCGGATGCCAGTGAGCACAAAGGAAGATGACCTGCAGAAAATGTTACATTGTTTAAATAAAATTGCTATTGAATATGGAATGACAATATCGGCAAATAAATCCAAAATTATGGCTTTCAGAGCAATGAACTCAGATCAAAAACAGTGTTAGACAATGTAATAATGGATCACCTATCACACTTTAAGTATTTAGGGTGAAATGTTTCGTTCTCGTTATAGAGAAAAGAAATAAATTTAACTGTATAACAGGCGCATTAAACAGAGCATTAAAAATAAGGCCCGTATATACACCATAGTAAAATTGTACAAATCAATGGCAGTACCAACTCTGATATATGAATCAGAAACATGGACATTAAGAAAAAGAAATAGTACTGGAATACAGATTTCAAAGATGAAATTTTTAAGAGCAATAGCTGGGTACACTAAAAAGGACAAAAACGGGTAAAAATATTAGGAAAGAATTAAGAGTAGAAGAAATAAATCATATTATTGCCAACAAAAGAAATGAATGGGAAAAGTATGTTCAAAGAATGAATAATAACAGAATACATAAAATAGGCATAAACTATAAACTTAAAGGTATAAGAATCCAGGGAAGACCGAATAAAAGATGGGCAGACCAAATTGGAGCCTGAACGGATTGAAATGTTCAGCCGTGAAGTAGAAGAAGATTATTTATTTTTCTTATCTGTTACATGAGTGTTGCGGTAAGACGGTGGATTTGTGATTTTTTTCCATGGCGCTTTGCAGACGTGCTGGGGCCCATTCTTTCCTGGGAGTGAGACACCATTACTGTGACCTCCAGGTTGTTACAGTCGTTAAGGACCCCGTTCTTGCTAGCACACTTCGTCGTCATCCTCTTTATCCATTTCCTCCCAGGCATCAACTTAGAAGCACAAAATACTTATTATGGTCCACTTGAGATGCTGTGTTTCAGCAAATGTTTGTTTTTATATCACATTATGGTATAATATTCCCAAATGTATGGCTTGCTATGATATGCAACTAAAGTGGAGAACGTTTAACTTAAATGAGAATTGAATGTAGTTTTGAAAATAAAATATGCTACGGCCAAGTCATGTGCATTGTTATGTAAAGAAACGCTTCGTATGATCGTTGAAAGCTTCTCTTAAGTGTCTAGTGGAGGTTTTAAATTATTATAGCAATGCTTCTGATATTTTCACAGTATTCTTACATTTAACAATAAAACACACGTATTTGCAACCTACTGTAAACATATTAAATTATTCCAATAACATAGAAATGTTGTTTTCCCTTTTAAGTGTAATAAAAAATCATAAATATCAGTTAAACATACCATCATATCATCTTCATCATCATTACTATAATTCTCGTTCAACCTGTTGTTTCACGTGGGTACTTACCATTCCTTACAAGAGATAACTTTGACTGCAGTCACCGGTAATCGAGCTTTCGTCTTTTGTCTTTGAATAGATGTCCAGTTTACTTTATTTAGTCGCGATTATTTGCTATTTGAATCACTTGCATTAAAGACCCTGTAACAGAGATATAAATAACTATTTTTCGGAATTAGAGGACATAGAAAAATCATACATGAGAAACTGTGAAACTGAAATGAATTAGTTCTGGATTTTTAATTTGGAATGACCTTCTTTAAGACGATATTTTCAGTTCTCACAACTTATTACTTTTTGTTACATACAACACCTCATAAAGTGAAACAGATCACAGAAAAGCGCTATCAAAAGACAAAAGGACAACAAAGTTCTTAAATTTCTAAAAACTGAGACTGTAGCTGCATCATTAAAAGAATAATTACTGGCCCTAGATTTCTGTGTGCTACCTTCTTATTTTCTTGCTTATAATTATATTTTAATCTTAATTTTTTTTCTTTTGAGAAAAGCACATCCAGGGGAGTAGATTGAGTGCTTAATTAACCAATCAATACATTAATTAATACACATTGTTATGAGGTGGAATCTGCTCTTTGTAGTGGTCGGGATTATGAAAGGGGAAGGAAAAGAGGAACATTAATAAAAAGGGGAGAAAGGTGTCTGGAGATGAAAACTTCCAACAATAAACATACGCCTTGGTGAGAGCCTTCTCAATAACCTTTAACGTGCAGCAGGATAAAAGTCAAGAAGTCAAGTATTAACTCTACAAGAGGCTTTCGTATACTTTGCAACTCTAAGTAGTTTTCCAAGTTCAATTCTGAGGTTCCTTTGTTCCATCCAAGTTATTAACAATCCTTTCTTCTGAGGCCTTTACAAAATAAAACTTTAAATGGGCATAGCTACCTAATCTATACCTGCCAATAATAAAAAGTTGATGTGGTGCATTCATATGAGTTTCTCTGCCAGTTCTTATACTAACTGAACTTACAAAAGTTTTCATTAAGCTGCTTAATAACAGTCGACATAAGCATTTGCAGAAATGAATTTTTTTCAATATCAAGAAACTTTAAACTGTTGGAAAATTCAAATAAATTGTATGTTTAATGAGATCTGTATTTAATGTAGTAAGCTAGTCATGCAAATATATTTAACCTCTAGTGTAATAATTAAAATTAAAGCCATTTTTGAGAAAGTCAAACATAATTCTCCATTCGCTGTGGGAAAACTTTTCTGTAATAATGTTCGTATGGAATCATTGGAAGGCTTTGAACTTAGCAGTCGAAGAATGGTATTCATCTCCCATGTTTTAAGTTATGTTGTTCTTTCTCTCTCACACACTCAAACATGGTAAGTTACTCTTGGAATACATATGCAAGGCTTCTGTTATCCTGTGATCTAATTATTCCTGAATTATCCTGAGATCCTTAGTGTCTGTCAACTCAGTGGAAACACATTTTTCAAATAAAACTTGAAAACCTTTATATTTTATTCAAATAGCAATATGTTTTGAGATAATTAGTACTTACCGTTAGGATTATTTCGAAAAAAAATAAGCAACATTTCACACACCCTTTCCACATGGTCTCAAACTGTGTTCAATATAACATTTTTGTAAACATTTTCAATAATACATATAAGTGTTCAGTTGTCACTGCTATTTTGAAGTTAAACTGGCACCAAAGGCGTCTCGTCAGACAGTAAATGTAACGAAGTGTCCGTGCTTGAAGTTTCCCTTTTGAAACTTTATTTAGTTGAAAAAAGTGTACTACGATTGAAACATTATAATGTATTACATTGACGTTACTTTCTATACATTCTATCTTTTATGAATATTTGGATTCAGTGATTGCACGGTGGACTTAACAGTATGTAATATGTAAACAGAGAAAGTACATATGAATTCGGGTAAAACGTGTTTTGAGTTAAGTGAAAACATTAGATATGTTACATAACAGAACTTTCTCTATCCACTTTAACTTTTATGAACTAAATAAAAGTTATTTATCTACCTACTTCATACTAACAGAATAAACGTCAACTAAATTGCTATGTATTTCTTTTGTTTTAGGTGGAAAGGGAGTATCAGAACAAACGACCAAGTTCTTTAATTGAAATAACGGAAAACAACTGAATAATAATTAGGTACTTCAAAATATAATAAATTACTGAAATGCTCAAACAAAAATATAAATATGAGCTGCAATAATATGAATATTTTAAGACAAGTATATCCATTATTTATGTATATTTTGCGCATTTTACTGCGATTTAGCATATAAATATTGTTATACAAAATTAATTTAAAATAAAGTGAAGAAAAGAGTTTAACCCCGTAAAATTCAAGGTACTTAATTTAATATTATGTATTTATTACATTTAAATACATGTAATTTTAGAAATTTAAAAATAACGAATGATGTTCCATGTAAGGTATAGTTTGAATTGAGGGATTTTCTTAAAAGTCTTGAATTCGTAACTTTGGAAGATGTTCACTTTAAATATTTGGCATAAATTCGACTATTTGTTGTTTTCTTCTCTCTTTACTCTTTTCTTCTCTCTGTTTTAAAGCTGCTTTTTTATACCTCATAGCTTAGCCCGCCTCGGTAGCGTAGATGGTAGCATGTCTGCCTTACGTTCAAGAGGTCCCGAGTTCGAATCTCGGTCAGGGTGAGTTACCTGGATAACGTTTTTCCGGGGTTTTCCCTTATCCTTCAAGCCGAATGTCGGGTAACTCTAAGCTCCATGGACCCTGGACTCATTTGATCACCATTTCACCCAATTTATACACCGTCCGATATAACTTAACGTTGGGGCGGACGTAAATTACAAAAAAAAGAAAAAAAAACTCATAACTTTTGTATCTATTGAAGTATCGCTGGGTACAGTGCAACATCGATTTTGTCTATTAAGTATGTACGTGTAAGAGAAAGTAATAACACGGGTTTGCTCCGACATCTCATTTAAGTACATAAATTCGAAACAAAAGTTCCTCTTGTACGTTGTAGATAATAATAATAATAATAATAATAATAATAATAATAATAATAATAATAATAATAATAATAATAATAATAATAATAATAATAATAATAATAATAATAATAATAATAATAATAATAATAATAATAATAATAATAATAATAATAATAATAATAATAATAATAATAATAATAATAATAATAATAATAATAATAATAATAATAATAATAATAATAATAATAATAATAATAATAATAATAATAATAATAATAATAATAATAATAATAATAATAATAATAATAATAATAATAATAATAATAATAATAATAATAATAATAATAATAATAATAATAATAATAATAATAATAATAATAATAATAATAATAATAATAATAATAATAATAATAATAATAATAATAATAATAATAATAATAATAATAATAATAATAATAATAATAATAATAATAATAATAATAATAATAATAATAATAATAATAATAATAATAATAATAATAATAATAATAATAATAATAATAATAATAATAATAATAATAATAATAATAATAATAATAATAATAATAATAATAATAATAATAATAATAATAATAATAATAATAATAATAATAATAATAATAATAATAATAATAATAATAATAATAATAATAATAATAATAATAATAATAATAATAATAATAATAATAATAATAATAATAATAATAATAATAATAATAATAATAATAATAATAATAATAATAATAATAATAATAATAATAATAATAATAATAAAGGTGAGTATATTCTTGTTTCTTTAATTTGTGTAGCAGGTCACACTAGGTGCTTCTACCTGTCTAACCCGCCTTGGTAGCGTAGATGATAGCATGTCTGCCTTACGTTCAAGAGGTCCCAAGTTATTTATTTCTCACGCAGTTAGTTACCTTTAAGAGATAAATTTATCTCATTTGGTTCGGATTTTATAATTCTTATCTTTTCCGAACCGGTAGGTCACTTCGTTTATTTTTTACCCGTTTTTTCTCCATTTTTGCGGTGAAATTTTCACCAAAATGCATTATTCGGTGTATATATATAGTGTATGTCTAAAAAGCATAACGCAAAAACGAAAAGTCGGTTAAATTCCATACTTGGTATATAAGATAAGCATCTTCCGAGGATTACGACACGATGATTATTAAAAGATCCTGTCACACTACGTATTACAGGGAGCTATTTTCAAAATTCTGATTTTCTCAAAATTACTACCGACTTTAATGTTTAAGATACTTCCTTGGCGAATGAAGGGCATATCTTGGATTTCCTGGGAATGTCCCCGAAGGCCCTCTTCATTCTAAATAACTTCATACTGCACAGAAACGTAGGGCTCGTTAAAACACATAATATATGATGTCAAAAATGTATAAATAATACATTATATACAAAGAAATATGCAATGATACAATTTCTGTAAATTGACTGGTAACTCTGTTCTATGGATTCCGGACATATATGACCTTTATTTCACCCTTTCATTCATCGTCCATTATGACCTATCAAGTTAATATACGTTAAAAGTTAAAAATTCATCCTCAGAATTTATCTGCATTAACATGAAGTAGTCCATAGAGAAATAAACGTTATAAGAGCAGTTTTGTAAGAGAGGAGCATATCACATAGATGCAACACATTATTTCCTTGTACCTATGCAAATGGCATTGATGCAATAACATCAAACGTTATTTGCAATAGCACTTTGTGTTTTCATTCACGAGAACCGGGCTCTAGGAAAGTGTGCATATCAACAACTCCGACGTTATCTGAGAAAGATTACGGTTAGGATTTATTTATCGTTACGCGCTTGTGCCAGCAAGTATTACAGATACTAATTTTGCGAAATGTACATCTTTTATGCAGGACGTAAATGAATTCATGATATCGTAATCTAATCGTAATCTTGCCCTAATGTTTCTCGTCAGAGGTCTACAGTACTTACTCTATGTTCTCTAAATGAATAAATATGAACTGCAAGTTTATCTGGATTGACAAAATAATAAGTAGAGACGTGCTTGGCAAAATTCCTATGCCTCCTTATTAGATACATCATAAAGATAGTTAATTAATTTCATGGCATTAGAATTGTGTAGTGCTAAGATAATTTTACATATTTTTCCCTATATTCAAGCTCAGTGCCTATAAATATATATTTTCTAATTTTCAAAGGTATCATTGGTTACTCACCAATATTTTCTAAATGTATTACACCTTACTTTCACTGTGAATCGTAAAAAGTATATTTCATATTTTCTCGAGTTTTTCTAGTAAAACAAAAAACTTGTTCCGGAGGAGTTTATAGTTGTGGAAGGCCGGCTGGTTCTGTGAATGATGGTAAAAGAAGGTTTACGGCCATTCATTCACCACTTTTATAGAAGTTAAAGCAAGCGACGTAATTAGCGCATCCATCCTTTTCATAAGCTACCGAGTCACTGTAAACAATGTGAATGTAAGGATGTGGAAAGGATGGAAGGTCATTGTTGAGGGACATTAGTCTCATTAGTCTCATCTATCAAAACTTAGTGTTATTACAAATGGTGTTACAGTATTAGGCGATGTCTTGTGAATAGTAAATGGATAGAATATCATCGTCCCAAAGGAATTGGCAAGATTAAAAACCACACTGAATATATTTGTGCAATAATTTGGTAATGTATTTGAAATAGATGGCTGTATCATTATTGCAAAGTCTGTGACACATCGCTGAGAGGTTTCGTGTTACTCAACATGAATAAACCTTGAAAAATGCATCTGTGTCAAAAACGAAAGCAGCAGATTTATTAACTTAAAAAAACAAAGTTACAACAACCTTAAAATATATAATTTTGAGCAAAAAGTGAAAAAACATAAATGGAACAATCTACCAACAACAAGAAAAAACAACCAAAAAATTAAATAAGTAAAACCAAAGAGAAATCTTCCGCCCCTAAAACTTTAGCACAGTTTTTCGATTGCAGGTAAACCGAAAGCAACTGATCTCCTTGAATGTAATTTTCTAACGCCAATCATAAAACATCCACCTGATCACTGTAAAGGGTTTATTGATTCCAGCATTCCGTCATATATTTTCGGATAGTTGATCAATTAAATTAAGCATTCATAGGTTTATTTCATTTGGTAGTAAATAGTATAAAGTGCATGTTTCTTACATATTACGCCCAGGTGGTCTTTAATGAAAAAAGTAATAAATCCCTTAAGAGACACTGCACTGAGTTTAAAAATTATTAAATATTTTTGCCTATTTTCTTATTTTTAATTGAATTTTGCCTCCTGTTTTTAATGTTTTATTAACTAACATCTGTTCCATAATAACGAGCGCTTATAAGAATATTTTGCATAAGCGTGAGTGGAAATGGTCATATGAATGCCACATATTATAATTTTTATAAATATATTCACTTTAGTGAAATAAAAGTTACTTACTTTCCTACTTTCATCACTGAGATACATATATTCCAATTGAATTAATAATACTAAAGATATATTTGCTCATCTAGTTTCTCAAGTGTTTCTTACACTTGTACTTAAACAAGTATAAACAAATATAATTTAAAAGTAACTAAAACATTGAGGAGCAATGGCTTGGATTAAGATATGTTTTAAATATGGTTTTATTGAAATATATTTTTGGATGTTTACGCCAATGATATGAATGCGAGAAATACCACATACTTGTGTGATACTTGTTTTTCTGTTTATAAGAGCAACATGGTGTTTCGTTTCCACTTTTATAGAAATAAATGATCAAGGAAGATACTCCTTACGTAATGCTCAACTCCGTACAGAATCTAAATTAAGCAAACCCATCCTTTTAGCTGCCGACGTAATAAGAGTTAATATATAAAGCAAGTATAATAAACATAAGAAGGTACAGATAAAAAGCAAGTCTTAGGCGAGACTTTTTGATGAGCATATTTACTTTTCTGCAGCAAAGGAGCATCAGACCTTTAATTATTACTATAGAAGGCTAGCGACGAAAAAATGAAACGATTCCTTGGTTCAGCAGAGCAAAAAAGAAAATCCATTTATTTACGCAACACTAACTCTGGCAAGAAAAAAGTGAAAACTACCAAAGACTACGAAAGAGAAGCTCAAAAACATTTTATAAGCTGCTTGCAATTACGCCTCTTCTTCTTTTCCCGATTTTTTAATCAGCATCTGAAAGTTATAAGCTAGAGTACATAATACAGGTGGTCATGGAGAAATCTCTTTACCCTCAAGAGTTCCTTAAGACATGATGAAAACCGTTCCAAAGCTCGCAAATATTAGATTCATTAAAAAAAAAGGTGTGGGGAGTGGGGGAAAAGTAACTATGGCAGTGGGCGGGTTTCTTGCATCAAAGCAATTAAAACATGCCTCATCTACACGGCAAGGAGGGTGAAAACTCCCTATTTAAAAAAAGGACTTCCCAGCCCCGTCTCTTATTTTTCCCCTTAAAGTCTCCAATTAAGATCTCCCAGAAAACAAGGGACACATTTAGCCAAACTATTGGACTATGGGTTTCAGTAGAAAAACGTTACAACAGCCCTTCTTTTATACCAGGAAAAGCTCTGGATTCAAACCCGAGCTAAAAATTGCATATTTTCTGTTACTTTCTTCAAATAATATTAATCTATTTAGCTAAAAATAAACATTAATCAAATAATAGCTTTCTAGCATAAAAGTATAATAAAACTACACATCGGTGAAGCATACAGTAAGAGAAATATTAAAATTTTCAATTTATTTTGTTGCAATCTTGTTTATATTTGGACTCAGCAATATGAGAACCGCAATAGAGGTTTACTGGTCACTTTGTATCACAACTAAGATTTTTTCTTGAGTTGAAATCCCGTGAGATTTACTATAATTCATACATACACTTTGAGTTATTTTATTATTTCGGATACTGGTGCCCAGTCATGAGAAATTAATATTTATGCAAAACCCACAGTGTGCTCGCGTTATTTCCTTAAACTGTTTCCATCCCCCTAAATTTCTCCTCCTTTCTCTCTAGCTAACTCTCTCCTCCATCACCTTCACAGTGTTACTCTAACATAAATCTCATAGTGGTTTGAAGACTGCTTTTAAAATTATTTCTATGTAACTTGGATAGCAATTAAAACCTATGTTAAGGCCTTAAAGAATACATTGATTTGCACCTTTTCTTATATTTACAATGCGTTTGGTGTTGCTCTGTTTCTCCCAAAGATTTACTAGCACAAAGAATAATAAGGAAAACTGGTATAAATTTCTAAATATGCATGCTACCGTAATATTGTGACTAAGCTTTTATTATATAATGTTTAGAAATAGTCTATATTATAATTTCACTATTTTTCTATCATTAAAATATAAAAATATTTAAAGAAAATCAAGCACAGTATTGTTGCTTCGTACAATATATCGCGATTTGACATGCAGTACTAATAAATGAAGTAAAAGAATATACAGAAAAAATTTGCATGTAATATATTTTGCTCATTATCTCATCTTCTGTACATTTTACGAAGTTGTTTTCTAAACATTTTGCACTGAAAGTTTAAATTTTACCAGATAAAAGCAACTTATAAAGTTTATAATTATTCTTTTATTTTGCAAAAACTCGTTACTATGAGTTGAATTTAGTCCTCGTGATTTTGTTATCTCATTTGAAGTTTGTTTCCACGTTTGTATTCATTTTAATGTACACAGAGGATTATTGTACTCCGCCCAAAGTTGATTTTTGAATTTTACCAGAAATGCATGTTTTGAGTCAGCCAGAATAAAAAAAGCATTTTTAAAAAAGGTCAATGTGTTTGTACTTGTGTCTGTGCTTATGTGTCTGACTTAAACAGTATAACTTAACAAAATATCGGATAAATACCAAACTTGTTATTTGTTCTGCGCGCCATAAAGATGCGACGGAAATAGTTTCAGGAATATCGCCCGCCCAAATTACATCTTGCTGGAAACACTTTTTGATATGTTTAATTTTCTCAAAAACTCGTCTAACGGTTTTGATGTATATCTCACGTTCATGTGAAGTCCTGTTCACTTAAAATTACTTTTGATAACTCGTTAAACTTAAGTGACAACCTAAATCTTAGTGCACAAGAAATCAGAATTTGGAAAACTTTATGCCTTTTTACTTTAATTTTACGTCCTCCAACGTTAAGTCACATCGGACGGTGAATGAAATGGGTGAAATGATGCTCAAATGAGCCCTAGGTCCATGGAGCTTAGAGCTACCTGACATTCGTCGGTAAGGATAAGGGGAAAACCCGGAAAGAACCTTATCCAGGTAACTAACCCTGACCGAGATTCGAACTCGGGACCTCTTGAATGTGAGGCAGACATGCCACCTTCTACACTACCAAGGCGGGCTAAATTTATGCATGCTTATATATAATGGCAGAGAGTTAATAAGGAATATCTGAAAAATGGTAATTGATTTGTTTGTTATATAGGTAATTCGTATTTTTATTTATTTCTTATTTATTTATTTTACTTTTTAGTATCTTAGTCAAGCAATAAAAGGAATTTCATATGGCACCAACTCTAAAAAGATTTCACCATCTGTTAAATCTAATTGTATTGTTCTACTACCCTTGTACCTACAAATATGTATTAATCCACTTGAAGGATTTTGTCGATTAATATGTGCTAGATAGAAAAATAAGCTTTCATAATAATAGTATGTTGAATAGGTAAGGAAGGATATGTGAATGTAACAAAATACTTCTATTAACTTTCAGGAATGGATAGAATTACACTTCATTTCTCCAGTAAACCTAAATGAATCTGTATGCTTTTGATAACAACAAACTATTTCCTCCTTGTTAGGCTACACTAGTTTATTGATCTAAATTATCCGTTTATTAATACCATGAATGTCTTAATTTTTCTATGTTTTCTCGTGCAGAAAACGGAACAAATGCCACTTTTATCCTTTTTTAATTTACTTTTCTTCACTTGTAACCCTTGCAGTCTCGCAACGGAGAAATTAACGCTATAAAACTGCAGCTGTACTGGGGTTGCGGGTTTTTATGTGTCCTCGTTAAAACAGCTACAAGTAAACAAATAGGGAGAAGAGGATTCTTTTAGAAGCAGTACTAGGGAGAAAACTGCCAGAAAATATATTAGAAGAGTGCGAAACACGAATAACTGACTTTTAAGATATATAATTTTATTAAGAATAGGGAGGTGGGTAAGTAATTACAGTGATCTCCTTTAGTAGAATTGAATGTATAATATAAGAAAATTTTACCAGAAGAAGTGTTTAGGAAAAACAAATAAAGTCCGAGTAAATAAGGTAATTAAGCGTTCTGATTGAATCAACCGATAAGAGATTATTTAGCTGTACCCGATACGTTCAGAAGTCAGGTACCTGAAAACACACACGTAGAGCAGTTTTGAAAATTTGAAGAGAACGGAATTTTAGAATCAGTAAGTGACAGAGTAAAACTAGTGTTTCAACTAGAATCTTAATATTTGGCAAAATATATGTAGGAACTTCCCTGGGTTAGCGATGAAGTAAGTTACGTTGACAAAAATACGAGTAGATCTTTTATTTTTTGTCTCATAACCATAGATAAATGCTTCATTATTACTGATTATCGGAATCCGTAGCGCCAAACGACCGCATTTGGGTTACAATAGCAGCCTGGAGCAGCAAAGAAGTTAGGTAACGCTCGTGCGACTCGCGGCAACCTACACATTTTATTACGGAAACTCTACTTTTAAACTGTAAAGTTATTACAGTGCTGCAAACCTCACCTTTCTTTATCCACTAGGTATCTCTTTACATTCCTTAAAATTATTCACAAGAATGGAAAGTTTGAGCAAGACTGAAAAATTATATGCCATAGTCGGGATTCGAACCACGGGAGTTTCGTGGCTCTTCCGGGATATCCACGGAGCAAATTCCGACTATGGAATTGAAGTGTTCACAAAAAATTCCCACTTCTTTTGTTCTTCTTTCTTCTTGCTGTTAATAATTACAAATCATCAAAACTTTTTAAAATTTCGCCAAGGTTACTTCTCCAGAAGATTACGTTTCCTCAATACATTAGCGTTTTCCTAAAATAAAATTGTAATGTACTATTTTGCTGCAGCTATGTGAACATCCATAGAAGGCAAAAACGATGATCAACATTTTAAACAGTAACTCGCTTAAACAAAATAAAAAATGAGGAAAGATCGCAAAACATCTAGCTTTACATAAAGTAAACATTTTGAAAATGCCACCACCAGTTTTTTTAGGTATAAACAGCGTATTTTAATAAGCTTTTCTAAACCTTATAACTTTCCAATATGAGAATTCAGTGAGAATGAATGGAACGTGCAGGATATTTACAGCCAGTTCAAAATATACGAATTAATACTCTTTAAGTATCCAAAAAATATGTAATTTTAATGAAAACCTTTAGAGAATTTGCTATCGATACTAACAAAAATGCGTTACTACATTTAACTTAGCTTTTTAACTTCCTCTGTATGTTGGAATCAAGGACATAAACTTAATATCAGGATTATTGTGGGTAAGATGGTATATTTTATAAAAAGATCATAAGTAGATAGATAAATATTTGCAATAAAAAGTTCCATATGCTAAAATCAATGCAGGATGTGACATGACTTACAAGTTTGTCTATGGTATAAATCATTGACTGTTATAACTTCCAGGTTAAAGATAAGCAATTTGATGTAACTCAATGTAGCTAAGGTAATTAGGTGATCCGTGAATTCGATTACTAAGAAATCCTAAGGTTGAGGACATGCAGAAACGTACATGGCCCATTTCTGAAAATTAGTATAAAAAGAATTCTTAGAGATTAGTACATTACAGATTAACATTGCCCACCTCGGTAGCGTAGATGGTAGCGTGTCTACCTTACGTTCAAGAGGTCCCGAGTTCGAATCTCGGTCAGGGTGAGTTACCTGGATACGGTTTTTCCGGGGTTTTCCCTTATCTTGATAGACGAATGTCGGGTATGGACCCGACTCATTTGAGCACCATCTCACCCATTTCATTCATCGTCCGGTATGACTTAACGTTGGAGGTCGTAAATTGCAACAACAACAAAAAAAAAAAAAAAAAGATTAACATTGGTGTTTCTTATGCATAAGAGAGGCTTTAAAACTTGGGAACATAATTTAGAAATTTTGGAGGGGAGTGATGATATAAGCGGAGCTTATGTTGATAAAAAACGTGTACTTCCAAAATTCGCGACTTTTTTATGTTTTACACTCTTACGTAAGTTTTTCCTGATATTATTATCGGCACTCCATAGTACCTAAAGACTGCGCTCCGTTCAGTACATACTTGGCAGAAGTCGCATGAGGGTTTCCAGTGTAGCATTTCGGTGGCTTGTGGCAAACTCAAGTCATCCATTCATCATTAAAAACTCTGGACAGTCTGTTAATAATATCACTTAATCACGACTGTGAATGTTACGATGAATGTTCAAATGAGATCGATTCGACATTTTCCTAAGTAATGAGCATAGTGAGTATGGGCAAATTCGTCATTATAATCTCTATCAGCATCGTTACAAAATTCAGAAGTTGGACTCGACCGACCGTGTGAAAAGGTGAAAGATTGTTGACTGATGTTTAGAAGAAAATAGATGGCGAAGAAGATCATCTTTAATGATAAAGCGCACTTCCTCTTAAAGTGGATTTGTTAATAAAAGTTGCTGAATCTGCGAATCGGAAAATTCTGTTTGATGCATTCACACCAAGTAATAACCACTTGTAATTTTTATTTTTGAGTTATAGCTATTTGTACTAAAATGTGACTAAATTGAAGAATGAGTGTTGATAATTTAGAACGTTTAGTATATAAGTTAATTCAACATTGAAAATTAAATTGTTCTTTCACACCAGCCTTGTAGGCTAAATTTTGGACATACGTAGTCAGAATAAAAATTTCAGTGCCATATGCGGGAGTTAAACACGGATCTCCCGCTCTCCGTCCGGTTGCTCTAACCATTGAGCTTGGAACATAAAATTGTTCCAATGTGGGGTGTAGAAAGAAGTTGCATGATGATGGACTTCTTCGAATTTCTCGGAGTTCGATCTAGTCGTTCCTCTGCTGCTTTGGTATCTGCATGGACTCTTCTTTCCAGGGGTGGTCGCGGATATGGAAGGATAATGTTGTTTTAAATAAAATATTATTTAAAATTTCCCCAACGAATCTCCAAACTTTGAGATTTATTAAAAATGAAACTTTTTAACATAAATCAATAGATATCAATATTCTCTGGTGGGATCCTTTTAACTCTTCACCAGTAATCACTTTTCTGTTGCACCAAGTAAAATATACTGATACATATATTCTTACACACAAAAATTGCCTTTGCACATGAGCGTCTATTTGCGGACTTAGTCACACGTCCTTTCACCATGGAAGTTGAATGAAGAAGAAAGAATCACATCCTGTCCAGGTGCTTATAAAGTCTTTTTGCCGTTGCCATAACGACAAATCAACATCATTCAACTTTTATACATTTCTTCATAAATTGTGTATAATAACTTTTTCATACCATTATTCAGCCTCACGTTCAAGAAGTCCCGAGTTCGAATCTCAGTCAGAGTGAGTTATCTGGATAAGGTTTTTCCGGGGCTTTCCCTTATCCTTCAAAACGAATGTCGGGTAACTCTAAGCTCCATGGACCCTGGACTCATTTGAGCATCATTTCACCCAATTCATTCACCATCCGATATAACTTAACGTTGGGGCGGACGTAAATTAAAAAAAATACCATTATTCAATATTCTAAATAATTATTTTTACTTATTTAAATTATTAAGGCAAGGCTACACGAAAATACCAAATTCCTTAATAATACACCTATAATTATGAAAATTTATCCACATAATTAGAGTATCATTTTAAACTTGCATGCACATTTTTATTTTGCTGCACCAAATAGTTCGATAATTATTAATTATGTTTGTGAAAATTTTGTAAAAATTTAAAATGTTCTACTCGTCAAAAAATTTGAGATTTTAAGTTGAATCTTTGTTTTTGGCTAGTACAGAGCAATTTTAAAAGATCCACATTCTTATTTTTTGGAATACTCTTGTAGCATTTGTTCTAAAATATTTTCCCCGTGTTAGCTCTCAAAATTATGAAAATATTAACTTATTATATTATTTAACACCATATGGTTTTCAAAACATGAGCATTAACAAAAAAGGGGGAATGTGAAGTTTCTTATTTACATATTATGGACCTATCCTGGAAGTTTCACAAAGTTTAATGAAAAACTTTGACGACTGGGACATTTTGTGTACTGAAAAGTGTTAGAAGAAAGGTTCCTCAGAAAATCAATTTTAAAGTCATGATTGCTACTTTTAACGATTGTTAAAGGTCTCTTTAAATTGTTACGTGATGGCCAAAAGTGGTGCAAATGATAAAAATAGCATGCCATCTATTACTACAAACCCTAAGCTACCAAAATTGCCAAAAAAGAAAATTCCATGGTTTTCAACATTTTCGGCGGATTTTCAGTGTAGCCTTGCCTTAAATAGATTTAAATAATCATTTAAATCGTTTCAAGCTACCTTGGCCAACGTACCGGAATGACATTTATTCTCGAATTGACACGCATTATCCTGGTAAACCACTTTTCAATACACTTGAGGCAACTCCTTAATGGTGACTTACAACACATAAGTACCTGTAAGTCCCGACTTTATAGTCCAACCACTATTAGCTCTAACAACGTAGATTAAATTGTCGTTTTACACCAGCCGTGTGTGGGCAAAATTGATAAAGAATATAATATATAAGAATATAATATGTATAAGCATTACTAATATAATGGCCCAATGTGATAAAACCTGTGCATCAATTATACAAAGAAAATACTGGCACAATTATTTTGATTATTTGGATATAATATCAATTACAAATTATAACTTACATTTGAGAACAATACATAAAATAGAGAACAATAAAATAACATAATTAAAGATTTGTAAGTTAATGGATGTATCTACCAGTATATTTGGAAATATAACTTGAATTAGGAAGATGTAATAAATATATTTATATCCTTGTTTGCTATGGTTTTGAATAATTAGGTTCACAACTGGTGTAGTTTTTAATCACCTTTATATTCAATTTGAAACAAATATGTTCACTTCAACCCTGAGTAGTCGATAAAACATTTAATCTTAAAAAAGAGCCAGCATACATAACTTAAACTTAGATCCCAGATTGTTTTTTCAAAGCATCGATCTGTATTAAAATGTATTACAACGGCGGCTTCGTGCATTTACCACGAGAAGCAGCTGTATATTCTGGACTAAAAAAAGAACTATTACGTATATAATTAATTTTTATTCATGCTTGCCTAATAGCCATGTTCACTGGTAAGCTAGGTGAGCCGCTGAGGTAATGCCCTCCAGCATTCTCTTGTTTCATAACCCAGGAGAGCATACAAACTTCTGTTGGCAGCCATAGTAGACTTATTCTTCCTCCTGCCTTTGTACTTTTAAAATGTTGTAGCTTTCTTTACTTGGGCCTTATAGAAACTATCTTGCTCTTACATCTAAATTGCCTTACAAGCTACATCGCACACAGCGTTAGTAATGTGTTATATTCAATGTACTGGCTTGTTAAATTGTCGGAAAACGCTTACAGAGTTGTTAAAATTTATATCCTGATAAAATTGTTAGTAAAATATACGTGAAACATCAAAATTGAGTGATTTTATTGTATTCTTCTCTGCCTATACATGTTTGGCTGAATTTCAACAGTGTTATACGCTTAACTTACAATATGCGCAAACTCTAGAAATAGCGAATATGCCTAATTAATAAAATAAGAGTCAGAATGAAAAATTCAATGGCATAGGCGAGATTTGAACCACAGTCTCCGTCCGGCTTCTCCTAACCATTGAGCTACCATGGTCAACATGTGAACATGACATTTCATTATCCAACTGACTCGTGTTTTTCCCGAAAAACCACTAGGTGTTCTCATAAACACTTGAGACAACTACCTCAATGGTGACTTACTTTGCTGTAAGTACTGTACCACCCGGGCTTTATAGTCCAGACCACTCTTAGGTCAATTAATTGAAATTAATTGTTCTATTTCTTTGTGTGAGAAACTTTTTATTGGTAATATTACTTATTTATGAATGACCTATATAACATAAAGTATTAATCCATGCTCTTATGCTAATAGTTTATGTAAAGGCTGAGATATATATTTAAGTGGGAAATATATTATAATTTTAACTACAACTTTTCATTTTTTCGGATTTTTTTAAAAGTATCTTGTGATAATTTGAAAGTGCTTCAACCTATAGACAGTTGGACTTCTGTTAAATGCAGTTGTAACTAAAAAAGTAGTAAAATATCGATTTAATTTTGCATTATCAACTAATTCAAATAATAATTATTTCTTCAGCAATTATTGGAGTGATTAACCAAATTTCCTTAATTTTATTACAAAAATACTATTTTCGAACAGTTATATGTAGTATACATAAGAAGCTCTACTTATAGAATATTCTATACCTATTAATGGCAAATAAATGGCCTTACAACCACGTACAAAACTTAAATGCAGTCTTATCTCCTCTTCATCGACTCAAAGACTCAAAACCATTTACTAAGCTTAGAGCTTCAATAAATCAGCAAATAAACGACAATCGATTAGAACTATCGCAACGTAACATCGAAAAATAGACTAAGCAGATATTGAAACAAGGAAAGCCATGTTGCCTAATACACATGGTTGCACGGAAGTTTTAATTATTATATTGTGTTTTTTTCTTTCCCTCACTTTTGCGTAGCTTGTTATACTCTCAAGGTTTCCAAATTACGTGACGGAAGCCATTAAAATAAGTTTCTTTTTATGTTGCTCTAAAAAATAAATTTAAGTTAATCTAGATCTGTTTCGGTTGATGAAGAGTAATACAATGTTAAAGTGGTCCTCTTCCTGTGGAATTCTCATGTAAACGTTATTAAGAGTACTGTCTCTGCAATTGCCTTTTACCTAAACAAGAAATGCGTAACCATAATTATTAAGTTAGATGCCCTTGAGAGAATAACTTGTTAAATGATAAGATCAGCTTTGACGAGCGCAGATATGTATAAGGGTTTGAGGTGTTTGTAGAAGTTCGTTTACTACTTTAATTTCCCTGCCGTTAGACGAAGAATTATTGATTTATACTAATAATTTCGATAACAACATTTTACTGGAAATATAGTTATGTGTCTAAAGGAAATATTTAAAATGGTTTAGCGCATGGAAAGTGTGATAACCATTTTCCAAGAATGTGACATGAAGATTAAAAAGGAATCCCTAATCCAAATTATTCTTTTCATGGAAGGTACTTCAAAAGGTTTGATTTTTCTCAAAAATGGCTCTAACAATATATCAAAGATATTTTCGTGGAAAATTAAATACCTATATAATTTTAATTTCTGGGACCAGCTTATGAACAACTTCTCATTTTGTATGACTTTTGCATACTAACTGGTAAACCATAAGAGATAAACATCTTACTACATAAAAATTGTAAGGTCTCGTTAAACCACGCCATTTATGTTAAGTGATGAGAAGTTGTTATCCTTCTTTTTTCTACTTGTCAAATACATAGAATGGAATTTTGAAACCGTTATAGCATCAAGCTCTTAAACGATTGGAATATTCCTTAAAGACTACCTTATTCCCATAACTGCATTCTACATGCAAGAAATTGTGTAGATAATAATAAAACAATCTCTATAAAATATCGTTTAACATAAACTAGGCAGAGAAATTAGAATTTGTAAAAATAATTCGTAAAAGAGTAAATACCTATAGAGAAATCATTTAAAAACAACACATTGGATGTTTTAGTAGTGGTTAATTCCCGATATTAGGTACCATATATGGCAGCTCAGGAGGTGTGTTTTGTTACATGAAACGATATCATCGAAATAAAAATGATGGAGGTTTTGCCGTCCATTACTTGAAAATCATGAAGGGGTTGACAGTCCTAGGAAGATTTGAACTGTGGATTTTCTATTATGGAGTTCAAACTGTAACGACCTCAACCACCCGCTTTCTCAGCCCACCTTGGTAGCGTGGTGGCAGCGTGTCTGCCTCACGTTCAAGAGTTCAAGTCCCGAGTTCGAATCTTGGTAAGGGTGAGCTACCTGGATAAGGTTTCTTCCGGGGTTTCCTTTATCCTTAAAGACGAATTTCGAATATCTCAATGCTGGGTTCATGACCCTGGGCTCATTTGAGCATCATTTCACCCATTCTATTCATCGTCCAATATGACTTAACGTTGGAGGACGTAAATTACAATAAAATAAAACCCGCTTTCTTCATAAAACGATTTTAGTACCTTTTATTTCCAAAACCAGCGGTTTGGTAGTTTTCCGGAAAAAAGGCGTATCACTTGGAGTATTTAATGTCATACTGGCATATTGGCTCAAATCCCAGCTATGGCAGTGATTATTTCAGTCTCACCTATCGAAAGTATGTATTACTATAAATATGAACCAGAAGGCTTAGCTTTTAATACGGCATATTGCTTATTTGTAAAATTTCCACAAAACTAGATAGCTTATTAATACATCACCAATTTTAATTCAAAATTACAATGAAGCTATAGTCCCAATATACCCTGGGATTAAGAAATGGCAAATTAATTATCCATTGTCGTTATTGTTATTTTTTTGTTTGTATCCTAGAAATGGCGGCAGCAGATATTGAAGGAAAACGAAACCTAGACATCCAGCTTTAGGAGCGTTCAGCGGCATAGAAATAAATCAAGTCCCTTAGCTTAACCCATTCAC
Source organism: Mantis religiosa (assembly GCA_030765055.1). Taxonomy (NCBI): domain Eukaryota; kingdom Metazoa; phylum Arthropoda; class Insecta; order Mantodea; family Mantidae; genus Mantis; species Mantis religiosa. The sequence goes on from CM060951.1 coordinate 93,594,336, forward strand.
ATCGTATTTAAATACCCTACTAGTTGCCCAAAAATTGTATTTAAATTCCCTACCAGTGGTATTACGAGCATCATAATTTTGAAATAATCGTGTAAAATTAACTGGTAAAGCGATTAATAATCAAATATATAAAATAAAATAAACAGAGAAAAAATTAGAATTAAAAAATAAAACAAAAAACGAAAAAGCAGATCTTTAAAAATGGAGCTTAACTTCATTGAACAGAACGAAAATGGGGGGGATGGGGATAAAATAAAAAAATATCTCAAAACCTCACCTAGGCAGTTGAAAGAACTAATAAGAATCTCTCGCCCTCACAAGCAGTTATTCTGAAAATAAAAACTTGAAAACTTTTTCATAAAGTTTATTTTCTCACGGAATTCCTCAAAGTTTTTTCATTAAAGTATTATATATTTAATTATAAAAATATATTATATATTAATTAAAGTTTTTCATGAAAAATGAAATGTATTCATTAAAAAATTTAAAAAGTACATGTATACAATTTGACATGCATATTGTTAAAAAAAACTGAACTCTCCTTGAGTTAAATGTGCTTTTAGACCTACTGGCATGTTGCATGGACACATATCAGACAAAGTTTGAACTTTTAGGAAATCTTTCATTCCGTAATCGCTGCATTATCACTCATATCACTATGAAGTACTGTTGGAGGTCCTTCAGAATCCGAAATCACTTAGTTCATTATCACTGTAGAAAATACTATTACAAAACTTTAACGTTACCACACAGAGCTCTCTTTGCCATGTTGCTTATTGAAATATGCAGAAAATGGGAAACAAACATTTTTAGCGGGAAAATACCACGTGAAATGAACAGAAAAAATGTATATCAATAGCCTTGGTATACTTAGAATACATTTCATAGCCAATTGTCTACAGTTTGAGCTGCATTCATTTATGTACAACAGTGCGCGTGTGCGAGCTGAATTCGTCATACGATGTGAATGGGTTAAGTGGGAGAACTGTGGCTCGGATTTGGGAAGTTGCTGGTTGAAATCTCGGATACCACAATCTGATTTTCTTTTTTCGGCGTTCCCCTCAGTTTTCAGTTAAATAACAGATTGAATACTTAATGTCATGCATCAAAATTCAATAAAATGAAACAAGCAGAGATAAAAAGTATGTAGATGATAAAACAGAGTACTGCGCTTTTGAAACTAATATCTAGTATCACAATAAGTACGAGTATAATTAAAGAACTTCCAGAAGCCTCATGGTCTTAAAAATCAACTTTTTGCCAAGTTAAAATAGCAAACAATTGAGGTTCTGTAGCACGTCAACATAACTGAGGCCATGTTTCTAGCTAATGTATTTCAGATGATCCAAAGGTAAGGCTGAATCATTAAAAAAATAACCAAAACAGTTTAATGGTTTCGGCAACATAGCATAACAGGAGAATATTTTTCCTATTTATTGTACGACACTTTAACTATGTGGTAAACCGCGACAGATAAATTGATGAGAGTTGGAAAGTTAGTATTCATCCTTGTACTATACCAAATTGCTTTGTGGCGTGTCCACAAATACCTTAGCTCCAAGCAACTGTACCTCTATTTGTGACAGAAAACTCTCATTCACAGCCAGACACTGCTGTGCCATACAACTCCATCCCTGATCTACACATACCGGACATTAGGTTGCTGTTAAGTCTGTCAGCTTTCATTTTCTGTAAATACTTGGCAAAGATTTCGCTATTGCCACATAGTTTGATTTCACTGCTGTTCATGGTATTAAGTATACAATCCCGTACCTATTTCCGTAAGGAAGGGAAACCGAAGGGAAAAAAAAGAGGACAGATAGGTCGGTCCATGAGGTTTGAACCCCTTAACTCCTGAATGCGGGAAAAAAACTTAACGACTTAGGCATCCCTCTTCGTATCATAACTATTCTCATTAGTAATTGTAACACCTTACTAAATGCAAGAACAATCTCATTGATTCAGCAGCATTTCCTGCTGTTCGTTATGTTTACTGCAGCATGGACGTTATTTATGCTTAAAATACATAATTATGATAGTAATATTCATATCATGATGCTGACGTTTTAGTGTGTGCACTAAAATATTCCTTTAATCATTTCAAGCATCCGCATAGCGAATGCATTTATAAAAATTAAGGAAGTAAATATCTGCATTTAATGCCACAACTTCCTGTCTCCTTATTAACAAAAAATTGCAGACCTTGAACAAGTCAATTAGCTGCAGAAGGTTGAGACGGCCATTGCTATTATACAAACCCAAGATCTGCTAGAAAGTGCCATAAGTGTCATAAGTGTCTCTGGAGGAGCGAATATTTCCATACGAATGCTTCAGAAATGAATACTAGCTAAGGAAGATTCAGCAGACATTCTGAAGATATGTGAAAAAGTAATTCTGTTAATTAATGCATTGCACAAGCCATTGAATAACAAATCTTAAATTATGGAGATTTTCTCATAGATTATACCGGGTGAATCACCTAAACTTGGCCCTATAGATAATTCTGAAATGTGCAATGATATTCATAGTGTTTTTACACAATTGAAATTATCAAAAGCGTATTTAAGTTACCCCTTACTAGGAAGGTTTCATGAGTTTTAAGAGCGTTTAAGTTATAAAGCGACCACTTTCTTATTTTTCAAGTTTAACAGTGCTCTTTCTCTATGATTCAGGCATCGGATCCACTTTAATAACTAAAGATAACCAAGGTAACGAAACAAGTCAATAGCTCGGCAATAGATTGAAACCACAATTTTTATTTAAAACTCAAAATATTTTGGCCATAACTTTCACTTAATCTGTTAATGAAATATCTCAAATATTTTAAAAGTCTAAACAAGAATAATTAACAATTATGTTTAATCCCAAGATTCATCCACCCAATTTAAGGTTTAGCATTCCTTTGTTACAAATAATTAACATGATATTTCTTTCACTCTGTAACTCCCCTCCCCTTTGGGCTTGTGCCGTGACACCTGGGAGAGAGAGAAATGAAGAAAATGACAGAAAGGGCGACCAGATCTGGATGAGAGCAGCTGCTAGCATGCTTCCGACGCTCTTTCCGAATCCCTGGGAGGTCCACTCAGAAGCTGATACTGACCTGGCTGTCCCGATTGACGTCATAGAAGAAACCTCTACAACGTACCATTTACCGCCCAACCACAACCCGCAGAATATTGTCGTCTGGCCCTACAACCCTGAAGCAGATGACAATAAGGAAATGGTGGCCCTAGGAAATGAGAGATATAGAAGTCCTGGTAGAAGAGGAACATCCCAGCATTCGCCTACCGACCTGGGAGCACCAAACCCTGGGCGGTCGTCCAGGATAAAACCCAGGACCTCCAGAATATACTAGGTAAGTAGAACTTTCGTGTGTGTTACGAACTCCCTTAGTTAGGTAATCATACCTTCTAAGGTATATCATATTACCTACATTTATTTTTTAATTTGTTCGCATTGGTTTAAAACTGAAATAACCAGTACCACATTTAACAGATAATATGGAAATATCTGAAGAGAACCTAATGATATTATCAGATACTGGGATTTGAACCCACAAGCCCTTCCATTGTGAGCCACAAATGTCAGCGGTGATTAATGCATTAAAATCCTTACTCTTCTACATGCGAATAACCTTTGATGTAGTAAAGGCCATTGTATTCATTATTTTAATCATAATTACGTATCTCTGTTTTCACATTAGCAGGGATGGTAAGAAACATGTATTAGATTTTATTCTTTGTTTATATAGGTGTTATCGACTTTCGTTAATCGCGTTTATTTGGTGACAAATATCTTTTCTTCTATCTCTCTCTCCTTTAATTAACGACCTCCAACGTAAGTCATGTCAGATGATGAATAAAATAGGTGAAATGATGCTCAGAGACCTTGGAGCTAAGAGTTACCCGACATTCATTTTTCAGGAAAAGGGCAAACCCCAAGAAAACCTTACCCAAGTAACCCACCCGAAACGAGATTCACCAGATTCACCTAGAACATGATTCGGGACCTCTTGAACATGAGGCAGATGTACTACCACCTACGCTACAGTGGCAGCAAAATGTCTCTTCCAAGTATAAGTTAAGCTAACACGATTTTCTACTCACTTGTACTGATCCCGTCTGTTATTACAAAATATTTTTAAAAATAGTATTTTTGTTAATTAATGCAAATTAATTATTCTTTCACACTGGCCGTGTGTAGGCTAAATTGTGGAAACGTAGAGTCAGACTGAAAAATTCAATGCCATAGCCGGGATTTGAACCACGGATCTTCTGTCAGTTGAAGAATTTAATGTCATATCGGCACGTTGGCCATAGTAGCACAATGGTAGTGCGGCTGGACGGAGACCAGAAGATCCATGGTTCAAATCCCGGCTATGGCATTGAATTTTTCAGTCTGACTCTACGTTTCCATAGTATTTTTGTACATAGAAAAACTGCGGTTATACATCCAGAAAATCCACTTTCCAAGTTAACATTCATTGCTAAGAAAGCAATATTAACAGTATATCAGCTTCTACAACAGAACTATTAAATAGAAGTGTAGTATCATTGTAAGATAAATAACACTGAACGTTTAAAATAACGTTTATACAAATATTACCAAACAATAGTATGGACACAGAGGTATTAAGGATGGATGATTGCAGATTTCCAAAGGAAATGTTCAGATGGACGCCAAAGGTAAGAAATAGGAAGGTAAGGCCCAATGATCAGTGGATGAACAAAGTGAAAAAGTGCATGAGACAGAAAGGACTACTTTATTTAGATGCATTACATAGGGAGAAATGGAGGAAAAGGATTGCTCTGTAAATTTTAGTTTATGACACAATTTTCTAGTTGGCTATTGATTTGGTTGAGGTAACCTACAGCATTGTAGAAAGCCCTTAATTAAAAAAATGTTAACGAATTTAAGTAGGTGAAACTTCATTTTAACAAATGCGTAAACAGGGAGTTGAAAAGGCCTGAAAGAGGATTTTTAGAGAGAGTTTATTTAGGTCTTGTAATGAGTGGAGGAGCAATTTTATGCAATTGTATTTCACATATTTAACTATAACTGCAAAAGTAATTTATTTGAATTAAACGATCGAATCTACCATTGTAGTCATTACTAAAACAATTTGTCGAAAATTAAGTTTGCTTTATGACATCTAAAAAATAAGTTCAAAGCTTTTTATTGAAATATGTTTTCGAGATATGTTATGAAGAATACAATTCATTCTTGCTTAAACTTTTTACAAATTTTCAAAGTAGGAACCATAATAGACAGGAGAACCCAATACAGAGACAATATAAATTTTATCAAAAATGTTATTTGTGTTAAAATACTACTTGTGAAGTTACCATATTTCAGATTATACATATCCATAAATTAAAATTATCATTTATTGTTATTGTGAAGTCCAGCAAGGCGTATGTATTAGCCAGTGATTAACGTCTTCGTTTTGGTAGATATTACGATCATATCTGTCTCTTATGTGCTGCTATATACTAACAACAAAATTTATACTGAAGCTACTTGGGCCAAGTTCGTTATGTGTAGATTGTAGACAGTAAAATAACATTGGTACATGGAAATTAATCATTCTTTCACACTAGCCATGTGTAGGCTAAGATTTGGATAGATAGAGTCGGACTGACAAATTCAATGCCGTAGCCAGGATTTGAACCATGGAACTCCCGATCTTTGTGCTGTTGACCTTAACCATTGAGCTACCTTGGTCAACATGCCAACATGACACTGACTAGCTTTTTTCCCGGTAAACTAGGGGTTCTCATATTTAATGAAATGCCGTTTGTACTATAAGTGTTTAATCTCAGGCTTAATAGTTACCACTATTAGCTTAATTTATGGAAATTAATCAATCATTCCTCCCCACTAGCCGTGTGTAGGTTAAGATTTGGATAGGTAGAGTCAAACTGAATGGTTAACAGCAACCAGACCGATACCGAGATATCCGTAGTTCAAATCCAGGCTATGGCATTGCATTTTTCAGTCTGACTCTACCTGAAACATAGATAATTTATAGAATATTTGAGAAATAATTATAATGCACGGAATAAGATTAATCTCTGTTTAATATAACCTTGCCCCGCTGACATGTATCACTCCGCGTGCAACTACCTTCCTGCTCATTCTAACTGGCTAATGCTTTGGCGCCATAGGCCATAGGCGGTGCCTTCCCGTCATATTTAAACCTGCAGTAAAGTCACAATAATTGCCAGGAAGATAGATAAAAGCATTCAAATAAGAATATGAAGGCATGCAAAAATACAAGTTTATAATGAAACTGAGCAAGTTGAAACTGAATGAATAAGCAATGAAACTGAAGAAAAGTTTATAGTGAAAGGCCTTCATATTTTTTTTAAACTGGGATTTTTTTAAAACCAGCACACATACCTTGCAAAAATGCTTGTCGTTTGTTCTTAAAAGTCGTGTCACGCCATACTTGTGTGTCCTTCATTCACCCAAGTCTCGTCAAGGTAGTATATTTTGCGATTTGTGTCCCGGTACAATCTAAAGCAGCATTATGTCCAATAAGTTCATATAAAATGAGGCCAATGCAAATTAAAGAAGGGCACAAAATGATCCAAAAACTTCAAAAACTACAGAAAAGAATTATATTACAATGGATACCTGAACATTGTGGAATTGCTGGAAATGAATCAGCTCATTTTCTTGCGAAAAAAGGTGCAAATTTAATTCAGAACAAAAGTAAAAACTTGCCCTTTACACTCCATAAAAAGATTAATCAAAAGCAAATATAAAAACAAACAAAACCAATCAATATCTAACAAAGCCAAAGATAAAAAATGGAACATTTTAATTAAAAATCCAGAAACTATTCCAGAAATCCCACGTAAAGCTGCAGTAGCAAATTTTAGATTACTTACGGAACATGATTATTTGGCCAAACACTTACACAAAATAGGAATTTATACAAGTCCAAATTGTCCTCTGTGCAACAAAGAAGAGGAAACGACTGAAGAACGTCTTTTAACCTGTGAAGCCCTACCTGCCGGACCCACTACACAGAAATATTGGAGAGCATGAGAGCTAATGGCTTCATTGCCAAAACCTAGCATTTGAAAACAACAACAACAACAACAACAATCTAAATTGACCTTAACGTCTTCGCCACACAGCAATATCGCCGCTGAAGTGTTAAGTTTTCGTGCTGCCTCAATTTCACGTCGCAATGTTCCTACGCATCTAACACACCGGTAAGTTCAGAGCACAGCTGTTCGACTTCTCTCACTGACAAAGACGTATTCTTCTCTGTGAGTGCTTTAAACACATGCAACACAATTCTTTTTTTCGCCGGTTTGTAAAGGTTTTCCCTTGCGATGCTTCAGCGAAAGACTGGCTGTAGACTCTGCCATTATACATATAATAAGTACACGCGCAATAAACGATCAATAAACTAATTTAGCTCTCGCACTGGCACAACACACCTTCGAATGGCGATATATGACTAATCCAGTTCAAAGCAAGGTCAGTGATAAAGGTTATATAAAGAAATATGTCATCACTACCGCTAAAGCACGTGCTAACCTGCCATGTGCTTGAGAGCAAAGGAACCTTCTCTTTACTTCGTTTAGAATTAACATGCATTTCAGATAAATCAACTCTATTGCGTAATATATTTAATTAAAACAGTTACGAGAATATAAATTTGACTATTCTCTTCCAACATATAAAGATATATCACCATATTTAATAACAAACTAACTTTTGCCACACAACAGTCTATACTACAACAGCAGCCAATGAGAGGAGACTAGGTCACGTGACCGTTAAGAGATACAAGGATTAGCTGTAGCAAATATGACTACTGCATACTTGGTTGAAACATACAAACTATTAATTAAAGATAAACCACACATGAGCAGAAAAACAAAGATAACGATGCCCAAATCAGGATCGAAATTCGATTCTTAGGCCATCAAAAGTATTTTAACTTGAATCCTTCATATGGATTTTCGAACGCACCTAAATAGTAGCACTGCCGTATGTTGAGGTTCTTGTTGCGTTATGACGCAGTAAAAATGAACACACAAAATGGTGACTAAAGCTTCTGAGCCCTGAAGGGATATTCCCCCTCCCCGCTCTATTTCCCTCTAGTTGTTCGCCGGCATCAAGTTAAAAAAGAACATTTGCATATTAACAGCAATACGAACATGTGAATATATATTTCTTTCTCGCCGACCTTACACCTAAACAACTGCCATTATGCACTTTTGCCTCCATTATGGCAAACCATATAGTCCCTTGTTATTTTTTATTATATATCTAAGCATGACTGTTTCGTTTTGTATGCAGATGGAGTTTTTTTTTCTTTCTGTCTTTCGTTCCATCATATGATGGCAAGGGAAGCTTATTTTTTTAGTGTTACACATCACAACTGAAGACAATCTGGTACATAAGGGTAGGAAAGGCAGAATCATATCTGCATGAGTCATCATCTAAACGAAAAGCCAAGATAAAGTTTATACATTTATTAGACACCTAAATTCAATGGAAAAAGACAGAAAATAGAAAAATCATTAAAGATGAAGAATTCGAGAATTATTATAAAAATCTCTGGAACACAGGAGATAAACAAAATTGGGAAATAGATAAATTATACAGAGCAGAAGTAGACCGGTTAGAAGTAGAATTAATGGAAAGTATAGCTAAAAGTAGAAATAGGAAAGCCTACGGAATAGAAAATATTAATTTAGAATTAATTAAATATGCTCCTAAAGAATTACATGACAGATTACTGTACCTATATAACAAGTGTTGGGAAACAAAAGAAATACCGCAAGAATAGAAGATAGCTAAAGTGATATCAATATTTAAGAAAGGGGAAAGAACGAGACCTAAAAATTATAGAGGGATTAGTTTATTATGTGCTGCCTACAAAATATATGCCAAAATAATAAGTACTGGGTTAAACAAAATAACAGATGCAATACTCATAGAAGAACAAACTGGTTTTAGAAAAGGAAGAAGCACCATTGACAATGTTTTTACTCTTAAACAAATAATATAAAAACGACGAGAACAAAATTTAAAGACGCACTTACTATTTATTGACTATTAAAAAGCTTTTGACAAAGTATCACGAATGCTACTGTGGAAAATTTTAAACAATAGAGGCATACCTTTACAACTAATTGAAGTTATAAAAAGGTATGTACATTGACACAAAAATAAAAATAAATAAAAGAGAAACAGTAATAGTTAATGGTGGCGTAAGACAAGGTTGCCCTTTATCAACCGCACTTTTTAATTTGTATGTTGACGAAATACTCGTAGTAAGGATTTGGTCGAATAAAGTCAATGCAGGCATTAATGTATCAGGAGCTAAATTGAAAACTGTGTTGAATGCAGATGATCAAATAATAATGGCCACAAATGAAGATGGCCTGCAGAAAATGCTGTATAGTCTAGATTTAATTGCTACAGAATATGCAATGAAAATATCAGCAAATAAATCCAAAACCATGACATTTAAAGGAATTAATTCGGTAAGATCAAAAATAGTGCTAGATAACATAATAATTGAGCAGAAATCACACTTTAAGTATTTAGGATGTAATGTCTCGTACCAAGGGGAAGCTGATATAACAGAGAAAATAAATAAATCTAACTATATAACAGGCACAATAGAAAGAACATTTAAAAGTAAAGCAAGAAAGGACTCTATAATAAAACTATACAAAACAATGGCAATATCAACTCTGATCTATGGATCAGAAACATGGACACTAACAAAAAGAAATAGTACGACGATATACTCATCAGAAATGAAATTCATAAGAGCGATAGCTGGATATACCAAAATTGATAAAACAAAATCGTAGTCAGGATATTAGGACAGAATTAAAAGTAGAAGAAATAAACCATACCATTGAAAGAAATATAAATCAATGGAAAGAACATGTTCACAGGATGAATAATAACAGAATACCAAAAACAGCCTTAAACTATAAACCTATAAGAGGAAGATACCAGTGAAGACCGAAGAAAAGATGGGCAGACCGATTTGGAGCCGGAACGGGTTTAAACAATCCAAAGCCGTGAAGAAGAAGAAGAAGAAGAAGAAGAAGAAGAAGAAGAAGAAGAAGAAGAAGAAGAAGAAGAAGAAGAAGAAGAAGAAGAAGAAGAGAAGAAGAAGAAGAAGAAGAAGAAGAAGAAAAGAAGAAGAAGAAGAAGAAGAAGAAGAAGAAGAAGAAGAAGAAGAAGAAGAAGAAGAAGAAGAGAAGAAGAAGAAGAAGAAGAAGAAGAAGAAGAAGAAGAAGAAGAAGAAGAAGAAGAAGAAGAAGAAGAAGAAGAGAAGAAGAAGAAGAAGAAGAAGAAGAAGAAGAAGAAGAAGAAGAAGAAGAAGAGAAGAAGAAGAAGAAGAAGAAAAGAAGAAGAAGAGAAGAAGAAGAAGAAGAAGAAGAAGAAGAAGAGAAGAAGAAGAAGAAGAAGAAAGAAGAAGAAGAAGAAGAAGAAGAAGAAGAAGAAGAAGAAGAAGAAGAAGAAGAGAAGAAGAAGAAGAAGAAGAAGAAGAAGAAGAAGAAGAAGAAGAAGAAGAAGAAGAAGAAGAAGAAGGAAGAAGAAGAGAAGAAGAAGAAGAAGAAGAAGAAGAAGAAGAAGAAGAAGAAGAAGAAGAAGAAGAAGAAGAAGAAGAAGAAGAGAAGAAGAAGAAGAAGAGAAGAAGAAGAAGATGAAGAAGAAGAAGAAGAAGAAGAAGAAGAAGAAGAGAAGAAGAAGAAGAAGAGAAGAAGAGAAGAAGAAGAAGAAGAGAAGAGAAGAAGAAGAAGAAGAAGAAGAAGAAGAAGAAGAAGAAGAAGAAGAAGAAGAAGAAGAAGAAGAAGAAGAAGAAGAAGAAGAAGAAGAAGAAGAAGAAGAAGAAGAAGAAGAAGAAGAAGAAGAAGACGAAGAAGAAAGAAGAAGAAGAAGAAGAAGAAGAAGAAGAAGAAGAAGAAGAGGAAGAGGAAGAAGAAGAGAGGAAGAAGAAGAAGAGGAAGAAGAAGAAGAAGAGGAAGAAGAAGAAGAAGAGGAAGAAGAGAAGAAGAAGAGGGAAGAGGAAGAAGAAGAAGAGGGAAGAGGAAGAAGAAGAGGAAGAGGAAGAAGAAGAGGAAGAGGAAGAAGAAGAGGAAGAGGAAGAAGAAGAGGAAGAGGAAGAAGAAGAAGAGAAGAAGAAGAAGAAGAAGAAGAAGAAGAAGAAGAAGAAGAAGAAGAAAGAAGAAGAAGAAGAAGAAGAAGAAGAAGAAGAAGAAGAAGAAGAAGAAGAAGAAGAAGAAGAAGAAGAAGAAGAAGAAGAAGAAGAAGAAGAAGAAGAAGAAGAAGAAGAAGAAGAAGAAGAAGAAGAGAAGAAGAAGAAGAAGAAGAAGAAGAAGAAGAAGAAGAAGAAGAGAAGAAGAAGAAGAAGAAGAAGAAGAAGAAGAAGAAGAAGAAGAAGCAGAAGAAGAAGAAGAAGAAGAAGAAGAAGAAGAAGAAGAAGAAGAAGAAGAAGAAGAAGAAGAAGAAGAAGAAGAAGAAGAAGAAGAAGAAGAAGAGAAGAAGAAGAAGAAGAAGAAGAAGAAGAGAAGAAGAAGAAGAAGAAGAAGAAGAAGAAGAAGAAGAAGAGAAGAAGAAGAAGAAGAAGAAGAAGAAGAATGTAAATCGTGTGAAGGTAAATGTAAATGATTCTTCATTTCTGAAGGTATTGATTTGATTACGTTAATTACGGAATACCTGGCATTTCAATCGTAAATCTTCCTGAAACCAGATTGCTGTTACTGTACTGATATGTAGATAACGCTCATCAATGCAATACGGACTAAGATCCTAAAAGTAGTATAATAAATTATTAGCCCAATAACAACAAAATTAAGGAGATGAATTTGTTTACACCGATATGTTTTCAGAGCCTAGCCATGTTCTTCTATATTCGCATGTGATCACATCCAAATGAACACGCTTTATGCTGGTCAACGTCCTGCATAATGGATATTTAGCAACAATAAATAAGAAATCTTTTGATAAATTTAATAAAATTAATCATATTGACAATCTTGCTAATTCATGTTTACAGTTATCTAATTTTTGAACTTTTAAGATTCAACACACCTAATTATTGATCATCTACAGTTAACATCAAACTTAATCCAATATCGAAGTTAAAATTTCCTTTTTCGAAATTAATTTTCAAAGGAATTGTGCTGTTATAATGGTTTCACTCTAACACGTTCCTAGAATTCAAAATTTCAAGGCATTCTGTAATATCTCTCTTTTTATTCCTTTTTATTTATATTAGTAGTGTTAAAGATTACGTTGTGTCTCAAAGACCAAATATTACTTATATCACTGACAGGTTAAATTTTTGCATAATATGCAACAATAAAAATATTAATTAATCTGTATACCAATATGAGTTCTATACAACCCCTAGAACATGGAGGACGATATGAATGAATGAATCATTGTCCATATTCCAAACTTTAATTTTTTTTACAATTTACAGCTTTAGGCTACATTTATCTGTCTTCACCTCGTTGCTACCTTACCTTACATGACAACCCTGGTCTTCTGCTCTGCCAGGTAGCTCTTAACCTCCATGCCTCCTTGTTACTTACTTAGTTCATTTCTTCCCCCACCCCCATATTCCTTTCTTGTATTCTTTACAATTCTTGCCCATCTTGCTCACCTATACTTCCTACCTTCTTATGGAGGACGATATTAAAGCACGAGCGACCCCGTGCCACTATCTAAAGAACTGCACACGTATGGTACGACTAAATATTGCATCCCACTATGTCTAACTAAAACAGATTAAAACGATCGAAGAGGCGCCGCGGTAACGTGTGTGACTCACATTCCAAAGGACGTACATTCGATGCCCATTAACCAACTCTTCTCCCTTGGGTTTTTCCATTGCGTCGCTTTGTTCGATTATCTGCTCCACGGATTCCTTTGTTTTCTTTTCTAATTTTCTTTCACTCCCTTGTCATCTTTCATGTCTGGTTTTCGGAATCGTAGTTCGTATATGGGTAGTTCGATGCGGGTGCTATGTAAGCATTCTTCACTATCCCCCTCCCCCCACAAGTTGCTGCCCAGGCCGCTAAGCCACCCTCTGCCTGGGATAACATAATGCGCTGGTGACTGCACGTCTCTGAGGTTCCGCTGGCTCTGCTCTTTACCACCCTGATGTCCTCCTTCTTTACATCTCTTCCTTCTGGTTTTGGTAGCCCGCAATTAGTCCCTGTCAGGTCACGGTCGGTCCCCGTGTTCCTTCAATCACAACTATAGTGCATTTTATTTCGAAAGTTATTCTGAAGATATAAAAAGTCGTTCTGTTTATTGCAAGATATACTATTATCTCTTTTATGTGGCTGTCATTAATCCAGATTTCTAGTATCCGGATTTATTCTGGCTTATTGTTTCACCACGAATATATGCTAATGATTTGATAAAACGTTGAATGTAAGCGCTTGTAATGTATAAATCGCATTCATCGAACTTTAGAAGCTAAAAGTAAGGACAGTTGTGTGCAATTGTTGGTGTATTACTTAGGATAAATACAGTACTTCAACTGTACTGTGATACCTCTAGTGGTACTGGCATAAAATTGTAGTAATAGTGACGAAATAGCGACGGGAGAAGCTTACGAGCTAGTGCACGCCCTCTAGTGTGAGTGATTCTTATTGTTTTTTTACCCATTAGGTAATTAGGTCATATCAGCTGTGAATGCGCATAAGCTCTTTCATATGTGCTAACGAACCTGTTGCTACAATATTTCTTGGAGTTTCTCGATATGTATGTATAAACATCTTAGATTTTAAATTATCTATAAGCGTTACGTTTAATAGCATTCAAAAGAAAAAGTAATGAATTTTGAATGTGTCTGAAGTTCTTGTGATTAACCAAAACGTTTAATTTAATGACTTGACGATGCATAATTTTCTTATACGAGGGCTGTTCAATAAAGTATGATCACAATTTTTTTTTGAGACATGATACCTTTACTCAGGCTCATAATTTTGATGGTCCTTCTCAACATAGTCTCCCCTGAATGCGATGCACTTGTCCCAGCGTTTCTGCCAGTCTTCAAACACATGCTGGAAACCATTTTTTGAGAAATTCTTTAAAATCGCCTCCGTAGCTTTCACCACTGCTTCTAATGATGGATAATGCCTCCCACGAAGGCGTTTCTTCAAGTTATCGAATAGAGGAGAGTCGCAAGGTGCTAAATCCAGACTATAGGGAGGGTGAGGGATGCACTTCACGCAACAACATTGGCAATATGCGGCCGGGCATTATCGTGATGCAGCATCCAGCCTGCTTCACAGAAATGTAGTCTTTTGCACTTGATATTAACTTTCAGGAGATCCCTGTAATATTGTCCAGTTACTGATGTGTGTGCAGGTACACATGCTGATAAACCATTCCATGAATATCAAAGAATGGGATGACCATAGGCTTCCCAGCAGAAGCAACCACTTTTGCTTTTTTGGGGGTCGGTGATAAAGGAAATTTCCACACTGAGCTTTGCTGTTTGCTCTCAGGATGAAAATGATGTAGCCAAGTTTCTTCAGCAGTGATTACGTTTGATAGAAACTCCGGATATTCCTCTAACGTCAACTTTAACTGCATGTTACCTCCATTGCAGCGGTAGGCGATACTGAACATGTCTGAACTTTCTTGGTTCTCACAGGCGGGAACCAGGAGTCCCAACAATGAAACTACTACAGGCGTGTTTGTTTCACATTAAGTTAACAGAATATAATATTATTGAATTTTAGTGCGAAAAATTATATCCGTAAAATAATTGTGATCATTCTTTATTGAACAGCCCTCGTACTTCAGTTTTGCTACTGTTTTGAAACTTGTCGGAGTCTACGGTATAATGCAAAAACTATAAAATATTCATGACATTTACAATATGGGACCAGAAAGATGACAAAGAGTGTTAAATTTTATAAAATGTGTGTATTTAAATATTATCCCACTGAGCGAAATGTCTCCGCAATAATGTATGAGAATCCAACTCGATATACTGGTTTCGATTCCCGCCAACTTCGCAATCTTATCTTGGAATTTTCTTGGTTTTTCCTTAACAGTATGCGACTGTTGGAATGGTTTCTCAACTACCACGATTTTCTTTTCATCATATCGTTCTCATTCCATTTTCTCAGTTTTCTGGCATGTTTCTAGGTTTCTTAGCGTAAAGTGGTGTCGGACAAATGGTGCGGATACTTGCTAGTATCCATATTGTCTTTATTTTGGTGTACGTTTACGCCCACAGAATGTATATATCAAATGATGAATGAAACGAGTGAAATGACACCCAAATGAGCCAAAGGTGCATAGAGTTTAGAGTTGTCCAACACTCATCTTTCAGGAAATGAACATTCTTCCACACCAGCCGTGTGTAGACTAATATTTGGATAGATAAAGTCAGATAGAAAAATGCAATATCATAGCGGGATTTGAACCGTGGATCTGCCGGTCTCCACCCGGTTGCTCTTAACCATTAAGCTACCATGACCAACATGTCATCATGACATTAAACTCCCCAACTGACTCACATTTGTTCCGGTGAACCTCAAGGGGCTCTCATATATAATGAGATACACACCGTTTGTGACGACTTACTATGCTGTAAGTACTTAAGTCCCAGGCTTTATAGTTAACCACCATTAGGTTAACTGCTGGAAATTAATCATGACTTCACAAGAGCCATTTGTAAGCTAAGATTTGAATAGTTAAGGTCAGCTGAAAAATCAATGCCAAACCGGGATTTGAACCAGAATCTGTCAGCCTTTTTCCGGTTGCTCTTAGCCATTGAGCTACCATGCCCAACATGCCAGCATCGCATTGAAATGAATATGAAAACTGTGACCTAAATATATACTTCATAGTTGGTCGCCACAAACCGTGCGTACCTCGTATATGAGAGCCCCTAGTGGTTCATCGGGAAAAATACAAGTCAGTTGGTGAGTTTAATGACATGCTGGCATGTTGGTCATGGTAACTCAAAGGTTGAGAGCAACCGAACAGAGAACGGAAAATTCGTGATTCAAATCCTGATAGGGCATTGAATTCTTCAGTCTGAATCTACCTATGCAACTCATCTTTTAGGATGCGGGAAAGCCGTGGAAAAACATTATCCAGATAACTCATCCTAATCGAGATGCGAACTGGGCAGCTGTTAAATACGAGGCAGACACTCTACCCCCACAGCAGAGACTTGGTCGATGGATCGTTCGTCACCCTTTCTAGGTAGGTCCAGCAAATGGGACGGATATTCGAGCTTGAAACTTTACGAAATTCTGCACGTCTCTTGGCATTTAACTTCCTCGTTGCTTCACTTCATCCCTTCCTGCTAGGGAGTAGTATCACTGTATTATAATGACAACCCCAACATATGCCAATCGAGTTTTAAACAACGACCCCTGTAATATAGGGTGGGAAAGCTAGTTTAATGTAAGGTTTAAATGCTGGAAAATTTAGGCGAGAGTACTCCCAATGTTGAAATGCAGCAGCTTAGTTAGCCCGCCTCGGTAGCGTGGTGGTAGCATATCTGCCTCACGTTCAAGAGGTCCCGAGTTCGAATCTCGGTCAGGGGGAGTCACCTGGATAAGTTTTTTTTTTCCCCCGGGGGTTTCCCTTATCCTGAAAGACGAATGTCGGGTAACTCTAAGCTCTATGGACCCTGGGCTCATTTGAGCATCATTTCACCCATTCCATTCATCGTCCGATATGACTTAATACTGTAGTAATGTAAAATATAATCTAATATTTGCAGTTAGACAATTACAGACGCATGTTTACATTAAGATAAAACTCACATGTCATATTAAGGAAAATTCAGATCGCTTGCGAAAGGAATTACTTAAATGTTCGTTTCAAAAGTTGAATTGTTTGTTGGATGAAGTAGATCTCTCACGCAAACATTTATGTTTTTGAACCATCGATCTTCTCTTCCTACGCATCAAATGAGTAACATTGCATTCTGATAAGCAGAAATTGTCATAACATGAACTGTGAAGGGAATTGGGGAGATTCACAAATTAAAATGTGTTTGAAATCAAATGAAGAATTTAATAGATCTGCCAGTTATTTATAAATGACTACACATGACAATTATCACCTTATTTTCCCATTTTCTTCAACACTTTCACCCTGTAACCTTAAAATAACTTCAACTTAAACCAAAAGTTTTGTATTTTGCTCCATTTAGCTTTCAGCACACCTGATCTCATTTCCCCTCTTTCTCCTGTTCTCTCTCCCTTAAATAGATAAAGACACGATCAGTCTTTCCAACAATGAAACGAAGATAAGTATGTAAATATTATTTGAATATTAATATTTACTAGGCAAGGTTTTTGCTGAAATACAAACACAAAAATATGTATTTCTTAAAGTAATATATAAAAGTCTTGCAGATGGAAGCCAGTTCAGACGTTGTCAAAACATCCTTTCAAGTTTGCCAGTTCCAAATGGAATAGTTTGGTATTCCGCTAACACAATTAGTATATATGTGACAGAAAACGATTAAATAAACATATAAACTTCCAATTTTAATTTTAAAATACACATGTTACTCTTTTAGAACTTTCTTCTGAAGTCTACCATGTCTTTTGCGGAAACACCTTTGTTAAAGACAAATATTATTCTGGATTTAAAATAGAATTCCAGATAATGTTGTGGCTTTCTATTTCTGTTATTCATGTGTGGTGTATGAGAATGGAAATTAGGTGCATAAATAATATTGTACAACCTTACCTAACCTATATTATCCCAAGTAAAATCATAATATTCTAAAGCACTCCGAATGTAGTGGAGAAAAGAAAAATAAATGTGGTTAAAAGACTCGAGTATAGCTTAGGTCTCAAGTGATATTTATTAGGACTACTTCAGGAATGAAATAAACATTTAAATAACATTCTATAATCCTCGCTCTGAAAAAATTAATAATTCTAAACTTATGAACGCTTTTCTTATTCAAATACATTATGGCAACAATAGATGAATGTCGATATCTCTAACTTGTTAAGCATATTCCATATATTGGCTCTATATTATTGCATGCTTTTGAATTTTAGGTCATTATATCTATGTCTTTGAAGACATTTTGAAATCCCCTTGTTGTCATACTGTTTCCGTTGTTATTCACTATCATGTTTATAAAACATAGTTGCAATTATAAAGAGTAATTAATAGCCTTTTTAATATATTTTACTTTGTCATATGAATCTATATGCAATCTATGAAGTATGTTTTCATCAAATGAAATGATGTAAATTATATTAGGATATCCAATGTAGTTCCACTAGGTGCTTGCTCTAATATTTACTGAAAAATGATACAGTTATTAAGAAATGAGCAGAGGAAAGTGAGAAAATATTTTTGAAAGCTTACAAAACATTCGCAGTGTGGTCAATTGCTTGAAATTAATGACGTTATGTGATATGAATGAAATGGTCATTATTGTAACCGTGTGGCATGTTGTGCTGCTGCCACAGGCCTGAGCCGGGCGCTTGAAAGGAGAGAAAAAGACAGAGAGAGGTCATTGTTGTTGCGCTTATGTTCTCTAAAGATCTTAGTAAAGTGCAGAGGTTCTACTCCCATTAGCCTCCCGTAGGGGAGGGGATCCGTCCCCTTCAGCTGCCAAAGTGCGGGCGCTGCGGACCCTTAGCATTCGTGGTACCTCTGACGCTACTAGAGGAACCTCGGGCCGAACAGCCGAGCCCCTCCCGAATGGGAGTTGTTCGGAATGGGTTGGTCTCGAGGTGGCAGTGGTTCCCGTTAGCCCACGGGTAAATGGGTACCTCCGGCCAGGCCGCCCAGGGCCGCCCGGAGGGGGTAGAGGGTTGCCTTAATAGTCCCGGGTGCTAGCCTGCAGAGCTAGAAGTGGGTGTGCTAGATCACCTGCGGCCCCACCGTGGTTATCGGTAGTCTTCCCTGCGGGGTTGACGCGCATAAGTGGCGTATCCACTTCCATCCCGTCTTGACGTTGTGCTCAGCGGGGGGGCTTTTTAAGAAATCAGGTATTGCCCTATGGAAAGAGCCCCGGAGTATCCATCGCTCCCGGGTAGAAGGAGGCCCGGGTCCTTGGTCCTACGGGTCCAGGACTAATGGGAGTAGAACCTCTGCACTTAACTCCCATTAGCCATAGACCCGTAGGACCAAGGACCCGGGCCTCCTTCTACCAGGAATTTAACGAGCTGTCCCAAAAGGGCGCCCGGCGCCTCCGAGGCTCTGTCCATAGGGCAAAATCTAGAGACTAACCACCCCCCCCCAACTGGTCCTATGGACACAAGACGGGAGGGAAGTGGATACGCCACTTACGCGCGCCAACTCCAAAATTGGAAGGCTACCGATATGACCTCGGTGGCGCCGCGTGGTAATCTAGCACACCTTCTACTAACTATGCTGGCTAGTACGCGAGAATATTAATGGCTTCTCTCAACCCCGTCCGGAGACGTACTCGATCTCCCACGGGTATCGGGAACCACTGCCCCCTCGAGTCCAACCCAATCCGAACAACTCTCTACCAGGGAGGGGCTCGAATGTTCGGCCCGAAGTTTCTCTAGTAACGTCAGAGGTACTACGAGTGTAAGGGGTCCGCAGCTGAAGGGGACGGCTTCCCTCCCCTACGGGGTCTCTAAAGGTCTGCCGCTTTTTAGAAGCAATGGCTGGGGAGGTATAAATACCCGAAAGGTGTTAGGAGCGGGTGTTCGGAGCAGCCGTTGTTGTCGGCCGTTGAAGTGAGAGGTGGAGGATGGCCATTAGCCCGGACAGGAGCTCCGCTCTTCTCCTGGCTAAGGTCCGAGCCAGGCTTTCAGATTGGTCGATGAGATTGAAACAGAGGCAAATCCCCTGGGTTCCCTCTGCCAAATAGCTTGGCGTCCTCCTCGATCACGGCCTCACCTGGGGATCGACGGCTCCCACCACTATCCGCAGGATAGAGCGAGTCCAGATCAGGGCGCTGCGAATTATCTACGATACTGGACGTAGATTCCCGTCTCATATCCTTCACACCTACTCCGGAGTCCCATATATTGTGGACGTGGTGCGGGAGAGAACCCGTACCATCTACAATAAGCTAGACTCCCATCCCAATAACCTGGTGAATACCCTTGGCCGTTACGACCATAGGGCTCCTTGCCGCAGACCGAATTACTCAAAGATGCCTTGGGTAACCTGACTGAACAGGGCCACTTTCCCCTGACTTTGTACCCCCAAACCCAGAAATGGGCTTGGTAAGTCCCATACCCAAACATTAGTTCTTTTGCCTCTAGTCTGTCAAGCTGTCTGTGCTCAGATGCCTCCCAGGCAGGCGGAAGAGCGCAGCCAGCACTGGACGCACCCCCCCCCCTCCACGGGGCACTAACGCCCATTTAAGGCTACATATAAAGCTAGATATAGCACTGCCTAAGACAACCGCCTGCGCAATCGACATTTCTTTTATACTGCCCAGATAATGCCGCACTAAGTGGCCAGGTGCATTCAATTTGCGCAATTTAGTTCTAAACCCGGAAATGTTGAGATGCGAAGTTGCTGTCGGAGAAAGGAGCTCGAAGGTCGTTGTTACAAGTTTTTCTTTATGACAAAATAGTTGGTTGGTCTTCTGGCTTTCCTAGTTTTAAAATTATGTGACTATTATCTGTGAGGAATAGCATAAAATTTAATAAACAAATCCCATGGTAGTATTCGGCTCTTTTGTTCAAGAGATAACGTTTTCAACATGTAGCAGATGAATATATATTTTGAGTGTATCATTTAGAAATATTTTATATGGAAAGGTTAGCGTAACATATACTGGGTTACTCGTCAGCATTATCAGGGGAGTAACAGTGGATCTGTCCGCCGCTAATGAACCAACGGATTGGAAGAGATATGAGGTGGTGGACTGTAGTCGCGACATTTAAGGGAATCCTGGTCTTTGCCAGAATTATTTTCTCAATTGCTCTACACGTACTTTACTTGGACTTTCTGGGCTAAGTAAAACCGCTTGGAAGAAATTAAATAAAAATAATAAATACAAATAATATTGGTGTGTGCTTTTTACAAGCGTGCGAAAATTTCCCTATACTTAATTCCTCATATAGTATTAAAATAATTTAATTCTTAGGAACACATGTTCTGATTTAATATGAGCCTCTACTTACACATTTCTGCTAAAGCACAGTTTATATATGGAATTGACAACTTTGCAGAATGGCAGTTTACACTATAAGAATTAAACGAAACATTTCCTTGAAAGTTTAAACAGTAAAAAACTGCGATTAAGCTTTAATCACACATTTAAGTTGCCTTTTTTTTTTGTAATTTACATCCTCCAACGTTAAGTCATATCGGACGTTGAATTAAATGGGTGAAATGATGTTCAGGTGAGTCCGGGGTCCAAGGAGCTTAGAGTTGCCCGACATTCGTCTTTTAGGATAAGGGAAAACTCTGGGAAAACTTATCCCGGTAACTCACCCTGACCGAGATTCGAACTCCGGGCCTCTTGAACGTGAGGCAGGCACGCTGCCATCTACGCCACCAAGCCGGGACATTTAATACATTTTAACAATGTTATTACTTTAATGTACATGTAGGTAAATTATAATAAACTATGTTATATCTTATGGGGCAGTCTCTGTAAATCAATAATAATAATAATAATAATAATAATAATAATAATAATAATAATAATAATAATAATAATAATAATAATAATAATAATAATAATAATAATAATAATAATAATAATAATAATAATAATAATAATAATAATAATAATAATAATAATAATAATAATAATAATAATAATAATAATAATAATAATAATAATAATAATAATAATAATAATAATAATAATAATAATAATAATAATAATAATAATAATAATAATAATAATAATAACAATAATAACAATAATAACAATAATAACAATAACAATAATAACAATAACAATAACAATAACAATAACAATAACAATAACAATAACAATAACAATAACAATAACAATAACAATAACAATAACAATAATAACAATAATAATAATAACAATAATAATAATAATAATAATAATAATAATAATAATAATAATAATAATAATAATAATAATAATAATAATAATAATAATAATAATAATAATAATAATAATAATAATAATAATAATAATAATAATAATAATAATAATAATAATAATAATAATAATAATAATAATAATAATAATAATAATAATAATAATAATAATAATAATAATAATAATAATAATAATAATAATAATAATAATAATAATAATAATAATAATAATAATAATAATAATAATAATAATAATAATAATAATAATAATAATAATAATAATAATAATAATAATAATAATAATAATAATAATAATAATAATAATAATAATAATAATAATAATAATAATAATAATAATAATAATAATAATAATAATAATAATAATAATAATAATAATAATAATAATAATAATAATAATAATAATAATAAGTCAATAAAGTCAATAATAATAAAGTCAAAGACAAATCTTCAATGTACTACAAGGAACCTAATAACTCTTATGGAGAAGAATAAAAGCTTTGGAAGTCATATCGGACGATGAATGAAAGGGGTGAAATTGTGCTCAAATGAGCCCAGGATCCATAGAGCTTAGAGTTACCTGAAATCCGTCTTTCAGGATAAGGGAAATCCACGGAAAAAACCTTATCTAGGTAACTCACCCTGACCGAGTTTCGAACTCGGGACTTCTAGAGCGTAGGGCACACATGCTACCACCACGCTACCAAGGCGGGCTAAAAGCTTTGGAACGAAATACTGTTAGCATAAGACGAAATACGTGGTGCCAATTTAATAAAATATTAATGATTTACTTTCCACTTGTAGAGAAAGCATTCAGTGACAAGTGATTAACAGACGACAGTTACGCAAATGTTATAATTACCCGAACGTCATTCAACAGTATTATAGTATGGATAATTATTAAAGCCTGTTAATTGTATTTTTTGTATAAGCAATTATTGCAGTTCCAACGCACATTCTTTTTATTTATTTACTGCATCTCAAGAGACAACAATGGGTTTTCTTTCACAGAAGAGGAATTTATGACTCATAAATTAGAAGTTAAAGAACCCAATTAATATTTGGTTAGTAGCATAAAGTACACTTAGCAGGCCAAACGCCAGTTCCAATACAGTGGATTTTAGCACAAACGTTGCCTTTCTGCTGAGCTGCAACGAATCGAATATTTGAAATGGCAGAGTTTAGTGAAAGATGCATCACAGAAACTGGGCACTCTCTAACAGCTACCAATTAGTAGGAACTATGCTGGGTGAGATTGCTTCAAAAGATGGTGACATTACAGGTCATAATGAGACTGTCAATTCCTATTCTCAGGATAGTAATAAAATATCTTCGAAATCGGACAAAATCTCCCCAACTTAAAGATGTCAACCAATAGGGCAATATATGGATACCCTTACGCCTTGGGTTTTCAGGTTACCAGAGTAAGTTTTTGTTGTTTCCCACTTACAGAAAATTTGATACACATGAATAAAACTTAACAGAAAATCAAAAAAAAAAAAAAAAAAAAAATCAAAAATATATTCATTATGTTAGTATACAAAATTTATAAAGTTTTAACCAAAATGATTACAGTTTTCTCAGGAAATAAATAAAAAACAAAAACCATTACACCTTAACCGATTAATTTTTAAGAATTTCACATGAATACATGGCTTACACCTTAGTTGAGATTTATGACGTGTTTTGGTTATGTATGTTGGAAAAAAGCTTTTCCCTTTTATGAGTCACTCTCTTATGTAAAAAGCTAAGAGTTACTTTTCAAAACTAAATGAAAGTCAGGTGGGGACGAACATATTGTTGTGCAGTAGTGACATGTTTATTCAATGTTTAATTGGCCTTAAATAAGCAGCTGAAAAACATTTTAACATATTTCTACTTCTCTAAAGAAGGTATATACTACGTCCCTTATCTTTCAGAAATACTTTTACAAATGCGGGTATGGGTTCCTCACACCAAAACAAGGAAACAAGTTCATATGAACATATGTCCTATAATTCTTTGTTTTCTCGTTAGAAGTTGTTCAACACAGTGGTACACTTATATCATACAAAACTCACACTAAATTCTCGAAATATCCTTCTCTTGTTTCTGTGCATGCCTGTACTCGTCAAATCATATAATGTCGCAACCTTTCAAAAACTCCGGAATGGTGACGAATGGTTTCGCAGGGTTCAATGACATGTCGATAAGGTTTCTGCATCCGGGATGGCAGCTTCATAAACTAAATATTTAAGATGGCTTCGGAGGTAAAAATCCAAAAATTGAGGTTGGAAGAACGCGCAGGCTATGGAACTGGTCCTCCTCTACCTATCCATCGGTCATGGTAGATATCAATCTGTGCATGCCAAACGATGCGAATAAAATGTGCTGGAGTCCCATTATGCATAAACCACATTTTTTTTTATTAATTACAGAGGCACATCTTCGTAAAGTAGGTCAGAAAGAAAATGTTGGATTAAGTCCCTGTGGACAGTTAGTTAAGCGCAGAGGTTCTACTCCCATTAGTCCTGGACCCGTAGGACCAAGGACCCGGGCCTCCTTCTACCCGGGAGCGATGGATACTCCGGGGCTCTTTCCATAGGGCAATATCTGATTTTCTTAAAAAGTGCCCCCCCCCCCCGCTGAGCACAACGTCAAGACAGGATGGAAGTGGATACACCACTTACGCGCGTCAACCCCGCAAGGAAGACTACCGTAAACCTCGGTGGGGCCACCTGGGATCTAGCACACCTTCTACTAGCTCTGCAGGCTAGTACCTGGGACTTATGAGGCAACACTCTACCCCCTTCGAGCAGGCCGTAGCCTGGACGGAGGTACCCAATTCCCCGTGGTTGTCGGAAACACACTGCCCCCTCGAGTCCAACCCAATCCGAACAACTTCCCTACAAGAGGGGCTCGGCAGTTCGGCCCGAGGTTCCTCTAGTAACGTCAGAGCTACCACGAGTGCTAAGGTTCCGCAGCGCCCGCACAACGGCAGCTGAAGGGGACGGATACGCTCCCCTTGGACAGCACCAGTAGGACGTGCTGGCAAAACGTATGGATCTACCAGTCACCTACAGTGGTAGCTCACACATTCAGACTAATCGTTTGCTGATGTCTAGCCTGAAATAGAGCTTTTTTTTCTAATCTACATCCAACAACGTGAAGTCACACCGGACGATAAAAGAAATTGGTGATATAATGCTCAAATGAGCCCGGGGTCCATAGAACTTAGAGTTACCCGACATTCGTCCTTAACAATAAGAGAAACTCTCGGGAAAAAAAAACTTATCCAGGTAACTCACCCTAACAGGAAATACAGCATGAGGATTACGATCCGCCCATATGTGTACGTTGTGGAAATGAGTGATTCCATCTCTCCCAAACGTTGCCTCGTCCGTAAACAAAACTGACGAGACAAACAATGTATTCGCTGTTTGTGCTACAAACCATTGGTAAAAATTATCTCCTGTTGGATAATCGGCAGGCGAAAAGCCCTACACACGTTGAATATGATTATATATATATATATATATATATATATATATATATATATATATATATATATATATATATACGGAGCTGCTCGTGAAGTACCCTCCATGCTGTCACGTGTGATGTACCAGATGTCACAGTCAATTGTATTGTACTAATACCTTGATCGTTTCCCTCAAACTTTAACATCTGTTCTTCGCTTTCCGGCGTACGAACAACTCTTGGTCTTCCTCGATTAATGGTCAATGGTGCAACGGTTCCTGTCTCAGCAAGGCAACGATAACAGCGACAAAGTGTGGATGACTTGGTTGCCTTTAGTCTGGAAACTGCATCCGACAGAGCCGAGCCGACTCGCGTCCATTACAGATGTATGATTTTATCTTGACAGGAATCCTGCGCGCAAGGGATGAGTAACAACTGTGGTAGGGGTAGTGCACCTATCGCCACAATGCGTCACGGCGTAAGATTTCGAAAGGGGAGCGCAGTGGATAAGGTGTCTAAAATATATATCTCAATCTCGAAGCCAGATCTACAGCCCTTATTAACTAAGTTATAATTTCTACTATGGTAGTAATCTCCACGCTTTTGTTGGATCTTATATAGAATATAGGCGTTTTATAACAAAACCTTTTTCTCCTCCAGCAGGCATAACCAATTGTCAGCCTTTCAACATCACTGCAGAGTCCCTGTAATGAGCTTCACTCCAGGAATATGATCTAGTATGTGCTGAGTTTATATAAGTTTAATCCATATAAACTATATAAACTTCACTTCGATATCTCCGAATACTTAGGTCATTTTGCGCGTATGGTACGATGTTCTATAAAATTTGTCTGTCACGCTTAGTGTGGTTTTTTTCCATATAAATCCTAGCCTCAAAAAAAATTTTCTTAATGTTCAGACACTGCCTTGGAAGTCAATCGAATTTTGAAGCTTCATAAGCACTTTCTTCAGAGTTGGTCTTTGTTTTTCTGTGTTTTAAAAATTATTCATAGTTCGCCTAACTACTTCTGAGTTAAAACATCCAAATTAGATTCTGTGCATGTTCTTAATTATTGTTTACTGGACATAGAGAAGGACGTTGTTGCACTAGCACCAATCGCTTTTCTTTCCTTAATAACTCTCCTAAACTGCTTTCAGACACAACTGTTGCCTCAGATGACCTTTCCCAGATTTTTATAGCAGACCCAGACCATTTTTCCTTTTTTATAAATCTATAGATATTGGTTATTACTTCTCGTGTTTTTAAATGTAGCACTTTATTTCCTAATGTGTCACTAGGAGGCGTCATTTCTAAATTCTCTCTTGGAACCAGGAGACACACACATTTTGAAACAAGCTGTAGTGTTACCGAATAGCTCTGCACGCGTTTACTCGCTCGCAACTGATACCAAACTGACCTGCCCTCTCCTCCAGTTGCAACCGTTCTGAAGAAAACTCGCCCAGATACCACTGCGCATCGCTCTCCATCTCTCAATATATAAAAATACATCTGTACTAATCGCACGACCATACATAAGTCATGTCTGTCTGTTCACAAAATGAGTATCCAACCATGGTGGAACGAAACACGTGCACTTAGCTCATTACATGTACACAATTTAAACGTTGAAGACAGACTGATTACAAATGGCAAACGTAAAGAAATCTCCATGGCACCACTCTGCCATCTACCGTATGAGTACAGATACATTAGGTCAAAGCTTTCTATGAGTGCATAGAGAAATGAAGTTTTGAAGTTGGACCCCAAAGGCCGTTGAACACACACTTTCATTGTGATAGAGGAATAAAGCTAAAACCAAGGATTATGTGACATATGTTCATATGAACTTTTCCTACATTTGGTGTGAGGAATCTATACCTGAAGTTTGTAAAAGTGTTTCTGAAACATCCTGTATTTGCCAATCCTGTTTTGAAACTAGTGAATATCTTCTCTTAACATCGTATCGAATATCTTATATCTTAATTATTCATATTATTTAAGTAAAATATGATAAAATATATTTTAATTTAGTACTTTATAGTACATGTTGCTAAATAGAAATTTCTATCCATTAGAGAGTACGTATATATGTTTTGCCACAAACGCATAACACCACTTTTTCTAAATACCTATATTGTTTCCTCTATTACCTTTTCTCTATTACTATTTTCTTTATTGTTTCTTCTAGTAGCTACGGGACGTACTGCATTTCATCAGGATGTTATTGAAAATGCATATTTCGGCAGCTCCTATATCTATAAAAATCAGAAAACGGTCCTATGTGTAAGTGTGAGCGAGTGTGTAAGTGTATGTCCATTTGTAAACACCGTGACTCAAAAGCGTAATGTTGGTTAAATAACAAACTTTGTTGATTTGTAAGCTCACTATCTTCCAAGGATACGACACGAAAATTTCCAGATAATTTTCAATTACTCCCTAAAATGGAACATTTTTCGAAATGTTTCATTATTCGAAAAAGCCTCTAAGGATTTTATTACAATATTTTAGGATATTTTCATACAAATGTAATGTATCATATCGGACGATGAATGGAATGGGTGAAATGATGCATAAATGAGCCCAGGGTCCTTGGAGCTTAGAGTTACCCAAAATTCGTCTTTCAGGATAAGGGAAACCCCCGGAAAAAACCTTATCCAGGTAACCCACCCTGACCGAACTCGGGACCTCTTGAACGTGAGGCAGACATGCTACCACCACGCTACCGAGGCGGGCGTAATGTATCTTGAATATTCTAGAAATGTCCGTAATATTTTCTCTATTCCTGGCGACTTTTGCATTAATCTTGATGACATTAAAACAAATTTATGTCTGATGAGATTTTTAGTGAAGCATTTCATGGATATTCCTTCTTATTTTCAGGGTTTTACAATAATTATGTTTTCTCAAATAGGACGTTATTAATTTTCCTATCCCTTTGTTATGTAAGAGAAACAGAAATCCAATGCCATCACATAATGGCCAGCTATGAAAGCCTTGACTCTAACTTGGAACCTATTGTATTCCGATATCCTCCTTGCATCCACAAGAAAACTAAAAATAAAATAATTTCGCAACTTTTTTCGATTAACATGAAGCATATAGAGGAATAAGCATTTGACAGAATAGTTTGTACAATAGATCAAGTCATGTAGACTTGTAGTTCAGTTCTAAGAGTGTCCTATGATTTATTTCCAATCTAATATCTATACTGAAATTTTCATATTGTTGTGCAGAATTTTAATTGAATTTTGAACTGCATGGTATCACCATTTGACTAGCCACATACAGAACAACGCTGCTTCTACGTCTCTATGTTGATGGGTCATTGGCTTCTTCAGTTTGTGCCCTTAGCAGTGTAGAGAAAGTTAATGATAATGCCCATCGCATACGTTTGCATCTTAAATTTATTCTTGTAGTTTCTCTACATTGTTATTTAATAAAATGATAACTATGAGGTGCGCATCCGATAACTTACACATACCTATTAATCTTCACCCAGTACGTCGCCGCGCTTGAATCAAATCTTGTCTGTTCGATAGAGGACAGAGCTGTTTCCGCAGGGCCTCCAGTAAGTTCAAAAGACAGTACTCTAAGGAGCCCAGCTATGTTAAGGAATTTTAAAAATATTATATACGGTAACTTATTTCAAAGGAATTTAATCTACATTAATCAGTTTTCTCAGATGTAAGAACTCTAATTCCTCAGGTACCTTTTAAGTTCATCGCTTAAAAAGGGCACTATTTCCTTTGCACTTATAATCATTTTATTTATATTCTATCATAACGTACAAGTCAGCTAGCCACCTTTATTGAATTCATATTAGTACCTTAAATATGTTCCAATACTTTCTCCTACAAGTTTATAATTTCATAGTGGTTTCGATGTTTGTCCTTTCAATGTTATCCTTCACTCTTGTATATAGTAGCAAGAGATGCTTTGAGAAATAGTTATTTTTATTTTATTTTTCACGTTTAAAGCTAGTCAACTGTTATAAGAATTTTAATCGTGTTTCACCAAAGTTTACTTTTCTCCTTCACGATTTTGTTACTACACAAATTACATAAGCATAATGTAAGGTTACGATTGTCATTAATTTGTAAATTAGTTGTACTCCACTATTTTAATGCAAATTTCTATTATGTCATATAATTTTAGACTTTGTGTATTATTTATGATAAATATGTCAAATAAAACTAAGATTAACTCTAACACATAAAATTTATAACTTGGAAAGGAATATTTATGAGAGAAAAATTCATGGCCGACGACTTCAACGTCAACAGCAGCATTGGCATTGCGGATAAATGAAACGCATTAATTCGCCTTATGGACGCACACCCTTAACTTCAGGTACAAGGTCCCTGGCAGCCTACACATCAACCGCGAGGTCCAGCATCGATTTCGCAATCAACAAACATTTCCTATTTCATCTTACCCTCACATCACTAAATGAACTTAATTCCAACCATAACCCGACATCTTGGTTCAAACGCGAGCATCGATTGGAAAAGCGTGTGGAGTTTGTACCCCACCAAACCCAAGGAACCATTGACATCCCCCCCTCAGAAATTGTGTTCTCTTTCTTGACCTCCATAGTGACACGAACTGCCAAATACCTGATAGTCCATGTCATATTTCTCTTCCATCCGGTTGTCGGATTATGTCTGGACACAATCCTGCTCATCCGCCGCTCCTGTGCGGCAGATACCATATTAGCCACAGTGCGCACCGCACAATTGAGCGCTCAAGCAAGGATTGCGCAGGCACGTGAGTGTCCACCTGAGTGAGCAGAATGCGCAAGAGTGAGAAGACAAAATGGCCAGTTTGAACATCAAGATTGGCGATGTGCGGAGGATCGCAAAAATCCTCCGTAACCTTGCGGGTACTGTACTCCTCCCCTCTACAGGGCACCTAAGGTCAGGCCTACGGTACCCAAACTAATGTAAATATGTTCGCTGACAACATTGAACGTACTATGCGTCCTGCAGAAAACCCCAGAATACCATATATCCCGAATGTGCTCATCGGGAGGTGCGTCAACTTCTTTAATGTCCGCCGTCAATGCGGAACGGTTCTCAGTGATCCGCCCAGATGAACTCCAAGGTGCAATCCAGTTCTTTAAACATAACAGGACAGTGGGACCTGAACGGCTGACAATCCTCATGCTCCGGCTCCTTCCCATAAACGCCCAGTTCATTTTGACAAGCATGTTGAATATATGTCTTAACCTGGGACATTCTCTATGTTAATGGAGAGAGGCCCGGGTGATATGTTCCTTGAAACTTGAGAAGAACCCAGGATACCTATCAGTATACCTATGAAAATGAAATGCATACCTATCTTAATCTTTCTGATAATATTCTCAGAAGTACACTTCACTCCGGGTGACTTTTGCAAGACTAGTACTCCGTAAGGGACAGATAAATCCTTACTAAAAGAATGTAGAGTTGTCAAAACACACAATTTATATCAAATACATTATTTCTTCGAGGAGTGAGATATTTTTTATTTGTTGAATTTTTCAATTCTCATACTTTTTACAATTGGGAAGTTATAATTCGTTTTTCTAGCTCTTAGCCACACAAAGAGAACGTAATCTCACAACTATTCCAGCTTTTAAAAGACTTAATGTAACATAAATTTCATGTTATGCAAACACCCTATAGGACATTTTGAATCACCTATGTGCAAGTATTTCAGTGCTATTAATTTTCTAATAACGCTTTAACTTTTTGGTCGTGCCCGAAAGCTACTGTACATTCATTGGCACACTTCAATAAGTATAGGCCAGACAGCAAGCTAGATGTATAGTTGCCCTCCTTAACATACATTGAGGAACTTTCTAGCTTACTCATCAATTGCATACTGACCTTCCTGTAATACAGTTTTGTTGTTATCGAAGTTTTGGTAGCAGGTACACTTTGAGACCTTGAAACTAATGCGATCTATGTACGCAGCTATTGCAATTTAGTTTTCTTTATACTTTTCAATTTTGTTGTTGGACAATTGGGTTCGTGGTAATGAACAACCCAATTCCGTAATCCTCCGCCAACTAGACAAATCACGAATAAAGGTTAGGCCGGTATAGTACTGGAACCCATGAAATACTGAATGTCAGCAATTGACACTACATCTTGTGTCGTTTCGTTCGACATTGTTTTGTTTTTGAGTTATTAATTTTATATTTAATTACAAATATCGTAACTGTCAAATTTTTATTAAATTATACTTTGACCTTAACAAATCAGTATAATAAAAACCAAATAACTATTTGTTTTTAAATATAACGAAGCATAGCAAGAAGGAAAATATATTTTTATTATTTAAGTTGTATGAATATTAAAAAACAAAATATTTTAAGTCCTATTATGATAAAAAAGGAGTGTCTGTCTCTAGGTTACAATTATTATTACTTAAGGTTATCCAAAACTGTTGGATATTGGTAATAAGGATTTTGATGCGTGTAATGAAAGCACTAATTTGAAATTTGAATGTTTATGACAGTTTTACACTCAGAAGTATTTAAGGTTGATTCAGAGGTTAAAAGTGTTTTGTAATCAATAAGCCAAATCCATGTAATTACAATACTTTTAAAAATAAGGACAGAAAAAGTCTTCTACTTCAATAAATTGATGCAACTACATATCAGAGAATTACTGAAGATATCTGCGTGCTAATGAAAATTTTAGAGTTTTTTGTATCTCTTCCATTAAAGCAACTTCTGTTCGAATTCCTCTAATACAGTATATCGACCTTAATTTGCAACTTCATATTAAAATGTTACAATAACACTGAAACTGTACTGTGTTACTGTGAACCCAAAATGCCGAGAGAATACAGTATCACTGCGACGAGAAGTTGCATTAAAATGTGTTGTTATGTTCAAATTACTTTCTCTACCCATTGTTTATTTTTTATATAAATCTGTTACAAGCTATCCCTGTTAATGCTTGGATTAGATTGGATTTGAAGTGGAGATTTGCACACTGAGCTTACAGATAGGTAATTAATTGTATGCCAGACTCCTGGGAAGAAAGTTTCATATGGGAGCACTCTACGGGTGTGTCGTAACCCGGATTAGGCGTAAGTGCCAACGTGAGATTCCGTAACGTAAGCTGCAAATTCTTTCAGTTCGGAATCACGGAAATCACAATGAGCAAAATCTCCACATGGTAGGAAGCAACACACTCGTCCTTCACTGACAATTCTAACTCTGAAAAGACGGGATAGAATTGAAACTCACATTAAATGAAGCCACGTTAAGAAAATAGAAAATTTGATTTTCCTCACGATTGGGAAAATTATGTAAAAGGTTGTTGAATTGGTGTTCTCTCCTGAAAAGCTCCGTATGGCATCTTCGGAGGTGCAAAACTTAAGACATCCTATTTTTAATTATATTGTTATTGTCGTGAACCGATCGCGATAGCACGTCTTGTGTACACAAAAAGCCTGGAGATAAGGAGTATGCCGGAAGAAATGACAGCGCGAGATAAAAGAACTACCGGCACCGATAGGGTTACGCTTCTGGGAACTGATAGAACATTCGATTCCTGTTTGGTCCAGAAATATCTCGAATTTACGAAATAGGTATTTAAGGACGTGACGGCTCGTAAAGAGTTAGTTGTGAAACATTGTTGTGAAATGAGAGACAGCCAACTGTGTTGTTGTAACGAGAGCTAAGGATATAATCTGCTGTCACTGTTTGTTATTGTGATCGACCTTGGTAGACTGATGGTGTATGTAAAGTAATCTGATGTAATCTATAGGAGTATTTCTACGAAAATAAAGGAGATTTTTAATATCTGCAACTCGTCCTTTTAATTCTACGAACCCACAAAGTCACATTATAAAAGAGAGATAGACACACACACGCACACACGCACACACTCACACACACGCACACACCCACACACACGCACACACCCACACACACGCACACACCCACACACACGCACACACACACAGACAGACTTTCTTTTTGTTCTGACTTCCAGGATTTTACTTAAAGTGACTTCTTCATCACGCTTGTGTTCCCTGCAGCACGTCTAGTTTCACAGATCTAGTCATATCTTGTGTAGTTTAGATCTAATTTTGGGATCCTTGAGGGTTCATTCTTTGGGCGTGCTTGTTCTGCAAATAACATCTTTTATCAAGGGCACATAAGTCTAGTTTTGTCTTCCGTCTTCATTAAGATCGTATTTGTAGAGGCTTTAACGCGGGAGCTTCATCTCCCTTGCTTCAATTTGACTTTTGCTGATGTTATTTTCTACACAAGATGCTTTAAAACATTATGTTTAAGGTACAATATCAATCTGTACTCTTACCTATAACAGGTAGGTGATAGAGGAAGTTAAAGGGAAATAAGTACTTTTGTAACATCGAAATAAACAACATGAGCAGTACTCCAAAGACACAAATGCCCAACTGAGGTCACAATCGGAGAATTAATATTGCTGTGACAAGTTAAGAATCTTAAGAAATACTTCAAGTTAAGCATCCAAGGAGTGTAGGAAGACGAATATATAATTTGCGATGCCCTTTACACGAAGACTAAAGCCAGTAAGCATCGCATTTCGGAAGGAAGATGTCCATTAAGACTAAATAAGGCGACGTGCGTGGCCACCCATAATGAGATATTCTCCTTCCCTCCTTTCACGGCCTCCTTCAAGCTGCTGCTGCACAGAATGATTAATCGGTTTATCTAGCTCATAGTTAGGACCATGTTTCTGTCCACACTTCGTCCCCCCTCCGCTCCTCAGGTTCACAAGGAAAACTTTGAAGATGTTTTAGTATTATACTGCAAGAAGATCAACATCCGTGCAAAAGCGAGCTATTCCAAGCCTTGTCATTCAGCCTTTCTGCACGATTTCTTAAGGTGGAACTAAACGACAAAGAATGATTTCGAAATTTGTTTTCCCCGAAAAAATGTTATATGGACACAGTATACAGCTTATCTTACGTCTTCATTCTATCCGCGTGAAATCCATATTGTTTAGGGAAGGAGAGTGAAAGAGAGAAACTAAATGTTCCTTCGACATTTTCTCCGATTTATAGTTCACAGATATCCCTTGAATATCTTCCTTGTTATTTCGGTAATTTAGTTGTTTATTCCACCCTATCACTATATAAATAATTATGTAGTATGAACACAATGTACCAATATAATTCTGTAGCTTCATTCTGTCGCCAAGGAAATCTCGAATAGTTTATTTCATGCCATTAATCAAAGTTCCACCTTAAATCGTAGACAAGAAAATGTATGCTAGAAGCGAATGTTGTGCCACCTATTCACACATAATTAAAGCGGGTAGAATTTATGGCATTCAAATGTCATCTGCCCGGCACATGTCGATGCAAAGGCCTTTGTGGACACATGACTAAGATAGTATGGTATAAGGATGAGACCTAAGGTGAAAAATATCTGCTAGACAAGAAGTTATGAGATATTTACTAACATATTGGTCTCGATTGACTGATTAATGTGACCATAGATTAGTTAAAATTACTTAAACAGAGAAAAAATATGATTATATTACAATATCTAGCATAAACATCATTAACAGATAACATCATTTGAAGCTAAGAAAACACACAGTGTAAGAAGAAAATTAATGCTTCAAAAATAATTAATCACTACCATAATGGAAAAACTCAAATATGGTACATTCACACAACTTTCTCTTCCAACAGCAATTACATATATACCAGCAAGTTTTTAATTATTCCTTATGGAGGTTTTTAACTGCTTTAATTGTTAACATCCCTTTGTATAATGATTTATTTTCACCTCTTTAGATCTTTCTTGCCATAAATTTACGATATCGGAAGTAAAGCCTTTTTTATTCAAAGCATGTTTTCTGGTTTTGTTTTCTGCCAATGAAAATGGCTGGTGACATAAGACATAAACGTATCTTAACAGGATATGAATGGAGGATATATGTGGATTGGAGGAAAGAAATTATGTATTTTTTAAAGTAGTAAGGAATAAATATATTATATAGAAATACAATAAATGTGATAAACAGTAAAAGGGGAAACCTTTGTTGCTATACAGCTCTGTAAAAAGGAAATGGGGCAAAGAAAGATATGCGGACTTCTGTAACAAAAGAACAGAATGATAGGGAATTCTCTTCGTATTTTTGTTTTCGGTGCAACTCAAAATCTTTATTTGCGATGAAATCTTGATATGGCAATTTTAATTGGAATAGATTAGCTCTATTTAGAAAAGATAAATAAAAATAACTCCACGGCGTAACAGCCCGCAAGCAAGCCAATCCGACTGCCAGCCTCACCTCCACATGAAAAAGGCAGAGATGGGCAATCCTCCACCCGATACGGGAAGGAGATGTGGTCAGCATCACGGCTCTTCCAGTTGGGAAGTTGGCTTTCTTGACCGGGATTCTCTCCTCGTAACTCCACGAATTCCTCACGATGTTGAGTGGGCACTGGTCCTCTACCCGTGACTTAAAATCCGCATCCCTGAAGAGTGAAATCGAAGGTACGCGCAGGACAAAATCAAATCAAATATAAATCAAAAATACTTTTTAGTAAGCTACAACAAAGAGTGTGTAATATAACAATAAATACTGAATGCAAGCTAACGCTATACCTACTTCTAAGGTATTAAGTAATTATTTGCAATTCTTGCAGTGAGTGGCATCATCTGGCAAGCTCTCTAAAGATAGGTCGCTGCAGGGAATGACGAGTAATGTGTGAATCATTTTAAATAAATGTATAAGCAAATAAAGATTTATTTAGTCATTGAAGTGCAATATATGTGTATTGGAACTTCTGGACTCTGCTCGATGCCTTCTAAGCCTCGCTGCCGGGTACTCGCAGTATTTCTCGTTACCCGCTAAAGGGGAGACTCTGAGCCACCCTCCGGGGGTTTGAATAGGTCTTCGCGAACGCGAAGGTAGTAACTATTCGGGAACTCTACACATCTTCGCCACTTACGTCTTCCGTTCATGCTGCCATAGGGTTCTTGGAGTTCCTTGATCTCATTTGCTCCTTCCAGGGGTAGGTATATGCAAAACATTTCGTTTTGCGATCGAGTTCGCATCCATTACTAATCTATCTCTATCTCTAAGCAACGTAAAATATTTTATTGTTCTGTTATGTAATACCTAGCACACTAACAACACGAATTAAACAATATACCGATTAGGTGAAATTTCTTCCAGAGCACCCTACACACCTTAACATTTCTGCCCCTTTCTATATCGACGTGAAATATCTTGTCCAATAGGTATGCGCGTTAATAATAAATTTATAAAGCTTTTTTAATAACAGAGCGTCATTTGCAAAGCATCTCATCCACAACCTGCGTCATTTAAAAAGAGAGGAAAAAATATAAACTAATAATACTTAAATAAAAAAAAAAACTGGCAGTTATGTGCAGCATCTTATCACAAGAAGCTTTTCCATTCCTAAACCGTCCTTTATGCCAAAGTTTTATATTTTTTTAATTTACCAAATTCACTTTAAGCATTTTATTTGAAACTCAAATATTTTTTATACCTCTGTATCTAACTAAATTGTGGTGAATAATCTGCAATTAGCCTGAGAAGCCTCCTTTACCTGAGTGAGATCTGTAAGCCTGTTTTTGATAACTAGAAATGTTATAAGATAGACCCAAAAGGTGCTGCAGATAAATTAACTCATATATATAGCCCGCCTCGGCAGCGTGGTGCTAGCATGTGTGCCTCACGTTCAAAAGGTCCCGAGTTCGAATCTCGGTCAGGGTGAGTTACCTGGATAAGGCTTTATCCGGGGTTTTTCCTTATCCTGAAAGACGAATGTCGGGTAACTCTAAGCTCTATGGACCCTGGGCTCATTTAATCATCATTTAACACACACACACACACACACACACACACACACACACACACATATATATATATATATATATATATATATATATATATATATATATATATATATATATATATATATTCAAATTAATCATTAAAAATCATAATGTATTAAAAAGCTGGCTATTCCATTTGCCTTTTATTAAATTTAACGGATAACTTGTTTCCACGAATAAACTCTTGAATGTTCCTTCTGCGTTTGGTAACCTTGTAACTCAGAACATCTTACTTAACACATATGCCTATGCAATCATTCAGCACAACTCTAAGCAGAAACAACAGCAAATTATATTTAACCAAACAACCCCTTTATGAGATACTGCAAGTTATCATCATCATCATCATCATCATCATCATCATCATGTCTTTGCACAGATGGTTTTCGCATAGCTGAACGAAAACTTCAAAATGCAAGTAGGATGTTCGTTTCTAATTTTTTCACGCTCCATAGAATGCTACTTTTCCATGTTCTAAATTATTAATAGCCTAAATTTAGCAATTTATAAGTATCCAATTTACTTATTAATACTTTAAACTTGTTTTATAACAGTTTAAATTTTAAGTTCATCTGTAATACCTTTATTGCTTGTCTTGTCCATTATAATATGACTTAAAAGGTCGAAAATTCTTCCGGGAATTATTCTTAAAGATATAGTCTCACTTTTTGGGACTATAACGTATTTGCGATTTATTTTATACCTAATTTCGTAATTTTCAGATGAGTTCAATAATTCTTGAGAAAAAGAAGCCATGTATATTTTTGATTGCTCGACAAAAAATACATCTTTCGATACAGTCAGCAAACCTTTGAGAGAAACTTCAGTTTGGAATTCCAGATATCTGGATATGTCTTACGAAATTATCAAATGAAAATATAAAACACCATTACTTTAGTAAATAAATTAAGAAACATATGCATCTTACTTTTCACTATTTTACATAATAAAATCACTTTTAAACAAATGTATGTACTTAATAACTATTATTATAACTATTATTATTATTATTATTATTATTATTATTATTATTATTATTATTATTATTATTATTATTATTATTATTATTATTATTATTATTATTATTATTATTAACGTCCTCCAACGTTAAGCCATATCGGAATGAATGAAATGGGTGAAATGATGCTCAAATGAGTCCGAGTTCCAAGGACCTTAGAGTTACCCG
The DNA here is from genome assembly GCA_030765055.1 of Mantis religiosa. Taxonomy (NCBI): domain Eukaryota; kingdom Metazoa; phylum Arthropoda; class Insecta; order Mantodea; family Mantidae; genus Mantis; species Mantis religiosa. The sequence continues at coordinate 93,632,910 of CM060951.1, forward strand.
ATATTCGTCTATCAGGATAAGCGAAAACCAATGAAAAAACGTTATCCAAATACCTCACCCTGACCGAGATTCGAACTCGGCACCTCTTGAATGTGAGGCAGACGCGGTACCGTGTACGCTACCGAGGCGGCCTATGTACTTCTTGATATTTTAAAATGCTTTAACGCAGTTTTTAATTGCCCTTACTGAATTTTCAAAGTACATATTGTAATATATTTTGTAATAGAGGAGCATGCTTTGTTTTAAATATTGAAATGGTTAATGTTGATAATACGTCTTTTTATTCAAAACTGTACTTCATTGTTAGCTGAACTTGCATGATTTTGATTTCCGCATCATTATAACCAATTTCTCTTAAGGTCAATGAATTTTGTTACTGGTGGAAAACGTGTACTACTTAAATACATTAATTCCTTTATTTTCTTCCCTTAAATTCTCCTGCTGCCTGATAGTAAAATTAAAATATTCTCGTGAAAACTTTAACAGCTGGAGTTGCAACAATCTCAAATGAAACAGCTATAGCTAATGCTAGACGGTTCTGATGAAAAAATTATGGATGCTTTGTTATTATTGCTTTAAATGTACTTTTACATCATTCAGTAAAATTAGTGTTACCTACGCATATTTCTAATGTGTTGGTAGTTTATTTTTCAAATTAATATACGTATCACTAAATAATTTAATTGAAATATTTAAATTCCAGAAGCATTTTAAACATTTTCAAGGGTTCTCTAGTACTTTATGGTACATAAAGGAAGTATTGTATTCCACCCAATAATGTGATGTCAAAATTTCGCCGGAATTACGTATTTTAAACTCAATGAATGTAAAAGAGAATTTTTAATGAAAACTTCTTTGTGTATTTCTGTATGAGTGCGTGTGTGTTATGTTGTGTGAAAGGCATATATCAGATTCGTAGATCTGATTCGTATCTTGAACAGATACGAGTTGGCTCAGCAGGATACCACACAAAACTTCGGATTTTTTCCCTGCAAAATATAATAGTCCCAAAATTGTTGAATTATAACACCATATGTTTAAGATAGTTGCTTATTAAATAAAATGTACAGATTAAATTATCTGTGCACTGCATCAAAATTCTGATCGAGTGAGATGTTATACGTGAGTGTCGCATACTCTATAAACCGTAATAAATAGTTAAACATTTTCCAAATAAAAAATATTCTAAATCATATCAAAACAGAGTTTGCACATAGAAATATTCTTTTCGCTAAATTAAAATGTTTAATTTATCTTAATTGTTAAAGCCACTACTCTTTGGTCATAAAAGAAAATGTTAAAAGTTATTTTTTTTTAGATTTAACTGTTTTAAAAGTTTCAGTCGTAGATACCATTAAAACACACATTCCTTCTAAATATTTTATGACATTAGTTATTTACTGGTGTGAACTGTTTAGTAGTAACAAGATTTCAAATCCACTCGTCATTACAAAGAGTGCGAAATGTTTAAATGTAGATTAAAACCAGCTTTTTAGTCGATTTGTATGTTTATATATACAACGAATGTATAATTGAAGTATAATGGAATGTCCAATTGAAGTTCATTTCGATTAAAGAGAAATAGAAAAACAAAGTTTCGGAAGAATGACATTTTGCAGAAAACTGAGAAGGGAAAGTCATATGATTAAAAACATCAGACTCACTGTTCATTTTGTTTCTCGTGATCTAAAAACAGGACGGTATTTTCATACAATAATTATCGTGAGAATTAAGAGTAGTGACATGGAGATATTTAAATAGCTGTAATACATTAATTCGGCAAGTTGAGGTTATGTATTATGCAAATAGTACATGCCTACACGTTAAGCAAAAGATAATTAGTATAAAACAATGTAGCTCCACCAATTGCGGAGGCAATGGAATCAGTTGACAAGAAAAGAATTAGCTCAACATGTACCTGGAAATTAGTTATGTACAGTTTCACGTGCTAAGATTAAGAAAACGCTGATATTCCACTTTCAAACAGTCGGCGACTCATTTTGAATAGATTCACCCTTGGTTCCTGCTTTCCAGACATTCCTGTCATTCCATTGTCCTTCCAGTCTCCTCTTCTTCATATGACCATATATTGCCCCGTACCACGTTCTTCTGACTCTTCCCCGCTTAATGGCCAACTTTCGGACCCATATGTAAATATACTTTCTATTATTGTTTTTATCATTTTTTCTTTAGTCTTTCTAGTCAGATTTCTGTTCCATGAAAGACTGGTCAAGCTTATAATTGCCTTATTTCACAATTTACCCTATTGATAGTATCTTTTTCACAAGTGGTATTCTTATCTATTACAGATCCTAGGTACTTAAATTGTTCGACACATTTAAATACTACATTATTTACTTGCAGATCTTCCAAATTTTCTCCTATTACCATATATTCTGTTTTAATGGAATTTTTTTAGTCCACCTATTTCCAATATATTTATTAATTTTCTGATCAAATATTTAATATCATCCTTATCCTGTCCTATTATAAGCTGGTCATATGCAAATAGTGAATTGTGCAATAAGCGGCCATTGATGTTTAGTCCTGTTCCCTTACATGACATATTCTTATATGACTTATTTCACTTTATCAACACCTCTTCTACCCACGCATTCAAAGAGAAAAATACATCATAGTTCAAAATTGGAACAGCTATCATTAGATGCATCGAAATTCAGGATATCCGATATGACTCCAAAAAGTTGAATTGACGCTCAAGAACGTGGCCATGAATCAAAGTCATCTCATAGCAAACCAGCTCTGTAACATTGGACTGTCATGTAGGCCTGCTGCAGGTCTCTTACTGTGCTACAATTAAAGCTGTAACAAAACAACTTCTGTAACTATTTATATGGACTAACATGAAGCAGTTAGAAATAAGCTTTAGGAAGAATACTTTTGTGAGTAGAGAAAATCATGTGAGTTTAACACATTAAATAGGAAGTGTAAAGTGCACTGTACATTCAAGGACTAAGATTAGCAAGGATGAAGCGGAAAATAAATGTTTACGCCGCTTCTCTTATCGGAAGTTCAAGTTCATTCCTCAGAGACCTGAATCCTTAGAACCAAAGCCTAAGGGCAGCAAGTTGACGTAATTACATCTTCAGTTGCTGATGACCTGTTGAGTTGTATCTTCCCACAGAGATTTTCTGTGCTAGGCACATAGGTTGTTGTGGCTTGTCGAGGTAGTCCATCATTCTCCCTTCCTACTCCTTCTCCTAGCAACTTAGTTACTGCTACATTTCAAGTTGTATAACACTCCCCGTCTCTTACATCCCCTTCTCTTCCCACCCCCATCATACAAACTCTGTTCCTCCTTGCTTGCTTGCTTGGTCCAAGGAAGACGAATGTATAGTGACCCTAATTGCTAATTACACCTAATTGCGTTTCAGTTAATTATTGTGGTGGTAGATGAATGCTGGTGGAACGTTGGAGCTATTCTATAAGATCTTCAATGGAGGTACAGGAACCGTCAACGACTTTGCAGCGCTGTTGCTCAAGATAACAGGAATTATCAAACTACGGCATTATTAGATGATTAAACCATGATATATACATCCCAACTTTCCTAACAATCTCACTTCTATGGGAGTGTTGTTATTAAAGTTGAAATCCGTATTTGTTATTTGTTTACTTACAGTTTACATTCTTAACCGAGTATGCCGTATTGGGTATAGATACTTATTGATTTAGAGTTAAGAGTTAAGTTTTTCTTTTACTAGGATCCGCCAAATGTTTACTTTAATAGTACCCATAATGATGCTTCAAAATGCTGTAGTTTACACGTTTGTTTTACAAATTTTGCAATATAATACGGTAGTATAACTGTTTTAAACTTCATGCAGGTATCGTTGACAATTATTATAATACATCACCATCGCTTTTTGCGCTCTATATACAATATGTCTATGACTCCTTCCACCATGAGATGACTGATTCAATTATTGAGGTGGAGGTGCAGATTCCTTTAAGTGCTATGATAGGTGATGAGGATGGCATTAGAACGAGAGGACCTACAGCTTTCCCCTAGATGCTGAACCATATTAGCCCTTGGGGACACTTTGGCCGCACCGTGGCTCAGTGGTTAGACCGCTTGGCTCTCACCAAGGCGGCCCGGATTCGATCCCAGGCGACCGCAAAGTGGGATTTGTGGTGGACAACACGGCGATGGGGTGGGTTTTCTCCGGGATCTCCGGTTTCCCCCACCATGTCATTCCACCGGTGCTCCATCTTCATCTCATGTATCATCAGTGTCATCGCCTTCGGTGCCGTATGTAGTAAAGGCGGGCGTTAAACACTACACACTTGGGGAAACTTCACATATGAACTAGTCGAAGAAAAGGGCTTGGGCAGCTGACAATTGAACTCTGGGCCAACAATATGAGAACCACGAACGAAACTATGGACATCCTTGATACAAATACACATTGAAATTTCGATCAATTTGACATGCTTTGCTGTGTGTATATTTTTGTAGACAGTTCTGTTTATTAAATAATAAAGATTAAATTTATTATTATTATTATTATTATTATTATTATTATTATTATTATTATTATTATTATTATTATTATTATTATTATTATTATTATTATTATTATTATTATTATTATTATTATTATTATTATTATTATTATTATTATTATTATTATTATTATTATTATTATTATTATTATTATTATTATTATTATTATTATTATTATTATTATTATTATTATTATTATTATTATTATTATTATTATTATTATTATTATTATTATTATTATTATTATTATTATTATTATTATTATTATTATTATTATTATTATTATTATTATTATTATTATTGTAGTTGTATTTGAACACACACAACAATGATGTCTAGTCTATTGTTCTTATGGTCTCTTTTTGGCCTTCATAACAGAGTACTGATAACAATACACTTACACAATCCATAATAGCGCGAATTTTGCCTTGCACCATTGAGGAAATCGGTGTCGCAGTCATGTCGTAGTGCTGCCACGACTTTTTTATTTTCATTCATATTCCGCCTTTAACTGCAATGGTTATATCAGCGTCCGTTCTCCTTTGGAACATATAGAAGTTGTTAAGTCGTATTCTCTGGGTTTTAGTTAGTAGATTACGCACACATTCCCACTTTCACTCATACTTGTAGACTCTGAGGAATGAGGTATTATCTTGGTCGGAGAAAAATCCCCACCCCCACTGCCGGGAATCGAACCCGGGGCCCCTAGCACGCTGGCAGGCTGGCTGGCTGAGCTACGGGACCAGCCCACAACTTCTTTGTTAGCCATTCCTATATTATCCTCTGCATTGCTTACAATATTTCTTCTGGTTCTGTCATATCCCTTTACAAGTCATTCAAATTATCTTCCATTGCATTACTCAATAGAAGTCTTCCGCTTTACATGCATAAGATATAACTTCCATTGCACGAAAAGAAGCCAATAAGATAAAACAGTCTTAATGCACTGAAAATTATAATACATTTCTAGTATTACTGGAATGTGTTAAAAATATATACTTTAAGTGTCAGCTGTGTACAGAAATTTTGGATCTTTTTTATGCTAAATATTTAGGTGTTACGCATACCGCTGAAATGCTAGAACATTTTGAGTTGTTAATATACTAACTTGCATTAAATAGTTCTATTTGGTTGTTTCGGAAGAAAATTTTAAACCTTTAAATATAATTTGTAACAATTTATGCTTAGTGATCAAATTAAATGTGTTATGTGTTTATCAATTTGGAAGTACAGCAAAAACCATTTTATTTGGAAGTATATACCTACTGAAGTCAGTACTTCAGTAACTGCTAATTTATGCTTAAATGGACACGGCTGTTTACAAACTAGGACATTTATAATATGCAAACCTGCAAGTAAATAGCACTGATATAAATACACATCTTAGATCCGTGGGCTCATGCGCTCATGGACGTTTAAATGGCTATGTGCTGATACTCGGAGAGAAAATGCTATAGTACACCAAACTGACGGTAAACGATCAAAGTATTTTTAATATAATAACCAGCTTTTAAATATTCTTCAAATTTCAGTTGGATATCAGAGAAATTAATTGGTGAATCTATTCATAAAAGATATCAAAAGATTGTTCTGAAGGCTTTATTTTGGTAATTCTGAAGGCTTTATTTTGGTTAATAGTTATATTTGTCATAAAAGACAACCTCCCAGCTTAATTTAAAGAAAGTTTCGATTATGGAGAGTATCACTTTTTCTGATTGTGTTGGCCTTTATTAGGGGTTGAAGTCTTGCTGTAAGTGAGGGGATAAAATGTTCGACATGTGTGCAAGAAAAAGTGGTCGGTATCTTACATCGTTAAGAGTACTTAATTCTGAATTAAATTCCGATTCCACAACAACCTTTATAACTTTTATGAATGCTTTGAAACAAAACCAATATACTGTCGCGGCGAAAGCACGGACGTTTCGGTGCCGAGAGATAAGCGCGGTTTGTGTACACAAAGAGCCTGCAGGTAAAGATAATAGTCGGATTGTGTATCACTGAGACGAACTACCAACACAGATAACTGAGGTAACTGGAATATTCTGGTGATATCTTGATTGTTGTATAGAACATTCGAATTCATGTTTATTCCGGAAATATCTCGAACTTATTAATGAGATATATAAAAGATTGTTGTAAAAAACGAGAGTGAGCACGAGAGGTAAGCAGAGAACAGCTGAGAGTGTTGTTGTAACGTGAGTTGATGTTGTAAACTGAACGCTGTTTGCTATTGTCATCGACCTTGGAAGCTTTTGTGTGTATGTGATGTAATGTTTTTTACGAGAGAATTGAACAGCATTTCTACGGAAATAAAGCACATTTAGAATTTCGGCAATTTCGAATTTTAATTCTACGAACCAATACCAAATACAATCAATGAACAATGTTGCGTTGTATATCAAATTCAGGAATACATAAATATTCATTCACTGAATTTCACTCTGAATGATGCAATCAGAGATAAGAATCGCTCACGTTAATATAATTAGAGTAGACTATGTAGAGCAAGGGGAGGATAAGAAATACTTTTGATTATTCACAACACCCATAATATTTAAGTTAAACGAAAAGGAGCTTAAAAATCTTTATTTTTTCGAATTGAAGTGAAGGTTTCCAAGCTATGTGAAACACTCCGGATTCAATATTAATTTATTTAAGTCAAAACCGCGGCGCGACAGACCCACGTGAGCCAAGGCCTACCAACCCGACTGCCGGCCTCAGGCCCACTGACGCACGGCAGACGTGGGTGATCATCCAACCGATACGGGGAGATGTGGTCAGGATCTCAGCATCCCCCATCAGGAATGTGACCAGGGCCGCTTACCTCGCGTAAGCTCCTCACTTTTCTCACGATGCTGTGTGGGCACCGGTCCTATATCCGGGACTTAAAATCCGCAACCCCGGGGTGGGATCGAACTCGGGGCGCTTTCCGTGGCAAGGAGGCAAGGCATGCTGCCTTAGCTCACTACGCCACGGTGAGGACGGATTCCATATTGGTATTCATTATATTTGTAAACTTCAGTACTATAAAAATGTGAACTAATTTGTTCTCATTAGTATTAATATAATTTTATTGTTAGCTTAAGGTACCTAATTGGCATAAACACGAACAAGTCTTTGGCAGTATTACTTTTTGCTTACATTCTAGGATGAGATAAGCAAATCGTCAGCGGTTAAAATGATGCAAGAATGGGGGACAGAAGGATGAATGTTGGAGAGGGTACCATTACAAACCAAAATTTCCCTATTCATATATGAGCCACTTCTTTTACATACAAGTTCACAACTCCTCTTTAATAAGAGACGTCCATCTGGATTGCATTCTGCTAAGGACACCAAACTTTTAGAGCTACTTAACATTTTCATGAAATTTTCCAAAAATAGATTTTATCTACATTTTTAAACGCTTAAGTAGAACTCTGCATCATTTAATCCAAACCCACAAAATGTTACTACACAACGTTCTTAAATTTATTGCCTAGCAAATCACACATTAAATTCTGAAAGTGCTACCACAATCTGTTTTTAATCATTTAGTACCTTGGACCTTTCCAGAGCTACTCTTAACTTACCTTCAACCGTTTACATAATAACTTGAATACAAAGTTTCTATCTTAAATGTACCACCCACACTCAAATTAGAAACAATTCATGCCGTTGCTTTTGGTTTCCTGTAGTCTTTTTCATTGTTTAATGTTGGTAGAAGGTTCTTATTATGTGTTCCATACAGTCGCTGGTGACCACTGCTTTGGTGACACATTCGTGTCCGAAATACCGTATTAACCCAAGTACGATGTTGAGCGGTGAAAGAGGGGCAGAAATATTTCACCTGAGTGGCTGGAAGACATGCTTTGCAATGGTGGTCCTAGTTGAATCAGTCTCTCAATGGTTTGGTATAAAACCCCGGCAATGATATATTAACGTGTGGACATAGCTCGGTTTCAGGATCAGGAGAAAGGAAAACGGAACGGGGAAGTAGGACAAATATTAAGGAGTGTTAGATGCATGTAAGGCTAGGATCTGGGCGTGGTAGAGGTGAAATTATTTTCTTAAGGATATCTATGATTGAAATTTCATGAACATTTTCAAAAAAAATTATCTTTTCCTCGTTTTAGTCTATAAAATAGTGTAAGCCTTCTGAATCCAAAGAATGCTTAGATAGCATCCGCAAGCCAGTTTTAAATGTTCTAAACTAGTTTGAAAGTTACACGAATGCTAGTGTTAAATATGAATTCCAATTCATTATTTTTCATCATTTAAGATGCTACTTGCGTTGCAGTTTTAGTGTTAGACTAATGAAATTGGCGACACACGTTCATAAAGACACAATGAATAGAAATTGCCCTGAGTTTTGGTGTGGGATGCATTAAATCACACTTTCTTTACTACAAAATACAAAAAACTATATTCATAGCTTTAAAAATTTCATGCGATTCTATTCATTCGAATGTATATGTTCATAATGGACCAATCTGGACAAGTAGCAATTCGTGCCTCGTGCGATTCTATGCATTTGAATGTTCATAATTGACCAATCTGGAAAAGTAGCAATTCATGCCTCGTGCGATTCTATGCATTTGAATGTATATGTTCCTAATTGACCAATCTGGACAAGTAGCAATTCGTGCCAAGTGCGATTCTATGCATTTGAGTGTATATGTTTATAACTGACCAATCTGGACAAGTAGCAATTCGTGCCTCGTGCGATTCTATGCATTTGAATGTATATGTTCATAATTGACCAATCTGGACAAGTAGCAATTCGTGCCAAGTGCGATTCTATGCATTTGAATGTATATGTTCATAATTGACCAATCTGGACAAGTAGCAATTCGTGCCAAGTGCGATTCTATGCATTCGAATGTATATGTTCATAATTGACCAATCTGGACAAGTAGCAATTCGTGCCTCGTGCGATTCTATGCATTTGAATGTTCATAATTGACCAATCTGGAAAAGTAGCAATTCATGCCTCGTGCGATTCTATGCATTTGAATGTATATGTTCCTAATTGACCAATCTGGACAAGTAGCAATTCGTGCCAAGTGCGATTCTATGCATTTGAGTGTATATGTTTATAACTGACCAATCTGGACAAGTAGCAATTCGTGCCTCGTGCGATTCTATGCATTTGAATGTATATGTTCATAATTGACCAATCTGGACAAGTAGCAATTCGTGCCAAGTGCGATTCTATGCATTTGAATGTATATGTTCATAATTGACCAATCTGGACAAGTAGCAATTCGTGCCAAGTGCGATTCTATGCATTCGAATGTATATGTTCATAATTGACCAATCTGGACAAGTAGCAATTCGTGCCAAGTGCGATTCTATGCATTCGAATGTATATGTTCATAATTGACCAATCTGGAAAAGTAGCAATTTGTGCAAGGTGCGATTCTATGCATTCGAATGTATATTTTCATAATGGAGCAATCTGGACAAGTAGCAATTCGTGCCACGTGTCCCCCCAGGGGCCTACTTTGGTAGGTACGGGTTTGGCGCACCCGGGGTCCCGAACCAAAAGTCTCCCTCGTGTGGGCTCCTCTTCGTGGTTGAGGGAGACGGTCAACAGGCCCACCCACGTGTAGGCAGTGCGTGGAGACCCGTGGAGAAGGTTTTTAGATTCTTGTCTAGTTTGGGGTTTAGGATTTAGTGAACGAAATTTTTAGTAGGTTTTGATTGATATTTTTATGTACGTGTATTTTTAATTGGTTTTGTTACACTTGTATGGTTTTTGGAAAGTTTTATATCTGGCTTTTGCAATGACTAGTTTTTTAAAGGGTGCTGATGACCGCTATAGTTGAGCGCCCTTATATATATATATATATATATATATATATATATATATATATATATATATATATATATATATATATATATACATTATATATATATACATTATATATACATTATATATATCATCATGCCACGTGCTATTTTATGCATTCGAATGTATATTTTCATAATGGACCAATCTGGACAAGTAGCAATTCGTGCTACGTGCGATTCTATGCATTCGAATGTATATTTTCATAATGAGCCAATCTGGACAAGTAGCAATTCCTGTGTGCAAAAATACTCTGCCACTGTCTAATGTTAAATTCTAACCCTATGCTTATTTCTAAGTCATTACTTACGGAATGCATTCGTGCAACGCCAAGTAAGACAGTTTGTGTATTCAAGAACTCATAAAAACTAAATTCTGTACGCTGAAAGACTCCCTAAGTGAATTCTTTCGAAAGAAAAATGGCGATGCAGATAAATCTGATAGTTCTGCAATATTTTCCTCTTCAATTCCTTAAGTGTACGAAACATCAGCATTAAATAAAGGAAACAAGAGATATTCACTAGGGTAAAGGTAAATATGAAAAAGCTCAAAGCAAAAGAAATGGACTCTTAAGGCAATTTATCATGCATGGTTATAGAATGACAATTTTAAAAATATATATGCCTTCTCATCCCCTTTTCATTCAAATTCCATCTCTTTTACATTGGCTTGCCCTTATCCCGTGACCAATGAAATGCCATCTTATTTTCTTCCCCTTGTCTCCTCCCATCATTCTATTTTATATCCCTTTATGATACAGCCATCATCGACATGGGGAACGGAGAGGGTGGGGGACATTATTCTAACCCACTTCACCTACTATTTCCTTGCTCTTCTCCCAGGCTTCTTGAAAATTCAAGTGCGAAGCTCTTATTTGCTCAAGCTATTGGATATAGCACGCTGCATAATCATGCCTTAGCTGCTGGGTGAGTTGGATGTTTGGTTTAGAGATCCCTTCAGACAAAATCAACTACAAGTAAGAGAATAGTTACAATATTTAAAATTGTTTAGTATGGGTAGAGTAAATTGGGGTAGAGTTTTAAGTAATTTCTAACTAAACAAATATTTCTATTTATTTTTATATACCGTTGTAAATGGATTGAGCCTAGACCCTATGTTATGTACAACATGGTACATTACCATTGGAATTCGCTATCTCCATATTTTTATCATTCCGTAGTATTTTCAGTAATTGAACAATAAACATAAGCGATACAATTTCAAGTTATTGCTACAAACTATGGTTCATTTCAAATTTTATAAAGCATTTCCAAAATGTGACTTCTCTGTTGTCAGTTATTTATATCAAAATAAAGTTGGCATCTCCTTGCCGTTATACATACAGAAGAAAAGTCAGATATGACAGCTGTCATGGTAAATGAGTAAGAGCAACTGGATGCAGACCCAGAATCCTAGTTCAAATTCCGGCTATGGCACTACATTTTTGTCTGTTGCTGGTTTTCCAACCTATTCCTACACATGGCCTGTGTGAAAGATTAACTGTTATTAATTTTTTTGAAAAGCTATAGAGAAGAGCAATCTGACGGAGACCGGAAGATCCTGGTTCAAATCCTGACCATGACATTAATCTTTTTAGCCTGATTCTTTCTTACCAACCGTGTTGTGCACACCAATAGTTCAAAAAAGTAATTCATTTCTGGTAATTTTTGGTTTGTATAAATTCACAAATAGATGAAATAAATACTTATAATGTATGTCTTTGTGCACAGGAATACCTTTCTCCTTTTATAACCAGTAATTATCATCCATTATTTCAAGGAGGTTGTTGTCATACTTCAATGAAATATCATCAATTTCTCTCTGAAATTGTTTTTGAGCTCTACAAAGAAACTGCCAGAATTGTTTCAACAAGTTAATACTCTGCTTAATTTCCATTGCAACCGACGACAGCTGTTAAGAAGTCAAATCATCTATGCAAAATTTAGATACGATATATCCAATTATGGTTGCTATTTTTATCTAGAAATACTTGAAGAGCAGCTCTTATTGAAATCATTCACAAAATAACATAATATAAATTAAATAATCACAGAAAAATTAACACTATTCCAAGTTAAAAAATGCATTTTACATATGGAGCAAACGTTAGCATATTGTTCAGAACTAAAGGCCGTTTGTGGCATATTTTTGAAAGAGAGATACTTAAGCAAGTTTGGTATTTTTTCTATATTTTCTCCTTGTATTGTGCTGTAAAGCGTTTTTACTCCTGAAAATGTATATTTCAAGCTAAAATTTTAATTATTTTGGATGAACGAACCTACTCAGGCGAGAAGTAGGAAAGCTAAATAATCGAAAGTTTAAAATGGCAAAATACAATAAAAATTTATTTGAGAAGCATTTTGATTTCGTAACAAAAGGATTAAATAATACATATACGCATATATGAATGTCATATCTCAGAGTAACGCCTCCCCATATACACTTCGAATAAAAGTAGGAAAATACCCACAAATATTCACTTTATTTCGAGGTCCCAACAATATGGACAACTGCACATATACGATGGGTGAATCATGGACTCCACCTGTAATAATGATGATAATAGCGATGTTGTTGATGGTGATGCAGCGATGCAGAATCCTGTTATTTAAACTTTTCTTTAAGTAAAGAAAATAAGCATTGCTCACCGCTACTCCAGTTAGTTAATCTAAACAAAATGGAATTCGAATGAATGTTTTAGTACAGTACACTTAGTTGAGATCTTTCGGAGATTGAATTATGATTTGCAGTAGGCAGTCACAGCATCCTATACTTTACATCACGTGTCACTTGCCTCTGCCATCTTTCTAAAAAAATAAGTGGCGGAAGGGAGTGAAAAGGAGATGGTGTGAAGGGGAGTGAGAGGAAACACACCTAAGTACACATAGAAAGAAGGAAGAGGAGAATATCCCCTAAGATAATCGTGACTTGTGATACGACCTCGCGAAAATAACAAAAACTTGATGACTTCATGCAAGAAGAAGTAGGTACTGAGACGGCGTCATTGGAAATTCTCCGGTGTCAGCGAAGTTAGCGAGCGAAAGTTCACAAGAGGGGGCTATTGCGGTATTTTCATTCCACCCTCTTCACCCTTCTTCTTTCTGTTTTAAGTCGATTTTTTTTCTCGTCATCGTCAACCATCCCTCCAGCTCTGGTAATACACTTGAAACCGAATAGGCATCAGACACGCTCAGCGTAGGGTGTTTCCTAACTGCTCGGGACACGGAAACCCACTCTTGCCTTGCCGAATTGGCTAGCGTGATGAAACAGCACGTGCCCATAGGGTAACACTCTCAATGTTCTTTTTTGGTTAGACCAAATTTCATTCAGTACAGAGAGGGAGCACAAACTATTCAAGTACGTATTAATTAATATTTCGATACCCACTGGAAATGTTATATAATCCCGTTTTTAGAACGTACCTATTGCGCTTTATAAATATAGTTAATTTCTAGGAAGAACTTAAGAGAGAATATGGATTATTATTTATTTATTTCCACAAGAATCCGCCTAAAGCTTCTGAAAACCCATAAAGGCATACAGAAACATATGGTGTAGGTGTGCAAACCAGTTGTAAAACATCCTGTAATTATTTTGTTGCAAGCTTGTGTAGAAACGTATATTCTGAATAAGCATTATCATATATATCCGCATCTTACATTGTTTACCGTCAACTCCTCTTAGATTTGTAGCACAGAATTCAGCTAACAACAGTAAGATGTCAGCAAATGATTGACTATGTCATTTAATTTATGTGGTTCTTGTATTAAATGTATTTACTTTATTTGACATGCTTTAGAGAACTCTGGGTGTGCCCTACGTACACAAAAGCTTTAGCACAATTATTAAATATTTGGTGGCTAAAATCTTATTTTGGGTACCTGATACCCAAACAGCTATTTTTGAATTGTTCATAAAATATTAGAGATTTAGTTTCAAACATTTCAAATTTGAACCAGTCCTAGACTGTGTGGGAAACTTGGTGTTTTCACCATTATTCCAGTCTGTGTATCATATTTACCTAGAAAACTTAAGAAGGTGATAGCAGTTTCAGAAATTAGAGCAAAGAAAACAAACATATGAAAATCATTTCATTACACAAAAGTTAATAAATTTAAAGCAAAGCAGTTGTGGTGTTTTAATTAGATTAATTATGCAAATTGTCTACTCCTTTTGACTATCAAAATGTTCTGTTATCTGAAGAAAAAAATTAATACAATTACATATAGGTTTTCTTTCATATAATTTTCAGCAGATATATGAATCTCCACATAAGTGCTTTGTGGATAACGTTTTCTTCCTTCGGTCGAAAAAATGTATGGATGTATTCTCGGTTTAATGTATTACACACGCGAATATTTATGTAACCAGAAACATTAGAGCAGAACTAAATCAAGGATTACTACGTAGGGGACATGGAACGTGTGGTTTGCTTTACCTAAGCCCCAAGTGGGGCATCCCCGGGAGGAAGGATGATGCAAGGGGAGACAGAGGTCTGATGATACAATGTGGCACGACAGTACAAAGGGCAGGGCCCTACTATTTACCCATTGGAAACCTCCCTGGCAGGCCAGCAAACCGGCATCCCCTTCGCCGTGTTCCAGAAACAGCCCACAATGTCGGCCCGGATACCGCAACCCGTTACCGAAGGAGGTAGTGTTTACCACGAGCATATCATCCTGCCATGCAGCGCCGAGACACTTGCTGACACTTCTAACCTGAAATAGACCACCAGATGAGAGATGATAAGAACTGATAATACAGATGGAATGGAGGTACAGGAAATTAATTTACCTATCCAGCATTCGTCTGGCGACCCAGAAAAACCCCCGAAAATTTCCTAGGTCATACAGGTTGGCCACGAGAGTCGAACTTGGGCCTCCCACAGAAGAAACCGCCTGGTTATATTTAAAATCGCTCAGTTATATGTAAAATAAAAAATCGCACTTTCTCGACTAATTTAATACATTTCTTTAGCACTCCAAGTGTTTTCAAATGTGTGAAAATACTACATAGTGCCCTATAACACATGCTAGCAATATTATTACAAACAGAATCTTAAACCTTAATTGCAACACAAATTATACGGCAAAGTACGTACTTCATTAACATAGTAACGGCTCGAAACAAAAGCACACTGGTTGTATTTTGTTATCATATGTTATCATTTAAATTGACAATATTATGGAATAAGCTAAAGCATTTAATGATATCGGTAAAAGTAAATACACTTTGAATTTTTAACTAATAATTTAAATGTATACAACGCTTACAAACTTTTATTCATAATAATCAAAAGAACTTGATTCCATTTAAGGTTCTTTTTCCCCATCAAAGTAGTATTGTGTTATTTCTATTCAGAAATTTTGTCCTTTTGTAAATAATGTTATAATATTGTATTATTTCAACTTCTACAGTTACTGTACTGCCACGCCATACTGTAGTGCCACGCCATACTTGTGTGTCCTTCATTCACCCAAGTCTCGTCAAGGTAGCATATTTTTCGATTTGCATCCCGGTACAATCTGATTGTCCTTAAATAATGTCTTCGCCATACAGCAATATCACCCCTGGAGTGGTACGTTTTCCTGTTTTCTCAATTTCATGTTGCGATGTTCCTACGCACCTGTTCAAGCGGTCCCGAGTTCGAATCTCGGTCAGGGTGAGTTACCTGGATAAGGTTTTTTCCGGGGTTTCCCTTATCCTTACAGTCGAATTTCGGGTAGCTCTAAGCTCCATGGACCCTGGACACATTTGAGCATCATTTCACCCATTTCATTCACCGTCTGATATGACTTAATGCTGAAGGACGTAAAATTACAAAAAAATGAATAAAATAACACACCTGTAAGTTCAGAGCACAGCTGTTCGACTTCTCTCACTAACAAAGACGGATTCTTGTCTGTGAGTGCATTAAACATATGCACTACAATTCTTTTTTCGCCGCTTTGTAAAGGTTTTCCCTTGAGATGTTTCAGCGAAAAACTGGCGGTAGACTCTGTCATTACACATATAAGTACACGCGCAATAAACGATCAATAAAATGATTTAGCTCTCGTACTCGGCACAGCACACCTTCGAATGGCGATATAAACAGTTACGAAAATATAAATTTGACAATTCTATTCCAACATATAAAGATAAATCACCATGTAAAATAACGAACTAATTTTTACTGCACAACAATCTATACTGCAATAGCAGCCAATGAGAGGTGATAAGTTCACGTGACCGTTAAGAGATACGGGGCAGGCTTATGTGAAACACGGTTTAGAGAGGGTGATGAACGAGCAATCAACTAATCAGCCCTCCAGCAGCTTTTCTGTGAGTAAACATCTGGGCTGTCTGTTCCGGCACTGCCATACGTCATGAAACCTAGAATCACACTTGAAAGATAAACAAGAAATGGAATGAAACGGAAATTATGGAAACAAGATGAGAAAATATTAGGTCAATTTGGGCGTCAACAGGTATCGAAACCAAGATCTCCCGAATGCAAGCTTACGTTATCATACAGCCATTTCGTTCATTGCCGCTCTCTAATTAATTTTTTCATTGTTAAGAAGAGAGAAAAACTAATTTTACTACCTAATTTATATAAACAGCGTTGTTTAACTTTTATGATCATATCAGAGACTTTACGTCTAAAAGTGATTCTTACACTACCCTGAACATAAAAGAAGAAAAATTATGCAACATATTTAAGAAACGAAAGAATTTAACGTACGTGTTTTGTTTGCCAAGGAGATTTCAAGGAGATTTCCAAATTTTTTCATCAATCCCCAAGAAAATGCTTATTGTTTTTCATTTTCCCAAATACAGTGCTCTAACAACTTTGATTTTATTTGGGCATGTTATATATAATATACGTCTCTAACTTTCTGTACACAACCTTAAGTCAGACTCATTTTTACTGAATTTTATATAATTGGGAAATCATATGGATAAATTATTGCTTTAATTATAAAGATCATTAAAATGTACAGTTCATTCCAAAAAAAAACCTTTCTGTAGAGCAGAGTTATCTTACAAACTTGTAGGCAGTCGTCTAGTAGGATTGGAATATCCCGAAGTTTCGCCAAGGACTACGCTTGGCATGTCCAAGAGAAGTGATCCGTGTTAGTCAGAACTTGGCCATGAAAGCCTCAGAAAATAAATATTTCTGTACCATCTTTCTTTGCGAAACATTTTCATTTGTTGGTATGTGTTTTAATATTCAGCTATTCAATTTTGAAATTTTATAATCGCTTCTATATTCTCCATGTAAGGAGTGTGCTTTCCAGACTTCCTGGTTATTCGATTTAAGATCAGACATTCCTGCAAACAATTCCGAATATCTGCACACATGTAGAATACTTATTATCGACGTTTCTATAACTAATGCTTTACTTTCGGCATTCTTTATTTTCCTTGTTTTCAGCGGTTAGTTTCCACTTTTCTGTTGACATACATATATTTGTGCCAACACACACAAACACAAACACTCATGCCAAAGGTGGAACTCAAACCGCGACACTTAATTCGGCGGAAAGTCAGAGACATACACCTACGGGCCATAGCTATGAGGGCCGGAAAGTGTTTAGAAAAAGTTCGAAAATAAATTATTACAGGGAGAGAAATTCGTTTGATTACTTACATACTTGTGTGTATATGTCTTTAATTTAAAATCTTATCTTCCAAAAGTAACGTCTAACTTCAATGCTCCATAAATATTACGTAAGTGACACAAATTTAAAAACGATATTTACTATTATTTATTAATTTTTATTATTTATTGTTTATTTATTTATTATTAATAACTATATGGTACAAATACTGCTGTTTTGTTTTAAGAATCTCACGATTGTGACACTATGTCCAAAACGCTCACCTCGGTAGCGTAGATGGTAGCGTGACTGCCTCACGTTCAAGAGGTCCCGAGTTCGAATCTCGGTTAGGATGAGTTACCTGGATAAGGCTTTTCCGGGGGTTTTCCCTATCCTGATAGACGAATGTCGGGTAACTCTAAGCTTCATGGACTCCGGACTCATTTGAGCATCACTTCATCTATTTTATTCATCGTCCGTAATGATTTAACGTTGGAGGGCGTAAATTACAACAACAAAAATGTCCGAATGCTGTTAGTGAACTGCTGGGTTCAAACATGCTGCTGCGATGAAAATCTTTCCCAAGGATTAAGTACTATTAGAATTTGAACTAAGAGGAGGGCAATTTTAAATGTATAATTATTGAGATCTTTTAGGAAGTTTCGGGAAAAGCTCTTTGGTCACAGCAGAAATTTCCACATTTTCCAAGAAAATTTAATTTGCAATATCTATATGTCAGTCCAGACGAATTTAGATTTATGGCTACCTGGGGCACCCTACAACTCCATTGCAATTAATAATCTTATCTTGCCTAGATAATCAAAATTTCAGACATTAACTTAAGAATGCTGTGGGTGGCTTTGACAGGTTTAACAAAAGAATTCTTCCAATGTTTTTAAAAAATCAAATCCGAATTTTGCTCTGTGCAAAATAATCTTTGGTTTTCCAGTTAGAATATTCTGCATTACCTACTTGTAATTCTTGAAAACCTTTAGCTACTTCGGAAAGACCACTCGTACATTTGCTGTGTTAATATTGTGACTTTGTGGGTTAGTAGAATTAAAAGTCCAATTTGCCTAAATTCTAAATGCTCCTTATTTGCGTAGAAATACACTCCGTATCAGCGGAATTACATCACATATCACAATCTACAGCACCAAGGTCAATGACAATAACAAACAGCTCTCATTACAACACCAACACAGCTGACTCTTGTTACACAACTCACTGTTTTACAACTCGCAACTCGACTCCTGGCCAGTCGTCGCCTCTTTAAATACCTACATCGATAATTCTAGATTGTTCTAAAATAAACCAGAACCAGAACAGTCTCTAGCAGTCAAGAAGTAACTAGAAATTTCCACTTATCTCAGTTTATTTGTTTCGGCAGAACTTTATCTGCATGTTATCTTTGTCTGCCGGCTCGATCAAAATCGAGTGATCGTAGATACCGGTTCGCGACAATATTTACCAGACTAGGAGCCTGTAGGTATTATCCCAACAAAAGAAAAAATCATCTCCCGCCAACTAAACCCCGAAGCAATCTTCGTAATTTCCAATTTTCATTTTTATTTTAAGTACTACTACTTGAGTTTATTCGCAAATTATAGTACATAATCACATCAAAATACAAACCGGACGTAAGGCCTTCGAAATTTTAAACTAAGCTAATGAGTAGAACGTGAGTTATTCATTATGAAAACGTAGCTACTATAAAGAAACATTCAGCAATAATGTAATTATATTTGTAATTTTTATTTAATTTTGTAACCAATGGTTCTTGACAGTTATTTCTCTTTATGGAATCAAAAGAATAAAATCCTGTTTTAAATTACTTATTTGACCTCTGTCATTAAACTGGTGAATGTGGACTACGATCTGCATACAAAAGAATGTATTAAATATTCTTGGCCCATTTCTACAGCTATTTAATATTTTTATTGCACCACTTACTTACTTGGTTTGAATACAAATTTTATGACGTTGCACCGCACCCTTTTTAGCTCTCCAGTTGGGCTTAATAATATACAAACTTAGCGTGTTTGTCACAGCATGTTTACATACGTCAAGTTCAGCTTCAGTGGGATCTATAATAGACATTTATAATAGCCAGGCATTATTTTTATTATTTTCAATAACAGCTTCATAATCCTCTCCTTAGATATTATTATTATTATTATTATTATTATTATTATTATTATTATTATTATTATTATTATTATTATTATTATTATTATTATTATTATTATTATTATTATTATTATTATTATTATTATTATTATTATTATTATTATTATTATTATTATTATTATTATTATTATTATTATTATTATTATTATTATTATTATTATTATTATTATTATTATTATTATTATTATTATTATTATTATTATTATTATTATTATTATTATTATTATTATTATTATTATTATTATTATTATTATTATTATTATTATTATTATTATTATTATTATTATTATTATTATTATTATTATTATTATTATTATTATTATTATTATTATTATTATTATTATTATTATTATTATTATTATTATTATTATTATTATTATTATTATTATTATTATTATTATTATTATTATTATTATTATTATTATTATTATTATTATTATTATTATTATTATTATTATTATTATTATTATTATTATTATTATTATTATTATTATTATTATTATTATACTGATGTTTATGCAACGTTTTAAAAAATTGAGAGTAAGAAAGTTATTCAGAATGCTTTGCGATTATTAAGTGTTTTATAATATATATTTAATACGTCTTCCTCTTCTGTAAATCAAATAAGATGTGATACTTTCCAAGCGGGAGCTAAGGAAATGTTACTAATATTATTTCATAACATTTGTTTCCTGGTGTGTAAAATGTGTAAGTACAGAATTTTAAAAAATTCTATACTTTCTGTTTTGTAACCCATTATACACACTAAGTAAGTTTTCTATCCAAAATTTAAGATTACGAAGCAAATTCATTCAGAGGTATTATGTGTTCCATAAATAATGGCATTTCTTAAGTTTCTTCTCATCTCATTTGCCATTAAAGTTCCTTCCTGTTCTTGATTAGTTTAACAATTATTCTGCCTTCAACATCGGTTTCTAAAACATCTATGTTATTGTTTTGCAGTCTGTGTCACACACGCTATTCTTATCAATGATCCTGTTATTTTCCTCATGTGTTATCAAGACGAACGTTTCTACATTATACGTGCCAACTGCTTACAAAACACTATAATAATTCGTCCCTAGTTCTTTCTTCAAATGTCCCCCCCTCCCCCTCCCTCTCTACTAGAAGCACTTGTTTACCATTACTAGGTATTAAATATTTCAAGAACAGTGAGAAATGCTTCAGGAATTCTGTTTTCAAAATCGTATTAAATTTAAAACTTTATTCATCATAATTGCTTTTAGCATATGAAATATTAGTGAATCACTTAGTATTATTGTGACTGAGATACTTAAGCATTTTTGACCATTGGAACAGCATTTTCAATGCTAAGCCAACTCAGAAAGAAGCGGTCCCTTAGTGCCTGATGTAGCTATTTAAAGCTGTTTTATGTGTAAAATATACCTTGTTGCACTCACATAGCTTTCTCTGCTCACTTTTGCCCGAATTGTTGCTACAAACGCTTACTCGTCCACCTACTTAAATTTTAGGTCCCGGGTATAGGACCGGTGCCCATTCAGCTAATGAGGAAAGTGAGGAGCTTACCTAGGTAAGCGGCCCTGGTCACGAAAACCAACATTCCGGCTGGGGGATGCCAAGATGCTGACCACATCTCCTCCCCGTATCAGTTGGATGATCGCCCACCTCTGCCGTACGTAAGTGGGTGTGAGACCGGCGGTCGGGTTGGTAGGTCCTGGCCCTCTTAGGGCTGTCGCGCCGGTGGTTAACTTTTTACTTCAAGTTAAACGAGATCATCCTTTGTAGAAATGAATTGTTTACATATTCCCTTATAGGTAAAATGTAGTAGGCTTAAGTGATAGTCCAGTGTTTAAGAGCTGGTCACTTTGTGATTGGTTAGATACTGCATTGTCTTTCCATATCCAAGAAATAAATAAAAAGGAATAAGTGACATTTGAGTATTTTTATATTTGAGAAAAAGTACACATATATGAGAATGCAAACCAATTTTTGGGTGCAAAATAACTTCTCATTGACTTACAACAACGCGCTAACGAAGGTAATAATGGTATTTTTTATTAAAATCGTAGTTTGTTTTAAGAAAAAGAAGCCAAATTTTGATACCTGCTTTCAACTTTGACCTCACCACAATCCAACAGAGCTACACACCGGTCATATTACTTGCACCCTCCCCGTCCATTATCATAGAGATATTTGTACTTCAGTAGCTGTGATTTGAAGTACGACATTTGACTTCTGCATGGCCAGTCCATTTTGTTTCCCCTTAACACCACGGTTATTCAAATCGCTTCGGTTGCGGTGCCTGTGAAGTGGATATAAATGGTAATTTAGTAATTAGAGCAAGGGTGGCATATGTAACAAAATAAATAAAGTTATTAAAGGTTAACAGAACCTCATTACAGAGATTTTATAATGGTTAACATTAAGAACAGATGATTTTTTTTTTTCAAAAGATATATTGTCCCATTCTTACTGAGCAGTTTTTAAGGTACAGAGGCCGACAAAAGTATTCGAACATAAACATATTTATTACTCATATTATTTTAAAGCTACGCAGGGTAAGCATACGTATATACAACTGGTAGAAAATAAACTTGAGTCTTCCATTAAACATATAAACCCATAAATAGCAACTGAAACTAATTTGCACTACAAGGGGAAATAAAACGGTTACTTTACATCTGGACATAAGTATTCGAACAGAGAACAGCTAGTATTTAGTTCTCATCTCCTTTCCTTGAATTACTGCTGATAATCGTTTGGGCATTGTCTGTATGTGTTGTTTAGTGACTGCAGAGTTCATATTTCTCCACTCCGTTTTAAAATTTCTTTCAGATGGTGGTTGCTTCTGATGTGATCCTTTCTACAAGCTCCTCGAGTTCCTTCCAGATATTCTCTATAAGATTTAAATCTGGAGATTGGGGCGTGTCTTCAAAAGTGTGAGGAGTGTTGTACACGACCCAAAGCCTTACAATTTCAGCACTATGCTTTGAGTCATTGTACTGCTGGAAGTGATAATCATGCCCTAATCCCAGCTCCTCTGCACTCTTTTTAATGTGTGTAGTGTTTAACGCCCGCTCCTACTACATACGGCACCGCAGGCGGTGACACTGATAACATGAGATGAAGATGGAGCAACGGTGGAATGAGATGGCGGGAGAAACCGGAGATCCCGGAGAAAACCCACCCCAACGCCATGTTGTCCACCACAAATCTCACTTTGCGGTCGCCTGGGATCGAACCCGGGCCGCCTTGGTGAGAGCCAAGCGGTCTAACCACTGAGCTACGGCGCGGCCTCACTCTTTTTAAGATTGTTTTCAAGAATCCTCTTGTATTCAAATTTGTCCATGATCCCATCTATGAACACCAGTTTCCCAAAGCCAGATGAAGCTATACAGCCCCATCCATCCCACTACTACCACCATGTTTCACTGTAGCTACCATTCTCTTAGGTTCCCATTCTGTATTTGGTAGTCTCCACACTTTAAGACGTCCATCACTCTTGTATAAGCAGAATTTGCTCTCGTCCGACCAGAGAACCTTATCCCAGAATTCTGTTGGTTTCACCACACACTGTTTAGCAAATTCTATACGCTTTTTCCTATCCACCTTATTAACATATGCTTTCTTCCTAGAAACGCAGGCATTGTACCCAGTACTATTTAAAACCCGTTCAACTGTTTTGGTGTGAACCTCAGTGCCAGAATATTGCTCTAGGCACCCTTTAATTCAGATGCAGTGACTCGGATTCTGCTTCACCATTTTTATTATATTTGATTTCTGTCTCTGGTGGTGAGTTTAGAAGGAGCGCCATTTCTAGGTTTATTTGCAAAAGTATTTGTTTGTTTAAAGCGTTGAATTATGCAGAACACTGTAGTTTTGTTTCTGTTAATGGTTTTGGCAATTTCAGAGAGAGATTTGTTTTGTTTGTACATATTGATCATGATATTCCTCTCTGCTACTGTTGTCTGCTTACCTTTACGTCCCATATTACCTCTGAGTTCACAGTCGGCTGAGTAACATTGAGCACACTGTCTCGAGGAATAGCATAAACACAACTGCTATGTGGTAGGGGCGTGTAGGGTACGACCAACCATCTTTCTCTGTGTTCGACTGGATACGTTTAAATATTTATTTCCTCCAATAAGAGGGACAATAGAATAAATACAGTACAGACTTTGTAATAAATACATGCAAAGTGATATTTTAAATATGGTTTCCGAGACACAAAAGGTTAATATTTACATGTTTAACAATTCAACGCTGCCAAATACATATTACACTATTCATAGTACGTGCAATCTTACTTATTAATTATTATTCTGTCGGCCTCTGTACATGTACTATGAAGAGCCAGCTATGCATGATTTTGACTATCATAAAAACCGTTTACAACAATAAACTTGCAAAATAGTATTTATTAAAATAATAGTCACAGAAATTAGAATGATTTCTTCAATTCCCCACCAAAGAATTTGCTTTCCTGCTGCATTCCGCCCTAGAATAGACATCAATATTTTTCTAATGTTAAATATTAATTGGTATTAGAAGAACTAGGAGGTTCAAATATGCAGGTATTTTAAGTGAAACAGCTATTTTCGTAAAACCTTTACTGGTCTATATTATTATGCAGTTTACTTTCAGCTATGTTTTTCAAACTAAGATTTGATTTCTAAATTATCCATTTAGTAGCTTTTAAATGCATAAATATGACACTTGGAGCATAAAATGTTCTATAACAGGATTATAGCCATAAATTAATTAAAATGAAATTATCCGCCGTAATTTTGCATCAAGTTATGTTAAAACGTAAGAACAACCTTTTATGTTACAGCTTAGCATGCTATAATGTCCAAGTATCTATTTCATTATTAAACTTTAATGAATTTTAGGTAAAAATTTCAATAACTTCTGACCAATAAATGACAAATGAAGATTTTAATTTCAGCACTGCTAACATTGAACGCTTCTATTAATGGTTTGCGTGTTTTCTGATCTATCTTTGTACCATAATAGGATTTGTTGAGACAGATATGATTTGTTAAATTATACATTTTGTTAATATTTATCAACAATTAAATGTTATTAAAACAAAGTGTACCAGTAACAGAGTTTAGCTGTCGTATTTATCACATAAAATATAATTAACTCTCTTATTTCCATAGAAAATGGGTCATATTTATTAGTAAAGCCCATTCTGAGGAAAAAGTTGTTTAAAGTTAAGATACAGAAAAACTTGTTTTGTATATACACCAATAAAAAATAAATTATGTTTAGTTTTCTATCAATTTATAGGACAAACGCTTCCATAAAATATGAGATAAATCTAACACGGAGAGTAGAGGATTTGTCAATTTCAGTGTTCCATGGTTCAGAATTCAAGTTATAAAATGGCCAATGGCATAAAAGTTTTACAAGATATTGTGTGACTATATACACCTATATTAAAAATAAATTTCAGTTTTAAAAGAATACATAAAATACTAAAAGTATCTGTATTTTCATATTCTCAATTTAGTATGCCCTTACAGTTATAGAATAATATTTTATGAGGAACATAGATGAATTTTTACTGTCCAGTAGTTGTTAATTAGTCATTACAATCTTTTTCCTCAAAATAAGATTTAATAAAGTTTTATTTATACTGTGTTAAGGAATGTAGATAATCTATGCTATGATATTTATTTCAAAATGAAGAATATAGTGTATATAGTGTGAGGGCTTCCTCCTCCCCCTTTTTTTTACCGGAAATGCTACTATGATAATGAGTGTTTGGAGCCTTTGCAAGCACTTCAACCGGAAAGCTTGCAAGTATTCCCACGTGCCTGAGATTTTTCTCCCTTTGGTGTGAGAGATAGCAAGGTTTTTCTCACCTCCTTCCATTCATTTTTTTTTTCTCTCACGACACACTAGAAGATTAAAACCATCGTGTGCTCCTCGGCACGAAACCGCCGAACCATCTCCCTTCTCTTCATCGTCGATGGCAAAAATATATATAGTCCTTTTTTGGGGGGAGGACTTCGTGGACCACTATGCCAGACCTCATCTTTAATTAAAGACCCAGAGTACTCACCTTGCAAGCAGACACTATTTGACAAAGACTATATAGAAAAATCGAGAAGCAGGAAGTACAGACGAAGATAGGTGGTGCGGGTGGTGGTGGAGCAGGAGGGATGAGAACCTGGGGGAGAAAAAAGGAGTTCAAACTGCGTGATGTTCTTTTTTTTCGTCCCTCTCTGCTTGAGCAGCATCGGTGGTAAGATTTTCATCACGTTCAAGTGACTATAGTTAATATCTGCTTAGTGTATTCTGGAGAGACTCACTCTCCACTTGTAATTTGCAAACCTTGGTAGAATTTTTGTTCTTCACTATTATTATATGACTTTGTCATAATAATAAGAGTATCGGGGGGAGTAAAAGACGTAGACGTGCAGAGAGCTCCATTTTCATAGCGCCACTTCCCCACTCCTGCCAAACTTCGTCGCCTTCTCCTTCCTCTATTGTCTGCCCATTGTGTGCCAGAGCATGGAACTAATTATTACAGCCAATTAAATAGCGACACACATACACACACGCACACACATTTTCAAGTGTCAAAAAATTTCGGGTCGTGATGGATAATGAATGGCTTTCCAGCAAGCGTTCATATTTCATCTGCTCTTGTACACACATATGTACCCACGTTTGTACACACATAGATAGTTGATGGATGAGTGAGAGGGATTAATTTTTCACCACGTGTGCTCTGTTTTCCATTTTAATACCGCGTGTGTCACAGAGAAGCCAAGGCTCGAGTCCGGCGTTGCAGTTTCCCACTCATATTCTGTCCATTTTATACTTTAAAAAATAATTTTATACCTTTCATCATTATTATTCTTATCGGCGTCACCCGTTTTAAATATCAGCTGCATTTTAGATGTAATCTAGATAGAGCCTTCAATTTTTGTGAGGCTGAATAATGAATATTACTTTCTAAATAAATCGTCAGCTGCCTTGGCTGACGTGAAAACTTTATCAGGATAGTAAACATAACACCACCAAAGTTGCGGCTTATTTATGGAAAATTTTTATGCATTAAATTAATCAAAAAATGTCGAAATACTCTATTTAATATTACAACTAAATAAAGTTAGATCTTTTCTGTCATGTCCTTTAATTACCTATATGCATGTATAACTGAATATAAAATATAAGATTTATTAACAAGTTCCCCTAAAAATATTCTGCACAATACAAACCGTTCTATAAAATGAAATAAAAATATTGCTGTGTCAGCCTCATATGACACTTTCTAGCTATTACACTTCACGAAATCTGATCATGGCCGCCTGGGTAGCGTAGATGGTAGCGTGTCTGCCTCACGTTCAAGAGGTCCCGAGTTCGAATCTCGGTCAGGGTGAGTCACCTGGATAAGGTTTTCTTCCGGGGGGCTTCCTTATCCTGTTAGAGGAATGTCGGGTAGCTCTAAGCTCTATGGACCCCGGACTCGTTTGGGCATCATTTCACCCAATTCATTCATCGTTCGATATGACTTAACATTGGAGGGCGTAAATTGCAATAATAATAATAATAATAATAATAATAATAATAATAATAATAATAATAATAATAATAATAATAATAATAATAATAATAATAATAATAATAATAATAATAATAATAATAACACTAAAATAAGTTATTTGATAGTATTTCGAGAATTCTGTAATGTGTATATTCTAAGCGTTTTTCTAAATCTTTAATTTGCCAGTTACATAACATTATTCAGTTCTTTCAGTATAAACAGAACATTGCAGTGTTTCAACAAAAAGTAAATTTATTTTACTCTTGCAAAATTATAAAAATTCTGCATTTATTTAAAATATTAGACAAATTTGTAAGAAAATAGAAAGCTAAAGAAAAGAATCACTTAAAAAGAATAGTTTGAGAAATTTTCTCCCAAGGCTTCGTGTCACATTCTAGGAATAGGTTATTATCTTCATTCTGCTCGACACTGTATAACTGCGAAATCGCAAGGGACAAAAACTCACCACATAGAAAATACGAAATTATGCCAAAGTTTCATTTCATTAGAGGCATGAGTGTGCAAACTATCTTATAAATCTTCATATGTATCCTTTGAAGATATGGGGCAATTTTGTTACATATCTGGCTAATGTGTTTTTAATTATGCTTTTCTCTCAAAACAATTGTACAAATTTTGTTTAAAACATATTTTTTTATGTATTGGGATTAGCAATACAATGTGAAACTTAACATTTCTGAGAATAGTCTTTCAAGTTTTGTCATTGTGACTGAATTTTATGTATCCAAAAAAAGCGTGAGATAGACAAAAGCATATTTCACCAAAAGTTCCTTATCATTACAATTTCATCGTACAATTTCTACCAGTCAAATAATTTCGTTTTCAAAGAGCTAGCCGTTTTCGAAATATGTATAAAATTTTGTACGGTTACATTTTTCCAAGCATAACTCTGTCTCAGGAAACATATCCCAAATGTCCTCCTTTACAAATTTTTTCTCAGAAGAAGGACCTTCATGTGTACTTCTTCCTTTTCCTCCAATGAAACATTTCAACGTATTTTATAAATGGCGTATGAAAATCACTTATTCCTTAAATCGGAATAATATTTACTAAAGGATTTATTGAGAGCAACCTAATGTGAATAGAAAAATAAGCTTAGGTATAATGAATTCTCGTAAGTAGTGTCTGTGAATTCTGAAATGAGTAGAACAGTTGTGTCTGCATCAGAATTCATTTTCTGGTTTTAAGTTCCGGAATAATAACTAAAAATAGAACTTTAAAAATATTTGAGTGCATTAATTTTCGCTTTAGAATAAACGCATTATTACGATATTTTGGTCATAACATAACCTAGTTTAATCACAGAGTATACGATTAACTCATCGTAATTGATGCCCAAAGAGGGCGAGGTTATATTAGATTCCAAACCAAGACATTAGTATATTGCTATTGATAAGTATTATTATTTGCAGAAACCTTATAGGCTTGATATTTAAGAAGTTACATCATATATTACCAAGTAAATTAGCCAACGTACATGAGAAACACTAGAGTTTTGGTGGTACAACAATGATAAGGGAGAAACACAAATTTGTATAGTGTTAAGAGAATTTGATAGAGAACTTTAAGCAGGTTTTTTTAAAAGAAGTAACTCTTACATAATATATTTCGGATCCAATTGCAGATTTTGTCTCCTAACCCTAAAATATCTAAGGCGACGTTAAAATAGAATACACGTATGGGCGCAAGCAGCCTATAAAGCGTTAAACCTCCATTCCGGTGTCGTTTTTGTCATTTAAAATGTTTCTCAAGAAATAGTTCTTTCTTTTTATGCTTTCAAGTTCTCATTAAGTAGATGTTCTCTAAAGGCTGATTTACTTTTCTTGATACTGACTCAATGAGTACGATTTGGTTTTTAATCATTTATAACCAATTTATGTTTAGAAAACTGTTAACTGTGCTTGTATTATCGGGAAAGGCTTTATTATTAACTAACATTTAATATATGATTGAATATAAAAATATATATTAGAGAAATAATGTTTATAATTTCAAAGTATTTCATACAAATCACATATCGCAATTTTCATTTTTGTATACTAATTTTCTGGCACATTTGTTACAAGATTTACACAAAACGCGGTGAAACTTTTAGGTCCTTAAACCTTTAAACCTTTAAACCTTATGCCAGAATATAGGTTTATTTTGGTCAAAAATTAAATACAGGAGTTTTAAATGTGTATAAATAAGCTTGAGCTCGATAGACACATTCTTGTGCTATGCTCTTCTTCCTCTAAAATATGGAATTTTAAAGAGCTAATTAAGAACTTTTAAATTGGGCTAGTAAGCTTTTAGCACACATTCCTGCGTTTTCTTTTTCCTTCAACATGCATTATTTAACACATAAATTTATTCTTGTGCATCACTTGTTAAATTTTAATAAAAGAATATTGTGTTTGACCAACATAAACATATTCACAAATATAGATGTTGCTTTTCTGAAGTGATCTGAAGTGGTGCTCTTTTGGAGAAAAAGCTTCTTAATCTTACAAAATGCATGACGTTTTACTTTTAAAAATTTTAAAAATGAAATATTAACTCATTAATAAAGGTATAATTTAAAATTAATGTTAACTACTTAAGTTGAAACTTCGTTTTAAATTTTAAAGATATGAAAAATATTTATTGTTTTGCCTCAAAGTTTTACATCTATATAAAGCACTTAATAAACTGTTAGCTCTTTATGAAAAATGTGAAGGAAACAGAAACTTAAGAAACACATAATTACAGAAGTGGATAAATTCTTCCTTTTTTCTCCGAAAAATCGCAACACACATTGCTTTGCCAAGGGAGAAAAGAAACAGTGAAAGAGAGTTAAAAACGGAAGATATGAGGGTTACTGAGACAGAAAGACAAAGAGGGAATCCTCCCATTTGAGTAATAACGCGATCAGTACTGTGGACTCGTTAGAAACATAAGCAACAATATAATCCCAGAAACTTCCGCAAATGTGCTTCATAAAACGGAAAGTTCATTCGAGGTACTGCATTTTTTCTCTCATCGTATTTCATATAAAGAACATTTAATGAAGTTAGCCCCTGGAAGCAGTATGCGCTGGGGGTATGCAATTTTTCCCAGCAATCGGAAAACGTATCACCTACAGTTTAGAAGCAGTAAAACGGTCAACAAAGCCAACATAACAAGATCTATGATCGGCCCTGCGGGGGCTGTTGCTGCGAACTGCAATTCTGTTTGTCAAAACGACAAACCTAACAATGAGTACAGACACATGTATATAAAATAATGTATTTACACTCATGCACGCATGTGTATACAATGAGATGCATGATCTCTGAAAAAGGGGTTGGAAGTGAAGGGGAGGCATGGATGGAGTGAGAATGAAAAAGGGGTGGGGACGGAGGGTGGAGGTGTAGGCAGCGAAATGGGGAGTTGATTTGGTTTTCGAGCGTACGGGGGTCACTAAATTGACTCGGAAAACTATTTGTATTTTAACAACGCAATGCGTCAGTGAGTCGGGGGTTCACTGTGGCAGGAGTTCTCTGCCGTCATCATGTTTTCTATTTCGTTTGATGTTGCGGTGCGTGTGAGAGTGAGCGAGTGCACCGTACTGTTCGGACTTGAAGACTCATGTGAATGTATGAGGCAGGGAAAAGAGACCAGTTTAATGTATGCAATCAGTTGGATATTTGCATGTTAGGACCTCCAACAACCGAGCGGCCATACTCGGGGCTTATCTATTGAAGTCATCAACAAAGTGTGATCATGCGCAGGGTGATTTACCCCCCTTTCTGCTGGACAGCGGCGACTAACGTTTTGATTGGATGGATTGAAACGGTTTCTGGTCTACTTACTTTCGGGCAAAATTGGTATAAAACAGTGTGAAAGAGTGGACATCGCTGAGCAGTACATGGAAACTTGTTCATACGACGAAAACGCTATTGCACCTTTCCTTTTTATATCTAAAGCGCCCACACCTTGTTTACTAACTAAAAAAGTAAGAAAAGGATATTAATATGTAAACAAATCTATAAATGCACAGAATACACAGCAATTTTATTTCCAAAACTTCCCAATATGAATAGTAATCTATTGATTCTAATTAAAATGACAAAATCGCCCATTAAAAATTCGGAGTAGAACTATAAGAAGTCACCTTAAAATGTTAATTTTGACAAATATAAAGCTCTCGTTATGACAACTAAGAAATGTATACATTTTGCATGATACTTCTCCTTCCTATCTAGGTTCAGAAAGTGCTTTACGTTTCCTGAGATAAAAAGGATGGAAGCTGACCAAAACTCTATTCATCTGCTGAATCTAACCCCTTATCAGCCGATTTGAAGTTACTTTAACATTATTGCGTCAAAACCATAGCCCTTAACATGAAAATTCAAAACAAAACCAAAATATATTAAATAGAAAGAATGATACAGGGAAATGTGAATATTATTTGCTTTATGTTCCTAATATAGCAAGAAACAATTTAAAACAGTAAGCACAAGACGTACTAAATGAACTCATATGTTAGGTGCTAGATGGTTTAGTTTCATATTGCTTATTCTCTTTATGAAAATCATTTCGTCACATTTTTAACTAAAACAGTAATTTTGCAAATAAAAGAAAGGTATATTCAAACTATCACAGCTAGAAGTTACAATTCAAGCTTTCTATTACTGTACACTACATAGCCTTCATCAAATGTTGTATAGAGTGCTCAATGACTCTCTAATTGATAAGGTTGGTAAACTGTAAACATATAAGTATTACAAGCGTACGAATGTACTAAAAGAGTATCAAAATGCGTTACATTTCACATCGCTTTAATTATGTGATCTTCCTCGAATTACTCTTACAAAACACCATTTTCTATCTACTACATTCTGATCTCGGTAGACAAATGTTGAAATGGTTTGTTATATATTTCCTTGTAGGCACAATGGGTATAAGGGAATAAGAATATTACCTACAATTAAGAGAATGATGCAAATTTTAAGAGTTGATAGCTATGTGATTGTTTGAATTTCGGTCCAATTTGTATGACCAGGAAAAAATTACTTCCATTTGTAATTCGAACCAATAATAAAGAATTGCTCTACAAAAGGAGTTTGACGTACATTGTGTGCTATAACGCGATAAGATTTTGTCCATCTCTCATCGAGAATTTCAGAAATTGTAATATATATGTGCATTTAATTTGTCACAATAGTGACTTAAACTTGTGTTCTTCAATCAATATTGTTAGAATTATTTTGAGATAATTACAATTTTCGAATGTTTTATATATACATCGTCTATTATTGTGAGGTGTTTTCTTAAAAGTCTTTGTTTTTGGTATACTTGAAAAATGTCGGGCTTAAATAACTAGGTTTAGATAACTGACTTTTTTTTTTTTTTTTTTTTTTTTTTGCTGTTCATAATTCTTTTTACGAAGAGGGTCTCCAAACGGACATTTCCAGTGACATTTTGGTATCAACTTTTGGGTGTAATCCAATATTCTTTCTCTTACTGTAAAAGGTAGTTGATAAAGTATGAGTAACACTGCAGCTTTTTATAAAATGTATTTTCTCTTTATATCTTATTAGCATTACGCACTAATACGTAAAAATGTCTAAATATATTTGTGGTCTAAAAATTTCTTTTTTATTGTAATAAAATGGATGTTAAAGTTGGATACTTCCATGGGATCCTTTGTTTTTTCCACATTCATAAATTTCTTATCCTGATTCTTAATACTGTGTACTGGGTCTTGATAATCTCATTTGGAAATACATTACTGTCAAATAAACAAGTAAATAAAGAAAAGTCGAATGCAAACTGACAAATTCGTGGCATATCTAGCTGTCTACGAGCCCTTAAATCTTACCTCCTCCAACATTATAAGAAGGTATCTTAAGCTCTCAATGTCGCTGCTGTTACCCCTCGTTAACCAGATTAATACGGTTTGGGTTTCGTAGTTAGCCAAATTGGACATAATTTATCTACATTAATAATTGTAACAATCAACTTTAAAATTTTGAAAGAGCTCGATGCATTAGGCGGGCAAATACACACTAAAACAGGTTCAAAATATCCGTCTTCAGTAAGAAGCACTGAAGTAAGCATAAGAAGTCATTAATTTACTATATAAATACACATACTGATATCACAGAAGGATATGGAAGCATTTTACATTTATAACCCATACACTACGTATTAAATTATCTTCACTATCTTTTTAATGAATGAAACTTTTCTTTAAATTTTAGCTTTTTATTTATTATAAACTTTTATGGCAATCTCCATTATCAATTTCTCTTTTGAATTTGTTTTGCACTACGTTTCCCAATTATTATTAAATTAGTTATGTATTATTATTTGTACTGCAAAAAACTAAATCCAGTCAGTACTTGTTTTCGGGTATGTGGATAGGAGGAAAAAATAAAGCTATATATTAATGGACAATAAATATTCATTAATACCAAAATGATCGACATCCTGGTCATAAACCTATAGTGTTTTGCAGTTTACCGTATAGATACGTCATTGAGTTAGTAGGCAAAATGTTATTACTACCAAAAATGATACCAATGCCAACTTAGTAAAGGAAAACCAGTATTACAAACTTTTTCAGGCTTAGAGTGCCCAATATTGTTATACTATTGTTAATATTATATAAATAGATAATACAATCCCCAATAACAAAAATAACGGAGTTACAATAATCATAAAAAAAATTAATAAGCCACAAAAAGGCACCGGAAATAAGCAATTATAACAAAAATTAAATTAAATTATAATATTATTATTCATTACTACTGTATAATTATTGTGACTTTGTAGGTTCGTGGAATTAAAAGTCCAATTTGCCGAAGTTCTAAATGTTCTTTATTTCCGTCCAAATACACTGTTCAACTCTCACGTAACAACATTACGTCACATATCACAATCTACAACACCAAGGTCGCTGACAATAACAAACATTAGCTTTCGTTACAATAACACTCTTCACAGCTGACTCTCGTTTTACACACAACTCTTGTTTCACAACAACTCTGCTCACTACTGTCCTGCTGGCGTGTCACAATCCCTTATACACATTCATGATTACCAGACTGTTCTGTCGATCACTAGATGTTTCTGGAAAACTAGGCATCTGATGACGTAATCCGAATATTCTATCACATTCTAGAAGCGTAACTTAATCTATGCCGGCGAGGCCTTTACCTCAGTTATCGCTGCCCGCCGGCGCTTGTTTATAATCGCCGCGCTATCATTAACTGCTTAGCAAGGCTCATTATTACCATGAAACTTTATCCGCCGACTGTTTTCTTATTTGTGCCGAAACTTTTATGCCTATTGCCGTGACACTATATACATAAGTATAAAGCGTACTTTTCCAAGTAAAGAAACAAAATAGACAATTGTAACAATGTCCAATAATAACCATCATTAAATCTGTTATGGTTTAGGCCTTAGTCGCGTTCCAATTTCAGGAAAATAAAATTGCTCTCTTCAACTATTTCTGTGCTCCCCTGATCGGTAGCACAAGCGAGTTATATTCATTCTCAAAAGAACGTGATACCATCTGAAACCTCCAAGTACCTCGTAGTAAACCCACATCTCTCATCGCCTCTCTTAAGGATACCTAGTCCTGAAAATTTGAAATCTTGAACTAACAACGCCAGTCTTTAAAAATTTATACCACAGATGTAACTTAGCGCAAATGTGATATAGCCCAAATTTTATCAATTTCACTTTCGTGTTTGCAAATTATGATCATTTTTTTATGTTTTTGGTCACGTCACCTTAAAAGTTCCTTGCGACAAAATAACTTAAATTTTGGTCTAATATTTTAAAAACAGGTTTCCAATACATCCATTTTTTTAATTTTCCATAGGTTTCTCTGTGTTTCAATAACTTTAGGCTCCAGAAATTTTTAAAGCAATGAATATGACTTTTTTGCCCAAAATTTGCAATGTTTGTGTTTTGAAGTAAAGAAAGTGTGCTTAAATGCATCTCACAATAAAATCCAGATCAATTTCTATTCACTATATTTCTATGAACGTTTGTAGCAAGTTTCATTAGTCTAATACTAAAACTGACGTAAGGAGCATCTCAAATGATGAAAAATGATGAAATTTTCAATAGCAACAAAACAAGGATAAAGAATTGCAACTCATATCTAACACTAGAATTCGTGTAAGTTTCAAACTAGATTAGAGCATTTAAAAATGGCTTGCGGATGCCACCTAAGCATTCTTTGGATTCAGGAAGGCTTACACGATTATATAGACTAAGTAGAGGAGAAGATGATTTTTTTGAAATTTCAGTCATACATATCCTTAAGTTGTTGTTTGTTGAAAGTCTAGTTTATCATTGTATGAAAATAATCAGTGTCTGTATTTCAATTTTGTTTTCCCCTGGACAGTTTTCACTGGAGTTCTTTTATGAAACCTTAGAGTACTTTGTTTCTTGGTTATGGGTCACTTATTTGGCTGTGTCATATTGAATTCTACAGCAAAATCTTGTTCATAAGTTTACACAATTTTCTGTAAGCTTATTGTTTATTTTCCCAACCGCTTGATATTAATTGAAATAAACTTTGCACGAGTGATTTCATTACGCATTCAGTATGGAAAGGGAATGAAAAATCCTGAAGCGATAGTAAAGTTTTATGTGATGCTTCTTAGACATTTTATACTATTTTCATTAACCTGAGAAAGAAGTGAAAGTTGAGCACTTCAGAACATGACATGTACTGAATAATTCAAATGATAGCATAGATTATTTCTTTAATTTAGGAATCCAGAAAGAATATTTTACACTGTTTTTGTGACCTACAGAGATGTGTATGTTGGGGGAACGATTATAAGGCTTTATGCTTCAGGGTTATGCAGAACTATTGACCCTAAATTGAAAATAAAGAGGACATTTCAGGTTGTTACAAAAACCAATCAAAATATATGTTTTAATTATTAGGTCACCCAACGACTTGTATTCAGCAAGTTCTCAGCCTCCAACCTAACCAAAACGTCGATCATTTGATCCGTACATTTTCGCATTATCTCTTTCACCACTAAATTCTACTTTCATGATCTTCACGGCTATGAAACAAAGCTACTTGATTCTTGATAGACTGCGATCAAAAGTTTTAGTTTATAAATCATAGACGTGTAAATGCTACAAAAAGCAGGTTGTTGATTAAGAGGAAGAGGTTATTAGTCATCTTTACTTAGAATATTTTAATTGAAAAACATTATAGAGCAAATTTCTTGAAAGTCTTCGCATCGTATATTTGGAAGGTATTGAGATGAACGAAGCTTGGCAAGTAATCATTAGACCTCTATTTTTGTCTATGCTAACAAAAAAGTTTCTTTTTTCCCTTCTGGAAAAATGGGTCAGATTTAAAGTTTATTCGAATAAAATTAATTTAATAACATAAATGAGACGAGAAATAACTGACGCTGTTCAGTGTATTGAGCTATTTGGTATTTGACTTACTTTTTGTTTCTGAGTTAAGCTGTTCAGATACACAACCCATGCATCCTTAATCCGGAACGTCAGACCGCAAATTTCCGCTCTAATATTGGCATTGAATTTTACAGCAGAATGCAATACTTCCTATACCTGCTCTAAGTAACTAATAGGAAAAGCAAAATAAGATTCATATAAAGCTATCGTGGAAGTCAGAGAGCACTTTCTCCTCTTTTTAAGGGCTAATTAAGGGAAACCAGAAAACGTTAATGTGGAGACAGGGAAAGTGAAGTATTACGAACTTAGTGACAGTAATTTCTTTGAAGAAAATGTGGCAAAGGTTTTATTAGCATTTAAAGCTCCCCCTTCAGAACATTTCAACATTCTGCACGCAAAGAGTTAATGTAAGTTGACATACGCCACCGAAATGAGAGTGAATATCGTAACTTGTAGTTTCGTATTCCTCTCCGGTGAAATTTCCTCCACTCAAAGTTACAGGAACTGCCATGAATAATTGATACCGAAGTGGAAAACTAAGTTTTCCGTAGAAACCATTCCGCGAGCAATAACAGCTAATGAGCGGAAATTTGCTTGTGTTTGAGGAGAAGGAAAACCATAAATATGCATCGTGCAATGCAGTGGTAAGCCTGTCGCATGACCAATGCTATTTACACCCCAAAACGTATATAAAAAGGTAGTTCTGATAAAAATGGAAATAGAAATCTAAACAGTAGCATTATGGAGGTTTTTCACGCGAAGTGGGGATGAGGGGGTGAGAAAGCTGAACTCAAGTCATCGCCATTGTTATCGTTTTAAACATTTTCTGATAAATGTAAAGTTACTGCCTCAGAAATATATCACTCCTTTTTGAATTTGAGTAGCTATATCGCAAGTATACTCTCGAAATACTGTTCACATACTTAGGGACTAAAAAGGAAAGAGTGTCAAAAAAGTGAAGGATTAAGGGAGAGAGCAAATAGGGAAAGAAAGAAACAATCTTAATCAGAAAAGTCAATTAGTTCTTATGTGCTGTGATGATAAATTGCCACTTTTCCCTACTTCCTTCGTTTTTTTGTTTGTTACCCATGATGCTCTAAGCATTTTCCCTTCATTTTCTCACTCAAGAGACAGCTAATTGCAATTGTATGTTCTAAGGTTACTAAACATTAGAGGTTTGTTTTTGACTACGACGAGTATAAGAAAGTGCCTTTTTTTAAATACACTACCTCTTATTTTAAAAAGAATGATCCTCCAGTAAAGTCCAGTTCTGTTTCCTTTATCTAATAGGCACCAGCATTGGTAATAACAAACCTGATTGATCAAAATGTAAGAATTTAACAATTAAGAACAACCAAAAATGTAGTATTTTTGATAATATTTGAGTATTCCGTAAATTAGTTAGAAGGAAAAACAATTTTATTAATTTGTAGTTGCGACCTTAATTACGAAAGCGTCCTTAGAATTTTCTTAGAATTTAACATGCCATTCACTTGTTTTTTACTTGGCAATCGCCGAAAAGAACGTTACGGCTCAGCGATGCTTCTGATTTTCATTACGGAATCAGTTAATTGAAACCGTGTAAGTTATTGATACGTCAGAAGTTGGAAATTATAATACTCGAATAGTTACGCTGCTAGCACTAACATTCAAACACAATAATTTTACATCTTCAAACAGTCGGCACTCGCTCCAAACAGTCAATTTATCAGCCTATATCAAATTTAGCAATCAACATAACTGGTATTTATTATTATGCTCTCCACACACAGAGAAAGATCTCACAGTTCACAACTGTAGCAACCGGTAGCAGATGCATCGTAGATTAAGATATTAAAAATGTCATCAATTGTGAAATCATATTTTCTATAATAAGCAAGTTCACAGAGAATATCTGTCTCATATTGTCCAATAGCTACTTTTCTGTTTTCCATTTTTCTCTGCTTTGCTGTTATTTAGCCAGTTGTTTTCGGTTTTATTTACACACATACACATATTTACGAATATGTCAATATCCATGTCCAAGGTGGGACCGAAATCTGCAATCTCCTGAACCATGTGACACCAAAGCACGTTAGCAATCGCGACCTGGGAATCTGCTACAGTAACGTAGCTCAATCTTCAACACAACATTAAAATTGTAATTTCCCGTCTGAGGACAGGACACTCTAGACCCACATACTCATATCTACTCACCAAGACTAAACCACCAAAATGTACAGAATGTAATATAAGACAATCCATCAGACACATAATAACAGAATGCCCGCCTTATTCCAAACACAGGTAGCTGCACAACCTTCCACAAGAATTCCACGCAGTTTTGTCAGAAGCCAGCAACACAAGGAACGTCATAAGCTTCGTCAAATCCATCAATTGTCAACCAAATTGTAATAAAATTACTGTAATACATATGTTTTATCCATTGTTACATGTATCATGTATTTAAATCTATATCGATTGCAATAAGTCCTCTGTAGTCAAGCGACTTAAAGCATTATATAATTAAATGTGTGATGTACACTTAGGAGCAGAAAAAGTTGCTCGTAGCTAAATGAGTGAGGGAATTTCAGTTGGTACACATATGCATAAATACGTCTACTCCAAGACTTACATATCAACTAGTTCCTTTTCCAGCAACACGCCCAATCCGACGCATTCTCACTTTATGCTTGCCCACTGTTACATTTTTATAAAACCGTTATACGAATTTCCACTTTTATAATATGCTCATAGAATCTATATGCCTGCATTGGTTTCAGCTAGGGGAAAAACGTTGATCCAGACCAAGAGCTGTGTAGAGTTTAGTTTGGTAAAATAAAACATCAGACATAAAGAATCTCACTTGTTTGGGGTCAGGTTATTATACGTGTTAATCTTAATCTTTTCATCTCTTAAAAGTTTCAACTTATTTATTGAAGGTAAACTACCCACTATGTAAGTTAGGTTGTTAGCTAAATCTATGGAACACACATCTTCTCAGAAACCACGTACAAGATTCACTTATAGATCCGTGTTACCACTTCCAGAAAGTCTGTTTCTCATTCTAATCTCCCTCTCTCCCTTCCTCCGTCTCTCCCCCCTCTCTCTCGTTCCTGGCTACAGAAGTGTTCTGCAATTCAGGATTTGGTTTTGTCTCGTTTGGAAAGAACTGTGCCAATCGTCAAGAAAACCCGAAGGTGCATATACTTCCATAATAGTATATTCTGCGAAGAGACTATGATGGTAGTAATTAGGATGTAAGAATGTTGGCATCTTAATTGCCCTTAGAGTAGAGCTTCATTCTATTTATGTTCTACGATATGCCTAAGTTTAAAATATTTGTAAATTATTTTTAATTTTTTACCCTACCTGAGTGAATAAACGCACTCAAACAGTTGACAAGCTTGTGATATGTGCGCAGACACGAAAAGATTGATTGTCACAAGTGCATTTTTTGATTGGTGAAAATCTGCACTTTAACGAGGAGGTTCACTTTAATATGGTCTATTCAACTTCAGCTACCAAAGTTTGCACTTCAATGGAGAGACACACTATTAAAAAGTGCACAACAAAATCCAGCAATAAAATGTTTTAAACAAGTGTAAAACTAAATTTCCCGTGATATACCTACAAGGTGAAACACTTGTACATTATTATAAATAACAAAGGTGCATAAAACCTTATGTAGAAATTTATGCATTTCTGAATGGCCAAACATAAATTAAATAGGTTATTTCCTATATTAATGTAACATTAAAATCCTTATCTCGTTAAGACTACATTTATTAAACTCTTAAACCATTTATCTCAAAAAATACAAAGCATATCAGATTCAGCTTTTACAGGATATAGATTCATAACCATTTATCTCAAAAAATACTAAGTATATCAGATTCAGATTTTACAGGATATAGATTCTTGCTCAGTAATTTGATGTTTACTATAAAAGTTTGCTTATTCGAAAGCTGAACTGTTTTCATTTGTCATTCTTGGATAAAATGCATTAGACTTTTTCAATAATTAATCACGTTAACACCACAGTAGATTCGCAACAGTATAGAGGCTGTATTATCCTAATATTTTATGTAGCTATATTAAGTAGTTTCTGAGAAAACATAATTTTTATCAGAAAACTCCATTCACAAAAGTTTTTTTTCTTTCATTTATACCTCGTCTTTAACTGTAGTGGTCATATCGGGGCCGTTCTCCTTTGGAACATATAGAAGGCGTTAACTCGTAATCGCTTGGTTGTATCATTAGATCACTCACCCATTCACACTCTAATTTATACAACCAGACTCTGGGGAAGATGGGGAA
The DNA here is from genome assembly GCA_030765055.1 of Mantis religiosa. Taxonomy (NCBI): domain Eukaryota; kingdom Metazoa; phylum Arthropoda; class Insecta; order Mantodea; family Mantidae; genus Mantis; species Mantis religiosa. The sequence continues at coordinate 93,674,324 of CM060951.1, forward strand.
TCGTCTTGGTTGGAGAAAAATCGAACCCGGGACCCCTAGCATGACAGGCCGGTGCTCTACCGACTGAGCTATGGGGCCAGCCACAAAAACTTTGTTTCAACTAGAAGTGCAGAAAACAGCCTATTCAGTGGATTCGCATAACAAAACATTTAATAAATTCAAAAAGATTTTCAAAGAATGAAAAGGGGCTAAGTAGCTTGAGCACACAGAGCCTGAGACATTTAATAATAAACGAACTCTCCATAAAAGATGGATTAAAGTTTATTCCTCTACCTCAAAGTTTGCAGACTTACAGTTTTTTGTGAAGAGTTGCAGAGTTATCGTACTATTCTATAATAGAAGATCTCAAATTAAAAAGGAAATTCCAATTTATGAATTTCAATTTGCCGTTTTCTTTTTCAATTTAGTCTGCTTTAAATGGGCTAAAATAAATTCTGAGTCTATGCTTCTTGTTTTACCAGTTTCCTTTCAAGCCCATTTATTCTGCACGTTCTTTTGTGTTTTTCTCAGAAAGTACCAGCCGAAGAGAAATCAGTAGCGATAAACCGTAGGACAGCACGGTGTTAAATCGTGTGCAGTAGCAAAGTGCTTCTGTCTCATGTTTATTGTTGCAGACAATAATGTATGAGAAGTGCTGTTATCTTATCTCGCTGGCGGAGCAGTGTGTTAGCCGGCTACTATATCCCCTAGGGGCACGGAGAGCAAGAAGTATACCTCTTGCAGTGCAAGATCTCGTTTTCCGGAGCTGAATACAGGAGAAGCAGTTTCATAGGTAGAAGTCACACATATTTCTGTGTCTAATTTTTTCTATAAAGAGAAGCGTTAAATAATTATTGTATAAAATATTTGCTTTAGGTTTGAGTTGAGTTTGAATGAGAGGGAGGGGGTACTTAAAGCTCTAGAACTGCGATCTGTAAGGCTTATACTGCTAAAGTTAAGTTTATGTATGCTTTATCTTTACTACGTTTTATTTATAGTAAGTAGATAGTTCTTGCATTTCATCCTAAAAATCAATATCAAGATTGCGACAACAATACACGTTCGTTTTCCAACCCACTGAAAAAAAAAAAATCAGAAATAAACCGCTACATCTGTGTGTATGTGTATTTAGAAACAAAACAAAAGGAACGTCATACGATAAGCATTACCAATAAAATTCCCTCACCCCAAATAACACTTTAAATCAGAAGGTTCTAGTGAATTTTTATTTTCTCAAAACTGGCTTTACTCTGAAGTCCTTCTATTCGGAAGGTACGTTACTGGTAAGAGATGCACGAAATCTTACTTAAGATAAAAATTTCTTTAAATTAACAATGTGTCTTAAATGCACTTTTCTGATGGGTGTCGCCTTGGCCAAGTGATGGGATTTTTTGGTAGACAATATGGTGTGACTACGGCTATTTTCGGGCTTATCCGGTTTATAACCTCAGTAATAAATTGTGTAAGAATATACACAATTTGAAGATGACTGTGTTCAATTGGTTGGTCAAAAAGACCAACAAATTAGCTCAACAAACCCATGCGAAAATAACGCCTCTTTTCATCTATTATATTATATTATATTATATTATATTATATTATATTATATTATATTATATTATATTATATTATATTATATTATATTATATTATATTATATTATATTATATTATATTATATTATATTATATTATATTATATTATATTATATTATATTATATTATATTATATTATATTATATTATATTATATTATATTATATTATATTATATTATATTATATTATATTATATTATATTATATTATATTATATTATATTATATTATATTATATTATATTATATTATATTATATTATATTATATTATATTATATTATATTATATTATATTATATTATATTATATTATATTATATTATATTATATTATATTATATTATATTATATTATATTATATTATATTATATTATATTATATTATATTATATTATATTATATTATATTATATTATATTATATTATATTATATTATATTATATTATATTATATTATATTATATTATATTATATTATATTATATTATATTATATTATATTATATTATATTATATTATATTATATTATATTATATTATATTATATTATATTATATTATATTATATTATATTATATTATATTATATTATATTATATTATATTATATTATATTATATTATATTATATTATATTATATTATATTATATTATATTATATTATATTATATTATATTATATTATATTATATTATATTATATTATATTATATTATATTGTATCTTTTCATCTTATACGCCTATTTATTGTTAATATGTTTCATCATCCGTTACCTCTCATATATTTTCAATATTTTATGCCCTTTTAATTTATTATATCATTTTAAGTCCTTTTTCAAGTATTTTAGTTGTTATGTTTACGTTGCCCATAAAAGAACGGCTACGAACAGATAAGGCAGAGATTTGCCAATGTGTCGGGACCCCGTTGTTGCTTTGCTTGAGAGTTTTCATCAGTATTGCCAGGATTATTACTGACTTATTGACGCTAATGTTAGGAAATGTATCTGTAAGTGCAGTATGAAAACAAAATACATAAAATAGTATTAATAAGATGGAAATGTATCTACAGTTACTACATGGCAAAGCGAGAAAGCGTATCGTGTTTACCTCATCTTATCACATATACACGGCGAGTCCATTGTATGCATAGTCTGTTCAGATGTAATCATGTCTTCTGGACAGCAATGTGTCATACATCGGCAGGCGCGAGAAAACATATCATATAGACATACGCAGCTCCCAATCGCTCTATTTGTGTTTCGTAACTTACTGTACTGAACTTACTAATATTTCACACTTCTAATCGCCCAGATAAAACCTGATAAGGGACGATGGCAGCGCTAGTCACCTGAAGGTCGATACGTCTCAACCCTCTGTTGAGAAATTGTTTATTACTGACTTTATGTAATGTTTGTATTTGTAAATAAAATATCAAGATAAAATAAATAAAATTAAAATAGATTTGCAATACATACATCTAAAGCAAGCAAATATACCTACAGTAAAATTTGTAAACTGCGGAAATATTGTATTTATTAAGAAAATAGGCAAAATATGTAATATAAGCAAATGCTGCTTAAATTCTCTGAAATATAAGAATCAACTGACATACCACGCCTGCATATTTTCTGACAGCATGAACGAAATATGCATTTGCATCAAATCTTGTTCCTAGGCATTAGCTTGCTATAAGCAAAGAAACCAACCTTCTTAGGTTTCACCTGGCAATGCGGAATTACTTCCTTGATGCAACAGAAATTTTAATCGCATTTAATTACTATACACAAGGATATACTGTTAATACATTTAAAGGACGAACTATTAATCATAAACCTAGAGCGTGCTGGTGTAGCTTTCGATTTCAAAACATGCTTTACACGCATAGCATGTCCGTATAAAATACCAAATAAGAAAATTTAAATGGCCTTGGCCAGTTACGAAATCCAAGCCTCGAGTATGTTAACCTCAGACTAATGGGGTAAACGTTCAGTTCAATGGTTCAGAAAAATGTTTACATTATTTGGCTTCGCTAGTCATAGATCAAGGCGATGACAAATGAGGCGGAATCACGTAAGGAAACAAGGCTGCGTTCTGGATCACCTTGTGAGTCATGTTTGTGTAGAAGTGGCTTTTCGACCTGCTTCCCATCTACTTAATATATCACGTTTATCTGTGCATATAACGAATAAACATTTGTGCTGATGCATTCACAAGACCTTCTATGCCCATTGTTCAACACAAGCACTTCACGTTAATGAAGGAAATTATGTTATTACATACTTCCTTGTAGGTACAATGGGAATAAAGAAATACAGTAGGCTTTAAGTGGTAGAAGAATCGTTTAAGAGCTGGTTGCTATGTGATGGCATTGAAGGGTATAATTATTGGGTAATTCAAACCAATAACAGGTATATCACGCCAAAAAGTAATTTGACGTTAATTCTGTGCATTAACAACATCTACATTTTGTGTAGTAAGTTTTTGTCTATCTCTCACCTGATACTAATGATACGCACGTCATCCAGAATGTTTTAGAGCAATTCCAAGAAAATTCAGGAACATTAAACAATTCGATGGAAGTAGTACAAGCTAGTTTAGGGTGGGGACATATTGCTTTTTAATTTTTTGTCGCATCCTTGGACAATGGAGAACTTAAATACCAAGTGGGCTAGATAGCTTCTAATTTTAACCTTTAAATTAATGCATGTCTAACATTTATTTGCAATGTTAAAATAAGTAATAAGTTGGCATAGACTTTTGTGTATAAAACCAAAGCCGATTATATTTCTCTGCCAATCAATTGACTCGGGAATACCATATTTCTTTTGAAAAATATATATTGTTTGATTTTTTAATAGTTTTATCAACGTGTCAGTTTATCTGTTTAACTAACGTGAAACGGAATCCACATATCCATGCACTTCAGATCAGAGATTCATCATTCTTCAAGTAGGCAAAGTTAACACATTAACGTAGTGATGATAGGCTGAAAGAAAGAAAAAGGATCTGGTTTGGATATGTTCAATTGAACAGATCTGAATACTTAACGCAGTTGGTCTGCTGACTTGACTGACTGACAATTCTTTTTATAAAATGCAGAAATATTCTACTAAACTCTTAAATGTAAACCATTAAACATGTTCTATATATTTTATCCAATTTTTACCTTTCTTATACATTTGTATATAATTATTATACCCATGAACTATAGCTATAGTATCATTAATATGACCACATTCACACACTGAAAGTATTTATAGAAAGTCATGATAAGTATATGTCTCAAACTTAGCCTTGAGAACACAACTCAACTTATGCAGCCTATAACATCCTAGTTGTGTTAGATTTTTAATTCTTTAATTTCTATTTTATCAAATAATATATACGTTTAATTCTATAAATATGTGTAACAAAGTTTCTGAAGGGTTTTAATACCAATTGCAGTATTATCTCTTTATCCAACCAACACCCCTATATCATTTTAATTTATAGAAGCCTTTTTAACTGCTGTGGTTTTCAACGTCCCATTCTATTCTGTAGTAAAAGGCCGTTTAATTTTTCTCAGAAACACCCATTTACCAAATGTACCATATACTTCTTCTGCTTTAACTTTTCCCTAATAGTACCACATACCGTGGTGTTAAGGGATTCTTGTTCCTCTATCCGCTAAGATCGGGTTGAGCAGCCGAAGCTCTGGGTGATCAGGCCAATGTCCGGTATGAGAGTACAAGAAGTAGATGACAGAGAAGAGCGAAATGAATGAAAGGAAAAATGATAATAACGCAATCGGTGGAATAAAGGCGAAAGAAACCGGAGGTCCCGGAGAAAACCCACCCAGCGCCGGGTCGTCCACAAATCACCTGGGGCTGAAATCGGGCCGTCTTGTTGAGAGTCGAGCTGTCTAACCACTTGGTCACGGTACGACCCATGTACTTATACTCCTTACACCACATATATCCCATAGATTGTTTTTCTACGGCTGTAGAAAAATGTGTTGACTCCCTGATACTGAAGGAAGAAGTATTAATTTCTGATACCCGTTCTTTTGATCCCTATTTGGTTGAATATTATATCAGGGTACTATATGTTTATCTAATGCGAAAATTGTAGCCCTTTGGTTTAATAGATTTTTGCGAATCCAAAGGGAAGATAGAAACGTATACATCGTTGTAATTTATCGTAAAAATGAATAAAATAGAACGTCACAAAAAACTGGCCAATGAATTAGAACACTATTGGTTGTTTCTCGGGTCCAATTCCAATATACATAAATGCAACAATAAATAAATATTGCGCTATTATGAATTATTACTATTATTATAACAATTCAAAACAGTAGAAAAGAAAGAACAAAAATTAAATGAGTCTTAGAAAATCAACAGGTGGGCATAATAATACAAAGGTTCAGCTAGAAGGCTTTCATTTTTAAAACTTTAAACTATAGTTGTTTATTTCAGTTAAAATACATCAATTGAGGTACTGAGAGAGAAGTTTGGAGAAGAGAGAAGTATGTTAGACTTCACCCTCACACCAAATCATCCTTTATTTGAAACTTCAGACAACGTCTTGCTTATTAGGAAGCAACGCTCCTTTGTTTGTACATCACTACTTGGATGCATGTAAACAATGAGATTGTTTTACTGAGAGTAGGATAAAATCACAAATTTGCATTATTGAACAGCTGTGCACGGATTAAACGACATTCTAAAGCTCAGCGAGTTCACAAATGGTTGTAATTTTGGTCAGAAAGTAATGCAGCATGTTTTATTAATTATAAATGAGGAAATTTTTCCAAAACAGGCACATACTATACATAAATGGTTCTAGGTGACCAAAATAGTAGAAAACAAAAAACGAGAATAAAGGAATGATGTTTGAGAAATAAGTATCGAAACATAGAGCGTTATTTGAAAAATCAGTGATCTGTGAGTGGCAATTTCTTTCATTAAATATCTTAACAGACTAATGGAGGATACTAATAAATATAGGAAAATATGATTTCATTTAGCCAAAGTTTATTTTTAATTGGCTTCCCTGCGTATGTCAATTAGTTGAGTTATTCTGCAACTAATATTTTAAAGTGAGTGGTGCAGCAAATTTGACACACATACTTTTGTTCACATTTATATACAGTTCGCTTTTTTCCACTTAGACGCTGCAGAACAAGGCACTCCGCATCATCTATGATACAGGCTGGAGATTCCCAGCTCATATCCTACATGAGCACTCCCGGATCCCGTACATTGTCGATGTCATTCGCGAGAGGGCACGATCAATGTACGACAAAATCCAAATTCATCCCTACCCTATAGTGAACTCCCTGGGAAGGTATGACCCGAGAGATCATAGACGCTTGCCGTCCTTCAGACTGCCGAGAGACGTCTTGGGACCCCTTGGGTAACCCAAGGAAAACCCCAGATATCTCTGGGACCAATTTTTACGCCGATGGACCAAGCGCTACACAACCCGTAACCAGTTAACATTAATGACCCATTTCACCGACAGATGTTAAAATCGATGTTAACAAATGTAACGTAACAATTGTTACACCAACCTGTTTTATGAAAATGTTAAAAAAGAAAAAGAAAAAAAAAACGTATTAATGCCAAGAAAAGTTTAAATAGTACAGCTATAGAAGGCTATGGATGAGCCGTATTATTTTCTGAACATACTGCAATGCGCTTTTGTTTTCATTTTCGTCTGCACACAGCTAAAAAAATGGCAGGTGAACAAATTCGTAAATAAGCGCCGTGAGGCAATTTCTCACTGACGGAGGAAGAATTGTTAATTGAACTGGTGACGAAGTGTAAGGATATCGTGGAAAATAAGAGGATGGATGCGGTGAATGTAAAAGAGAAAGATGTCACGTGGGAAAATATTGCAAACGAATTTAATTCAAATGCATGTGTCACTACTACAAGCACCAAACAACTTCGTCAGTATTACCTAAATTTAAAACGAGGTGCTAAGAAGAGCAAGTGACCTGAACGTTTCAAAACGGGAGGTGGACAGTGTTTTATCCACATAATTCAGTGAATTTTAAAATCGTAAACTTATTAATACTTAAAGCAAAGGCGGGATCGTCATATTCCTTTCGATGTACGAGGTACGTCCAGAAAATAAGTTCTGTTTGGTAATAAAATAAAATCGTGTAGAGATACAGAAATATTATTTATTGCACAAAATTCTGCAACTCTTAAACTACTTTTTCCACATAGCTGCCGAAATTTTGCAGGCATCTGTCATAGCGAGGCACAAGTTTTTGTATAGCTTCACCATAGAAGTTTGCCGCCTGTGTCCTCAACCAGTTGGAAACATTTTCTTTCAGCTCTTCGTCATTGTTGATGTGTTGACCGCCAAGGAAAGATTTGTGATGCAAAAACAGATGAAAGAAGCTAGGAGCGAGGTCAGGGCTGCACGGAGGGTGTTCAAACAGGTCCCAGTCAAATCTCTGTAGGGTCAAAAACTGAAGTGCACTCCCCACCCGTTTTGTTTTGAGTTGCTCAGTAAGAATCTTTGGCACGCAACGTGAGAAAAGTTTACGAAATTTCAGTTTTTCAGTTTTTTCAGTTTTTCATGAACTAGTGATCGTGAGATTTGGGGAAATTCCATAGTGAGAGCACTAACTTTAAGCTTGCGGTATTCCTGGATCTTGTCATCAAACGCGTGAACCAGTTCTTCTGTAACCAAAAATGGACGTCCACTTCGTTCTTCATCGTGCACTTCACTATATCCTTCATTGAACTGTCGGACCCATCTTCTCACCATTGTATCACTCATCACATTTTTTCCGTAAACATCACAAATTTGCCAATACATTTCAAATGGTTTCACTTTCCTAGCATTCAGAAAACGAATCACAGATCTGATTTCACAAGCGGCGGGATTTTCAATCAACACCCACATTGTTAACAAGCACAACAAAGCGTACGTGGCTGACAGCGATCTCACAATGGCGCACGTTTCTTCTCCTTGATACAGAGCGTCTACCGCGCATGTACGAAGCTGCGATCGCAGCGCTGCAGCGGAGATTATTTGAAACAGAACTTACTTTCTGGACGCCCTTTGTATATTCTAACCTCTCTTGTACTTCCGCAGTAATCTTCATAGCAACTTGTTTGGACAGTCTATACCTCTGTAGAAAATTTTCTTCTGATAGCTCCTCAAAATTATTTCTCCTCATAGGCCGTACTCTATTACGAATGTCATTTAGACGGTTTTTAATATAGCAAATCGACATCAACAGCTGAGTTCATGCTCGCTTTCTTCACTATTTACAATTGTTAAGGACTTAACAACAGAAATTCGACTTGTTAGTTTAACAGAAATTTAACTCGAGTGTTAAGCTAACACTTGTTGATAAAATGCAATTTTGTTTTAACCATTGCTAAACTCGTGTTAAGTCTTAACATTTGCTGGTGAAATCGGGCATTAGTATTATAACTGTGAACATAAGAACCATAAAAATAAATGATGTAATCGTTGTTACAAAGGTTACATTTAATAGTTAAATACTGCAACTGCGATTACTATAACCGTTAACAGAAACGGCCATACCTCCGCCAAACTGCATGTATAACAAATACTAACAGCTGCTCGCATGCATTAACGATACTTTTACAACGGTAAAAATCTTCAACAAAGTAGGCTATTGTGTCTGCAGCGAATGAGTCATTTATTTACATGTTGCTCACATAAAAAAATTAGAGAAAGAATTAAACTGAGCAGCGCCTCCTTTTAAAGATACCTTTGCAGACCGTTAAAGGCACGTGCGAGGAGAGAAAGTTGCATAATGTCCAGCTTATCTTTGTCTCGTCAGTCAGTTTTGTGTTTATGAGTTAGCGAGTCGGCGAACCGATCATGATTGAATCGGATCACCAATCGCTCAGCCATTCAATAAGTCGTGTAAAAGGTCGATCTGTTTATAGCAGTACTTCATGTGCGATATGAATATATATGCACAATATGTTCCTGCAGTTGCAGATGACTGCAACAGTAAATACGGATACATAGAATATGTGTACTTATAAAAAATCTACAGCCGAAATGCTTATTTTCTCTGATTTTTTTTCTCTCTGACTGTCTTTCAGTCACAAATCAAATGCCTATTTTCACTTCAAAATACACGCTGTAAGATTCTTTCAATCCAAAGCTATTTCTCGAAAACGACCATATATGTGTGTTTCTATGTATATATTTTTGCGTAAGTACACTCAAAATAAAAGTTGGATATATGTATAAAGTATATTTACCTACTTTACATTAACGTTTAGTAGACTTAAGGAAATAAATACCTCCAACAATATGATCCTTATGTAAAAACTGTTTATGTATTTTCGACTTTCTTAAATGTTTATAGTTTGATTGAAATATTATATGTTTAAAGTACGTATAGGACGCGCCGTACCCGAGCCATCGCGTCACTTAGCTCTCACCAAGCGACCCGGGTTCGATCCCAAGCAACCGCAAAGTGAGATTTGTGGTGCACAATACGGCGCTGGGGAGGGTTTTCTTGGGATCCCCAGTTCCCCCTTCCAATCTCATTCCACCGATGCTCCATGTTCATCTCAGGTATGAACACAGTCACGGCCTGTGGTGCCATATGTAGTAAAAGCGGGCGTTAAACCTACATATTACAAATTACAATTTATATTATTTAAAGTACGTATATAACTAATAAAATAAATTATATATAACTTGAATTATATAAATTCAAGTATATCTTTAACTTTCTGTGGCCCTTCGAGCTCCTCTTCACTCAGAATTGCACTTTACATAATCTGCAATAGCTATAAAGTAGTTCTAATGCAGATCTGATTGAAGCAAGCAATTTTTGTGCTTTTGGTGTCATTTTTATTGCTACACAGGGAATTCGGCACCGAAACCTGTGGCTTATTGTACCCAAGCACCAATTGGGACATCACCGGAAGGAAGGATGAGGTGAGAGTAGACAGAGGGCAGCCCATCCAAGGAGTCACGACAGTGCCTACTGTTTGCCCCGGAGAAGAAGGCAAGCTACAGGAATGTGTAACGTAATCACCTTTGCAGTCACCTTGGTGTTTATGCTTACCTTCCGAGATCTGATTGAAGCAAACAATTTGTGTGCTTTTGGTGTCATTTTTATTGCTACACAGGGAATTCGGCACCGAAACCTGTGGCTTATTGTACCTAAGCACCAAGTGGGACATCACCGGGAGGAAGGGTGAGGTGAGAGTAGACAGAGGGCAGCCGATCCAAGGAGTCACGACAGTGGCTACTTTTTGCCCAGGACAAGAAGGCAAGCTAGAGAAATGTGTAACGTAATCACCTTTGCAGTCACCTCGGTGTTTATGCTTACCTTCCGTGTATGACAAGAAAGGCTGATTTAAAGTACACAAGTGTTGTCACATAACTCTCCCATACATGCTATATATCGCTGCATTTACTACAACAAACGTTAGTTCTGGCAGTATGGGTGACTCATATGCACTTTCATACACTCATTTCCAAATAAAGAGACCCCGCTAACTGCAGCAGATAAAAAGTTCAATCTCCTCGGCCCTTCATTCCCAATCTAGCCTTCATGTCGTTGGCATACATTAGACGCGCTGACACTTCTACCCTGAAAGACACCACCAGATGAGAGATGATATGAAATGGTAATAGAGATGAAACGGATGGACAGGAAATTTGTGGGATGTAGTTAACCTACCCACCATACGCCTGACTACCCGGGAAACCCTCCGAAAAGAAAAACATAGGTCACTTAGGTGGCCACGAAAATAGAACCCAGTTCACCGGAATGCCTGCCACAGACGAAATCGTACCGTTTGGTGGCATTAAACATCCTCAAAATATTCGTTAGATACTATTAAACTTTCAAATTCTTCTTATTCTTTTACCCTTTAAGTCGCCATTTGTTTGTTTCTCCTGATTCCCGTAGGAGAGGGGATCCGTCCCTTTCATCTGCCATGGTGCGGGCGCTGCGGACCCCTAGCACTCCGTGGTACCTCTGACGTTACTAGAGGAACCTCTGGCCGAACATTTGAGCCCCTCCCTGAATGGGAGTTGTTCGGATTGGGTTGGACTCGAGGGGGCAGAGTGTTCCCGACTCCCGCGGGAGATTGGGTACCTCCGGCCAGGCTTCGGCCACCCGGAGGGGTCAGAGGTTTGCCTAAAATGTCTCGGGTACTAGCCTGCAGAGCTAGTAGGTATGCTAGATCAGGCAGCCCCACCGAGGTTTTCGGTAGTCTTCCCTGCGGATTTGACGCGCGTAAGTGGAGTATCCGCTTCCACCCAACTTGACGTTGATGTCGATGGGGGGGGGGGGGGGCTTTTTAGAATTAAGGTATTGCCCCAAGGAAAGAACCCCGGAGTTTTCCGTCGCTCCCGAGGTGATAGAGGTCGGAGTCTTTGGACTTTCGGGTACACCTCGTTGTACAAGTGTTTCTCGTGAGGTAAAGAGCGTATCTTCGGTCCCCACACTACCTTTTATTTATTAAAGATGTCACTTTATCCCTCAGTTTCCTGTATTATCCCTTGTATCTACAATGCCATGTGTAATGAAAATATGTTTAAATACGTTTATCTAGATTAGCATGAATTAAACAGAAAATCACGTTTTTAAAAGAAGAATGCTTAGACAATCATGGGAAAATAACGAACTCAACACTAAATTCAACGTAACTTTAAATGATATATTAAAAATTAAAAAGGTTTGAAATGTGTGTGAGTTTCTTTTATCTTATTTACTTTCCATTTATCTTTCTAGGATGGCCAAAAACGATTGCTATGAAAAAAATATAACATACCTTAGTTCCACTTGCCAACTCAATTTCTTCCTTCAAAGAGTGAAGAATCACAACCATAATCATAACCAAGGGATGCAAAATCATAAAATCAATATATTCTCAGTTATTATTCAAATTTTAAGTGTTACGTTTATATTAATAAACGTAGAATTTCTGAATAGTTTGGTTTTGAAAAATTTCGATAAAAATTAATATTTAAGAAAGTACAGTAAAGGGAATTAATTGTTCTTTCACAGCAGCCATGTGTAAGACAAGTTTAGGGAAGTAGAAGGAGTCAGTGCCGGCTATTGTATTGGATCTTTCAGACTCTACTTTCCAATTCTAATAGTGTTTCGTTACTATTATTCATGTCTATAAAATGGATATCATTTGACAGAGTTAAACTTCTATCGCATATCAGGTTACAATTTTATGTACTGTTAAATATATTACTAAGTTTTGATTTATGATCACAGAATCAGCTGTTTACCGGTTTTTAGAATTGCATGTTATTCATAAGTTGCACAAGGGGTATATGGGAATATGGATAGAAGAAAGAGGGAAGGAGAGAAAATCGTAAAATAAAATATGTAGTACAACGCCCGTTTTTACTACATGCGGCACCGCAGGCGAGAAAATCAGAGAGAACGTAAGCACTTCATATTAAGCGCATTAACACTAACGTCCGTGGTGGGGGATTAGCAAATCTGCTTTGTGTTCAAGAGGTTTTGAGGCCAATTCTCGAAACCTAGGTAACATTTCTTTCGGCCATTCCTCAGAGGATGCAACCAGCAATCTCTATAACCTACCCCTTTATGACAATAAATTCTCAAAAATAAAATAATAATAAAATAATAAATAATTATTATAATATATTATTATAATTATTATTAAATAATTAAGAAATAATTAAGAAATTATAATGGAAACAGAGCATAAGTATTTCAAATTAAGCTGAAAATTACAAGAATATTTCACTATAAAATCAGAAAGACATAGAGAAACACTAATAGAAGTTACTTTCACATATTTCATAAAGTTTAGACAAAGCTTAACTTGTAGTTGTTTAGAAAATAGATTTACCTTATTTGGCATGCTTACTGGTAGTCTTTATGCTAATAAACTTCATACAAAATAATTATATATATATATATATATATATATATATATATATATATATGTAGATAGCATGCAGATATAACACTGAAGAAATTTTCTTGAGTGTCATATAACATTACGAGTTGGATGTAATGTTTTAGGTACCCTTATATAAAATGCATCAAATAACGAAATAATTCAGCATCTATAACTGAGTGTCTTCATATGAAATGATCGCTTCTGTTTCTCTCTCTCTGTCTGTCTCTCTCTGCAATCGTTAGTACCTATTACATAGAAAAATAAGGAACACAGTTATTTGCATGCATATATTCCTAGGTGAGAAGTGTTTATATGTTACGAAGTGATATAGCCGTTGCAAAGTAATTGCAAGTAATTTCAAATTCAGAGCTTTATTGTTCTATAGGTAAGTAGATTTAGTATAATTAGGAAATACAAGAAGAAATGGAACAATAATGGAAACAATAATAAAATTTTGGTATGGGTGTTTGGCCAAATAAGAAAGGCAAATTATGCATGAGACAGCAAAAAAGTATTAGAGAACTCAAATAGTTGGTGGGCAGAGATAGAATAAATTATGTAAAAAAAAAATAGGAATGGGAGATATATGGAGATTAGAAGAAAGGAATACATGCGATGGGGGTAAATTGGTAAAATGCAGAATAGAAGACATAGAACGGCAGGAAATATGGGGAACTCTAGAAAATATGAAACATTACAATTTTACAACAAAAAAAATGGGGACGAGAAGCATATGTAGCAAAATGGGAGAAAGTAGACAAGAGAATAGTAGCTATAAAAATTTTAACGGTAAAGGAGGAAAAGAAGGTAAGAAGTCTTGGTGAGTTCTTGCAGAAAGTAAAAGAAAAATGGGCCAGAAATCTAAAGAATATAAGAAAGGAAGATGAGGAGGAAGAATGGGGCTAATTAAGTAACGAGGAGGCATGAAGGTTAAGAGCTACCTGGCAGAGCAAAAGACCAGGGTGCCATGTAAGCCAAGGTAGCAACAAGGTAAAGACAAATAAATGTAGCCAAAAGTTGTAATTGTAAAATTTTCGAATATGCGCAATAAATAATTCAATTCAATAATAATATATGGCAAGCAATATCAAATTCAGGTCGTAAATATTTTATACTTAATAATGCAAAGAGGTTTTAGCTTCCTCATTACTCAGAGAAAATATCATAAAGCCATTTCGTGCTCTCTCTATAAACCAATAGCTACCTGGTATTAATCAGTGTTATAGGAAATACGTCATTTTTATTATTGACAGAGTAACACAATGAGTCAATTATGAATTTTATTGAATATAGCAGCAAGCTGTTTATACCTATAACGAAATGTTTAAATCCGCAGGGATTCTTACCACGAAGTTTCATAGGGTTTAAGAATAAAAGTAAGTAATTATCCTTAAATAACCGAGAAACTTCATACATATTAGAAGAAAACATGAAATACTTGATCGACAGATTCTCCTCCAAGAGTTTAAGGGAGAATGTTGCCACCAATAACCTTACGTAACCAAAAAGAGGAGAAAATTAAATTGAAGCCTAGAAGACATAACATCAGTATGCCGGCTTCCGAAATAAAGAAGATCCCAATTCATCTAGCTTGAACTCTCATCCCACAGATCCGAAGTTCGAATTCACATAGCAACCCGCGCTCAAACGGCACGATAATTCTTTCTTTTGCGTTTGTGAGGGCTAGAAACAAGTAGACGGTCTTATCAGAGTTCAATAGCCATCGACAGTAAAAAGAAGAGAAGTTGGTGAATATACAAGGGAGAGAGTGGGGGAACAGTTACCATCACACACCACTCTACTTTATCGGCAAGACAGGGAGGGAGCGACGTCCGATATCTATGGGTCCCCAGGCGAATAGAAAACCCAAGCGGTCCCATCATTTTTCAATATCCTCGGAAACAGACTTCCAGGGAGCAACCGAGTGATCTGTCATTCTTGCACGTCAGATAAAAATATTTAGCAGATTTATCTTTTCATTGCATTTCTTTTTGCGCAAAGGAGATAAACTAAATGTATAAGATGTGCGAAGCAGAATAACATGTTTACAAAGCTGGGCTTCAGTAATGGATTTCAAGTTGCCTCTTTTTTGGGAGGGATTGAGTGTAGAGGCAGATATTCATTAGAATATTACCAATATGTAAAATGTCAACCTTTAAAGAAATACACAGACTTCAAACGTTTCAAAGATGTGTAGAAAAACGTTTTGAAGTTGAGAAACTTGCTAAAAGTATAGTCGCGCTGCTTGAACCATGGATTTATCTTTGGTAATAGGTACCTCTCACATAACGCACTGATTACTCCACGTGGAGTAAACATGTGTCATTTGTGATTCCTGCGAGTTCCATTGGCTGAAGTGATACGTTCATTGGTGCTTAGCACAGATCCCAGAGGTGCGGCAGTTCCGCTCTCACTCTCATTTGAATAACCAGTGCTTTATCTTTATCTTTATGTTTTTAGCAATAATTGCTCCTTAGATTGAAGTGGTTTTGAAGTCTAAATGAAGTTTCCAACCAGAAGGGTTCCAGCTTGACCTACTTCCCATAGCTTTATGGCGTGGTATCTGTCAGATTGGATATGATTTACAATTGGATGCGTTGTTGTTGGAATAGGACGCCTGCGCCTGCAATAGCGCGCTCTCGATGGAGGCATTGTGCAACGACTGGCCACTAAACCGAGGATGCTCCCTGTGCCAAAAAGCCTGCAGCGACTTTTTTGCAAGAGGTGACCTTCGGGGTTATCAGCGGATGCTGATATTAACAAAGCTGTGGTAACGGTTAGAGCAGCACGACTATACGATTTCTCTTTAACGTAGATGGTAAAAATCACACTTGATAGGTAAGAATGAAACACATCTCTCCGAAGTCGCGTGAACTGTTTACTGCATTGCAAGAACTTCGCCCACTTAAGCAGTGGTATTTTATTTCCAAAATAGTTCTTTAGCATACCATAAATACAACTAAATCCTAACACTCTCGATTAATGTTAAGTGAAACAATAAAATAAAATCAATGCTATACGCATAATGCAACAACCAAATAGATACATATAAGAAAAATTCAATAAGATGTGAAACAGTAGGTTTTTATTGAACTATTCTTTGAAACAGAAGTAACACGGTTACTTTTTTGCATGTATACCCCGCCTGCAACTCCAATGGTCATATCGGTAGCCATTCTCCTTTAGAACATTTCCAAGGTGTTAATTCGTATACATTGGGTTTTAATCATTAGATCACGCACACATTCGCACTGTCATTCATATTTCGAATGTCGGGTAACTCTAAGCTCTATGGACCCTGGGCTCATTTGAGCATAGTTTCACCGATTCCATTCATCGTCCGATATGACTTAACGTTGGAGGACGTAAAATTACACAAAAAAAAAACAGACTGGGAAAGATGAGGAATTACCTTGGTCGGAGAAACATCCCCATCCTCACTGCCGGGAATCAAAACCTGTAGCTACTCTACCGATTGAGCTACGGGGCCAGCCACTGTTATTTTATTTAACAATAAATTTAATAAAAGCTACATAATTCTATTTAACATCAACAAAGGCGTCTGTTTTGCAAACTGTGTCACTTTTATCCAATATCAATAAATGCTCAATTATTGTGCAACAAATTCAGAAAGTATTATTTCTGCACTCTGTAAAAATCTTATGAAGTTCTAAAGTTTCGCCAAATGCAAAGATGAGCCTTTGTTCGGACACTTAATTTTTCTCCTCATCAAGAATTTAAGTACGATCAAAATAATCCAGGTTCCTTTAACATAATGGAATCGCATTTATGGTTAAGCTTCTTACATCTGTGATCGATATTTATTATATAAGAATTCATTTTCTACTTATCTTTCAGAAAACTTTGAAATTTTATAAGCAATTAAAAGCAGAATGGGGTAGGGAAAATATATAGATCAATGTGAAAAAACTGGAAGAGTAGGCATAGCATGGATGGGAGTAGGAATAATATATCTAAAAGGGTTGAGAAGTGATGAGGTAGGGATATGTGAATTTTGTAGAGATGAAAAGAGCACTGTTCATTACCTGGTAAAATGTAACGAGTTATTTTGCAGGAGAAAAATATGGGATAAGAAATGGGACAGTGTGAGCAAAGAGCTAGTTACGTTACGCATGTTAACGGCGATGGGTGTAAAGAAAAATAGATGTATAGGAGAATTCCTATATAAGAAAAGTGGATTAGGGTAACAGAAGCCAAGGCAAGAAGAAATGACACCAAGCTGTTCAGGAAAACCAAAGGCTTATGGCCAGGAGACCTGAGTCAGCGAGTAAACCTTGAGTCAGAAATTTTCATGTATTTTTACAGGATAACTGCATGTACGATGTTAAAGTCTTTGTAGTGAAACTGAAATGGAAACTGTACAAATAAATATTAATCAATCAACTTATCTTTTCATGTTATACCATGCAGCAGATTCTATTCCTGTTTACAGAGATGCTGGTATTGTTTATGAATATTCCAAATTGAAGTACCGAAAACATCATGTTTTTAGTTTCTTTTACCATGTACCTAGTAGATAGAAACACTACCAAATACAATACAAAAATTCAAAACCAATATTTTATAAAACCTCTGTTTGTATGTGAACTGCAGATCTCAGAAACCAAATATCGCGCAAAGACCAAACTAAACATTTAATTTCAACATGTTCCAAAGATAGGCGCGAAGGTTTTCAAGAAATTCCTCCTAGCACAAGCTAACTATCATATTGAATATTTATTTGTATTGTGATAAACCATCGGGGATGGACTAAACGTACTGAAAAGATGGTTATCTCGTTATTTTTTTATTTTAGAAAGCTGTTTAAGACATTAGCCCTTTACGAAATATATGTTATTATTTCGTGGGTAGTTTGAGACGTTTCGTAAATTTCCGTGAAGAAATTTAATATTTTTTATTGCAGCTTTGCGGTTGGCAAGCTTGTTTATTGATAGGACTATAATAAAGCTTTTTAATTTCATTTGAAGGGTCCTACTATTGATATGACTGTGCAACCAAAATATAATTACACAACTTTAACACGGACTCCGTAGTAGCATCGGAGATCATTTACTTTTGGGTGAATGCATTTAAACTGATCGGACAAGCACCGAAGACAAAGTATGGTCCGTCAGCCCATTTGAGGTCACCAAACAGGACAGAACTGGTAAAATCCATTTAATAATACACCACTAAGAGATAGAATGAGCGAGTTCATAATATATTACATGGTAAATGGGCTATGAATTAAACCGTGTGTGAGGTAGGTGCCGCAATTGCTTTCAGTTGACCAAATGCACATTCAGAAGAATGTTTTAACATTGTGCCTCACGATATTTAGACGTAATCCGCAATATCTTGCTAAGATTTGTGACTGTTGGTGAAACTTGGATCCATCGTTGCACATATGAGTCAAAACGATAGCCAAAACACTCGAGAACAGCTGGCGAAACTGCGCCGAAGAAGGTGAAGACTATTTTGACAGATGGTAAGGTGATGACCGTTTTTTCTTTTCTTTTTTTTTTCTTTCTCTTTTTTTAATTTCAAGGAGTAATTTTATTAGATTGCTTCGAAAAAGGCACAACCATAACTGTTTCTATTAAATCTTATTGCTGGATTGTTTGAAACTTGCATTGAGTGAGAAAATGAGGTGCAGAAAGCATTTGTCCAGATTATGCACTTTCCTCACACCAGCGATCACAAAGGTGAAACTGTATGAATTAGATTTCAAATTGATTTCTCAACCACGCTATTCATCAGACTTAAGCTCAGTGACTTCTTCCTTTTTCTTAACTTGAACATTTGATTTGATAGAAATAAATTGTATCCTTATGAGTTTATGATCGTTGCAGTAAACAAATATTTTGCATAATTTGATACAACTTTTTTTTCTGACTAGAAAACCCTAGGGAATCACTGGTCCAGGAGGAAGCCTTCAAAGGAAATTATGTCGAAAAATGCTAACTGTTTATCAAACATTTTTCTTGCATTTTTGCAGTCTAATCAAACCACTATCATCTATAAATGCATAATCCCTCAATAATTTTGTCATCTTTTGAGGGCAGTCAGTATTGAGTTGTTTCTCATAATGTTATGCAAAGATTGTACGGCTAGTATATAGCAAGGAACTTTTAAGCGTTTATTATCGCTTAGTGCGTGTTGTGTATTCCATTGCACCAACAACGGAACACGTAAAGTAATGAACATTTCTGCAAATATTAATGTCGGTTAATACGAAATATGTTTAAGAAAACAAGTCACTTCAAAATATCACTGATTCAGTTTACTTCCAAAGCCACTGCTATTCTTCGACCAGCCCCCAGGGGTCTACTGCGGCAGGTATGGGAATTGGCGATCCCGGGGTACCCGAGCCAAATCTCTCGATTGGGTGCCTCTGAGTGGTGAGAGAGCTAATGCCAAACGCCCAAACAAGGTCCACATCCGTGTTTAACCCTAATATATGTTAAATAAAGTAAATTAAACTAAAGTAAAAGCAAAGTCAAACCAAAGATAGAGTGGAGCCTGAGTGGAGCCAGAGCGGAGCGAGAGCAAAGCGAGAACAAAACCAGAGCAATGCAAGAGCAAAGCCAAAGCAAAGCGAGAGTCAAGCCAGAGCGGAGCCAGTGCGGAGCCAGAGCCAAGCCAGAGCGGGATCGGAGTGGTGACAGGGGCCTAGTCAGAGCCAAGCCAGAGCGAAGCCAGAGATAAAATTAGAGCCAAGCCAGAGTTAAGTTACAGTATGAAGTTAGTTTGAGGCCAGAGCCAAGCCAGAGCCAAGCCAGAGTTAAGTTAAAGAATGAAGTTAAGAGTGAGGCCAGAGCGGGACCGAAGGTAGGTCGGAACCTAGCCAGAGCCAGGCCAGAGACAAGTTAGAGTGAATTCGGAGTGAAGTTAGAGGGAAGTTAGAGTGAAGTCGGAGCGAAGCCAGAGTGGAGCCAGAGCCAAGCCAGAGCCATGCCAGAGTGGGACCGGGGTGGTGGCCGAAGCCTAGCCAGAGCGAAGTCAGAGTCAAGTTAAATAATGATGTTAGAATGAAGCCAGAGCGAAGCCAGAGTGGGACCGTAGCGGTGAACGGAGCCTAGCCAGAGCAAAGCCAGAGTGGAACCAGAGTAAATCCATAGCGTAGCCAGAGCGGAGCTAGAGCGGAGCCAGAGCCAAGCC
The DNA here is from genome assembly GCA_030765055.1 of Mantis religiosa. Lineage (NCBI taxonomy): Eukaryota > Metazoa > Arthropoda > Insecta > Mantodea > Mantidae > Mantis > Mantis religiosa. The sequence continues at coordinate 93,694,946 of CM060951.1, forward strand.
AGAGCGGGACCGTAGTAGTGACTGGAGCCTAGCCAGAGCGAAAGAAGTGTCAAGTCAGAGTTAAGCTACAATATGAAGTTAGTGTGAGGTCAGAACGAAGCCTGTGTGAAGCCTGAGTGGGACCGGAGTTGGACCGGAACCTAGCCAGAGCCAAGCCAGAGTTAAATTAAAGAATGATGTTAGTGTGAGACCTGAGTAGGAACCGAAGGTTGGCCGGAGCCTAGCGAGAGCAAAGCCAGAGCCAAGTTACAGCGATTTTAGAGTGGAGTTCGAGTGAAATTAGGGTGAAATCGGAGAGAAGCCAGAGCGGAACCAGAACGGAGCCTGATAAAGCAAAGCCATAGCAAAGCCAAAGTAGAGCCAGAGCAGAGCTAGAGCAGAGAAACAGCAAAGCCAGAGCAAACCTAAAGCAAAGCCAAAGCGGAGCCAGAGCAAAGCTAGACCAAAGCCAAAGCATAGCCAGAGCAAAGCCAGAACAAAGCAAAGGCAAAGTCACAGCAAAGTAAAAGCTAAAGTCAAAGGAAAGATATTAAAGTGAAATACAGTTTTTGAAAGGGCACTGATGACCACGGAGTTGAGCGCCCTTAAATACAAATACAAATGATGATGATGATGATGATGATGATGATGATGATGATGATGATGATGATGATGATGATGATGATGATGATGATGATGATGATGATGATGATGATGATGACGACGACGACGACATCCAACATTCCTCGACCATCTCCTTTCCTTCCTCACAAATACGATTTTAACTGAATATGCGAGCACTTTGGCTGCATTGTATACTCTGCAGAAACTTAACATCTGTATTAAACACTAGCCCTGGATGATCCAACCTCTTATTGGTTTGAATTCAAGTCCGACATACATATTGTACAACGTATCAGGCAGATAAAATTTTATTATAAAAAATGCAGATCTGATTAAAGCAGATTTTTGTCACTTAAAGTTCTCCGTGAGATATTTCGAGACATTCCTTCCTATTGGTTCGAATTTTTAAATATGTACTAATGCTTTCCTAAAATAGGAAGTTGTTATCCTTCATTTTATATCCTATCCATGTAAGGAGAATGGAATTCTAAAGTATCATATAGTGACCAGCACTTAAATCCTTAAACCTACTGCATTCTCCTATCCCCATTGTGTTTAAATACGTAATAAAATATTTCAAGAAAGTTTTATCTTTACTAACATAACTAGCTAGAAGAATAAACGTTTCAGGATTATTTACAAGAGTGAATAGAGTAAGTCATGTAAGTTCAGATATTTTTATTATACGTATGCAAATTACCAAATGGGCTTGATAAATTTGGCCACAAATTGTTGCATAATTAAGTTTACTGCATTCAACATCAAAGCCCTATGATAACAAATGGTATTATGGTTTTGGAATATTGGATCTCTTTCCGGTTCAATTGCGGATAAGCATTACTTCACCACGGTTACATCACAAAATGTCGGAACATGTAAATACACCCCCACCCTTGTGTTTATTTGTCTGAAGCAAGATGCTTGACATAATATGTCGGTTAGCTGACTGTTACTGGGGTTTTCGAAATTAGAGCCGTCCCTCCATAACATGTCAAAGTTACTACATCCTCTTTCCATCTCCCAACTTCTCTATACATCTCTCTCTCTCTCTCACTCTCCTGCTCCCATCTCTATTTTAATTACATTTTCTTTAATTAATATGCTAATAATAATTTTGCATAGTAATTATTGAGAGCAATCTAGCGAGGTTGCTCTCTTGTCGCTTTGATGTATTGGATGCTACACACAGAGCGAAGGGGTCGCACACACCGACGCGGGGGCTGCTACTAACATGGCCAGAAATATTACTCTCTACACTATTATTGCTAGCACCTGACCAATTTCATGTGACGAGGGAAAAGGTGTTCATACCGCCAGCGTCAATAGTTTCATAACAGTTCGTCATGTTGCATTATCACCACTTTCTCTACTAGTTTTTCAACATACTGTTATTACTCCAAAGTTATTCTTCTTCTTCTTCCGCTAGAGGGTCAGACTATAAAGCCTGTTCGATGCCATGCAGTTTTCCATCTGGCTGTAGGTCGTTCTACTGAAGCCGGTCTGCAGGTCTATGCCTTTTAACTTTCTTCTAATAAGTATAGTATGTAGTAACGCCATTTGTAGAAAAAGGACCATGTGTGTGTATGTATGTGTGCGTGTGTGTCTGTGTTTACAGCAGAACTCTAAAACGAAAATCCAGTTAAATATTAAACTTGCTATATCCACCAAAGATTTGCGTACAAAGATTTTCAAAAAAAAAAAAAAATCCCACTTTATGTGGAATTTCTTTCAAAAATGTTTATATTTTCTCGAAAATGACTTCGTAGTTTTTATTAAAATACAAATGACAGGTTTAAAATATTTTTGAGGCAAATGAAATATCATCATAATCATCATCATCATCATCATCATCATCATCATCATCATCATCTCGGTGAGGGTAGGTTACCTGGATAATGTTTTTTCCGGGGTTTTCCCTTATCTTAAAAGACGAATGTCTACTCTGGATTATTAAATTAGAAACAAGTCCATAATCAGAAGAAGTTAAAATCATGAAGCTGTTGTAGTTGAAAACATTAAGCAACTCTACACTCTTAAAATTAAGTCTGTCTCTATTACAAGATAGAATGTCTTTGTAAATGCTAAAGCCTCCTTCGACATCCACAAAAACTAGTGTGGCAAACATAGTATTCACACGGAATAGTACTCTACAGATGTGGTGAATTTCTTAATGTTCGGATTCTTCTGAAGACTAGACTCAAATTTCTCTTTGGCAAATTTAACTAATCCCTCATGGAAGTAAGAATATTGTTTTTTTTTTTTCTTTTCAAGATTTTGTTGTTTTTCTTCTGCTTGTAGGGCTTAAACCCTTTCATTTGTTTCGATCATTGCAGCTGCTTATCCACTTTTTTCACTCCTCGGTCTACAGTGCAAACATTTTCATAGCATTCTATTCAATCAATTCCACAAGCATGACAATGTAGTTCTGAATTATAAATTATTTATTTTCTCGGGGAAAAAATAGCTGTGGCTCGGAAATTTCACCTGTCTGCATCCAAAGGAAGAACACTCTTAAATTCTGTGAAAATTTTAACACAACATAAACCATTGTCAATTCAAAATCTTCAGGGAGTAATGACCGGGAAAAGAGGGCCAGTGGAAAAGAGGGCTAGTGGCTTCCCTGTAGGCAACAACACGATTTAGAGCAGAATCTTCTTCAGGGCAGAATAGAATTAATTTGCGATGTATTTGTTCCTTACGGATTCAAAAATCCTGTAAAGGGCATGAACCAAGCATGTGGCATGCTTCAGTTTAAGAAGTAAAGGTTCCATTGGTTAACAGTTGAAAGATGTATGGAACCCGATCCGGAGCCACAAGAAGTCTTTCAAATTCAATATCAGTAGGCAAGTGTTTCACTGAAGTCCATAATTGTTCTGACAAATGCCTATCTGAAACTATTACAGAATGTTTCAGAATTCAAACGTAAAACGTTAAGAAGTTATAAAGGAATGTTGGGGGAACAATTTGAGGTGGGAAAGTTATGGTTCCAGAGTGCACTATTCTCTTCAAAAATTTCCTTCCGGCATGTCAATGATACCACATAAACGATATATGCGATCATTTAATGCACCGCTTAAACGTGTAGTGTGTGGCTCAGTGATAAAGAAAAGATTTCTCAGCCCAGAGACGTCGCATTACAAGTTCAAGCCTCTCTTATCCCCCTTTTTTATATTTTTTATTTTCGTTCTTCAAACTTTTTATTGCACTGGTTCATTATGTTAATAGAGGTAGGTTAGGTAACGCAGGAGACACTTAGTACCTTGACCCGGAATTGGACCTTTTGCACACACCGTGGAGGAACAGATGAGAATAAGGAACATATGAGCTGCAGAAATGAGCAACGTAAGCAACAGAGACGTGCGGAGTTCACAATTCCTACTGATTTGACCACCTTGCTGGGATGCGCTCGCGGCGACCAGTGTCTGTCCGTGCGTGTAAATACAATTTAAAAAATATATAAAAAGTTGTTAAATATGAAATTTGATCAAGTTCAGCATCTTTCGAGCTGTGGCACAAAAACTTTAAGAAAATCTTGCACCACAAATTAGTATTCGAAAATGTTGATTTATTTTCCAAAAATACTCCATTTTCATGAGAAATGAAATTTTAATCTTTTTTTTTTTTTTTTTTTTTTTTTGGAAACAGCCTTCGAATGACTTCCTTAACTGGTAAACCGTAAGGAATAGATCCTATTACACGAAAAATGTAGATCTTGATAAACCATAAAATTGTTAAAAGAATTTTTGTGAAGTTATTTACACAATAATCCCCGTTATTTACCTGAATTTTTCAAATCTTCCCCCATTCTAATATGGGGAGTGTTTATTCTTTTGTTTTATTTTGGTCATACAGAAGAAATGGAATTTCAAAAACCAGCATTTATACATGACTATCTCTTAGGCAGTCTTCATTCTTCTTTGCTCTTATTGTACATGTGTACAATCAAATATTTTTTAAAAAGCATTTATATAACTGTTTATCTCTTTAGCTTGAAGTAGATGGAACAACAAGTTTTTATCAGAAGTTTGTTGAAGAATGGACAGAGAAAATTTGCGAATATAATATACGGTTTTCATTTATGTTAGCATAAATTAACAATCCAAAATATAAAATTAGCCACAAATTACCCAAAAAATTAGTTGTCATGTACAGATAAGAAAAATTATTATGAATGTTTTTTTTCCAGTCTGGTGTAATCGGCAATGCCCAGGAAGGCGGAAACATCCGCGAGGAATTGTTGGTGGCTATGTTTTCAACGTCCCGGATGTCCGTAGTGAATTACTCGATGAAATCCAGATGTTGGAATTGCTGCGGCGTACGCTTATGGGGCTTCGGCTGGATACTGCCCTGTGGTAAAAGAAATGATGAGAAACCAACAGATGCCGGAAGTTTTAAATGACTAGCACTTCATGATCATATGTGTGCAACACTGCTATGCAGGAAACAACATCTCAACATCTGCAGCTATCAACCAATCTTCTCTCATAGAGATACATAACTATAAAGAGATATAGTTTCTAATAAGAGAGCTTGTATTGCCTGCAATATATCAAGGGAGTCTAAATGGCGAAATTTTGCAAAAGATTACACTTTTAGTTTGTGCAGTCTTATTTTATTTGACATATAATTTATCATTGTAGTGATCATACTTACATTTTAAATGTAATTTTAAACATGATATTAAATGTGCTACTTTGTACTGCGAATGGAGTACCATTTTACATAAAACATCATAATAACTTATTTTGAGTAAATGTTTGTATTTTAGTTAATTTTTAGAGGAAGGTTTGTTCCAAAAAGTTTGTGCCAGTTCTAACCATGATCGCATATTTATATGCAATTAATATATTTTCTTTTTAAAATACACTTCAAGGTCTAACATGGTATGCTGCCCACTGTAAAAGCTATAAGTCCTCTCCCTTCTCCACCAACCTAATCATTACCCATCTATCGGACACCAATTTGGGTGTCTCTATCCCAAAAGTGGGTCCAGTAGTCTCTTGGTAGAGTGAAGTTACCCTGAAACTTCATCAGACCTTGGGGGACCACTAAACGAATAAGATCCTTTTCTGGTTTTTTTTTTTTTTTTTTTTTTTTTTTTTTTTTTTTTTTTATTTACGTCCTGCAACGTTAAGTCATATCGGATGGTGAATGAATTGGGTGAAATGATGCTCAAATGAGTCCAGGGTGCATGGAGCTTAGAGTTACCCGACATTCGTCTTGAAGGATAAGGAAAAACCCTGGAAAAAACCTTATCCAGGTAACTCACCCTGACTGAGATTCGAACTCGGGACCTCTTGAACGTGAGGCAGACATGCTACCATCTACGCTACCAAGGCGGGCTTTTTCTGATGTGTGTGTGCGTGTGTGTGTGTGTGTGCGCGCGCGCGCGCGCGAGCGCCCGCTTCGGTAGCGCAGATGGTAGCGTGTCTCCTTCACGTTCAAGAGATTCCGAGTTAGAATCTCGGTAAGGGTGAATTACCCGGATAAGGTTTTCTTTCCAGGGTTCTCCTTTATCCTAAAAGACAAATGTTGAGTTAATCTAAGCTCTATGGACCCTAAACTTATTTGAGTATCATTTCACTCATTCCATTCAGCATCCGATATGACTTAACATTGGAGGACGTAGACTACTATATATATTACAATTTTCTAAGGATATTGAATATCAGCAAGTAGAAATTTCCCATTTATTTTTGTCAGTTAGTTGGTACTACGTTTAATATATTAAAAATAATTTTTAATGATGAGACCCAAATTAGAAATGATGCTAAAATGAGCCTGGGGTCCATAGAGCTTAGAGTTTCCCAACATTTATATTTAGGATAAGGGAAAACCCCGTAAAGAGCTTATCCAGGTAACTCACCCTGACCGAGATTCGAACTTGGGACCATCTGACCGTGAGGTTCACATGCTACCACCTACGCTATTGAGGTGCGCTGGCAATTCTTGAAGTTATATGCAACACACAAGCATTAACCTCTAAATGAAGGTAATTTTTAGATGAGAAGTGAAATGGTCTAGTTCTACAACTTTATGAAGTGAAGATGGATGAAAAACATCAAATCCTACAATTCCTATTTATAAAAGTTTAAAGCGCTGCAGCGGCTTATAGGTAATATGCTTTATCTATCTCATGACTATCGCTCTCCAAAACTTTGATCAGTAAGTCTCTAAAACTGTGACTTTGTCAAATCCTAAGCTCTCACTGTCTCTCACTAAAAAGTTCAAATTTCACTGTACTTCATTAAGTTCACACGTAAACTTCTCTTTCTTTCCAGCATAATAAAATACGCACGACATTATCTTTTCGTTCACTGACGAGTTGACTACAACACCTTTAATCCGTTGCGGTAGCAGCACTCATTGCACATCTCAGCAGCTGTTAAAAACCCATTTATGGAACCGTACTTGATATCACATCGGACTCTGACTCTGACTCTGACTCTTCAGAAGGTTCGATTACATATCACTGAAATTTCCGAGAACATTCTAGAATGCCTACGCTATGCGAGAACGCTTCCGTATTTACTTATCTCTTATCCCTCCAACTGCTCAGTATCATCTTTTGTTAAACATTTTGTCACAGCCGCTGCGTCATAGTATTATTCACGGCAAACGTGTAGCACCGAAATTGACGATAGCTACTCGCTCAGGCATATCGTTTTCAGAAAGCATTTATTTCTTTATTCATCATTACTTGTATATTTATTAGTATTCACATTTACGCATTTTGATTTTGTTGCAGATTAAAGGAGTTAATTCTTCTAGTACAGGTATTTTTCCATGTTTATAAAATATTTACTTTACTTAATTTACTATAAATTTACTTTTAAATAGCTATGTCAGAAAAATAAGGTATCTAATTAGTTCTCAATTAAGGCTCTTCAGACCTTTATGTTTTAAAAGTTAACCTTTTAGTATTTTTAGCCTCACTAATCCAGTATACAGGTATACCTATCCCTTATCGCAACAAGGAACTGCCAATCAACATAGGGAATCCCTACAAATAGAAAATAGGTGGGTTGATATGTTTAACATATTGTTACCTACATAAACCTTGTAGTTACCACCTTCTTATTTTCGTAATCGTTATTGAGTAATTACTTTATATTCATTACTTTTGCAAACTGTTGAGTAGTTGGCGAGTAGTTACTGGCGAGTAGTTACTGTCTACACTTCTTCAGTAGCCGTTATATTATGGAAAACGTTGCAATGTGAACTGTTGCATTATGTTCTGCCAACTGTTAGCATATTCTTGTAGCAAATTTCTCTGTAATGTCTCGTGGTAAATTTCTCTGTAGTGTCCTGTAATAACAATAGGAGCTAGCTTTCCTTTCATTTATGCCAAGAATATTCAGTTAAATAAAGTTAAAAAGCATTTAAATGGTATAAATTACAATGGGTTATTATTTGTTTAACAATCATTCCTATTGGGAGTTTAAGGCCTGATAGGTCCCTCAAGTAGTATTAAACATTTACAGATTATTAACACGACATAAATCACAGTTTTGACAGGTATTATGGAATTAAACAGATACTTTTCCAATCCCAGTTGTAAACAACTGGACGGTCACGGGCAACAAACGTGAGATACTTTGGAAACAGTTGAAAGTTTTGGAGTATGAAGCAACCACAGGAAAAGCGGAAAAGAAAGATATATGCAGTCGATTAGATATCCCTTTCATTCCTTCACGGATAACAACTTCAGTGACTACTGTCACTTTAGTGTGACATATGACAAGTTACGGATAGTGTGTGAATGTTCAAAAAAATGTAAAGGGTAGTTTAAGGCCGCGTATTTTCTATAACATCTTCGGATCATATCTTTGGAAAATTATGAACTTTATATCAAGTTTGGTATTCAACCAAATTTTCTTTTTTGAGTTATACTGTACAAACACACACACAAGCATGCATTCCAGAACACACATGCACGCAGATACACAGATCTTTTTTATACAAATGTTCTTTCTAATGAAATCTCGATATTAAATTTTTATGGAATAAACTATTTCCTCTACCTATTGCAAGTAGGTAGCAGGTAAAATAATAAACGAAAGTCATTGCAATCTACACATCATCTACGAATACTCGATCTGCCATTCATTAATACAAAGTTATTAAAATGATATACTTAAAAACATTTGACGCATGTACTAGCATCTGATTGTTGATGTTTTCAAGTTATTACACATCTCTCTCAGCTTCCCAAGGCCCACTTCTGTTTATGAAGCTTCATGATCTTATAGTGGCCCATCCTGAAGTTAGTATTCTGCAGAACTACAGCTCTCTATAAGCCTAATGGCTGACACAATCAGAGGATTTATTTATTTAATGGTTCTACGTTGTGGGGACCCCCAAGAGTGAATCTGTCAACCCATTGCCACTTCTAGGGTCTAAACTTTATTGCACAGCCGTGACGCAGCGATTTTTCCTGCTCCCCAGTCAGGTCAGGGTCTTCATTCAAATAACTGTTCACTCAAGCAATTAATAAAAATGTTTAAAAAAGAGAGAAACGGGATAAAAAAAAAGTTAAAGAATGAAATGTGTAACGTCACCATTGCAAATGATAGCAGCGAGGCAGATACAGTTGCACTTACTGTGGATTCATACTGATACGATGAGTAATTGTTGAAACTCGCTGCATGCATTATAAGGTTTTGCTTTAGAATCATTCCGATGTGAGTAAGCAAAAATAACCCTCCGGTTTTCTTTATTATTTTTTCTGTGCTTGAAACTCAACACCATCATCAATCATAGCGACATGCAGTGCAGTTCAAAACCAACTATGAATATTTTGAATTTCCGAGCCCTGATAATCTTTTCATGTCTTTTGGTCGCCATTGAAATTCTGAGTCATCTATGTACGTCGCTATTGTCCCGAAAGTAGTAATAGCAAACGCACAACTGCCTCTGGTTTCGTTTGTTTTATAATAAACGAAACTAGGTATTATAGTTTTACCCTCTTGTTAATGGGAGTCGAGATCGGATTTTCGTGATCTTTTTACATTTTTGTGGTTTAATGAATATTTTGAATCTCCCGTTCAATTTGGCGAAACTTTCTTAAAGGTTGACTAATTGTAAATAGTGCTCAACGTTGTTTAAAATAATAATGCATAGTAATTTTGTACACCCACTTGGTCAACCAGCTGTAGTTGTGCTTTAGGCCCTCTTTGATTTAATAAAATATTTCTAAGAAGCTGTCTCTCCAGTTTTTCCTGATACTCAGTTACATAAGGGCCCAAAGCATAAAGTATCAATTTGTTTGCTCTGCACTGTTCAGTTTATATCTAGTGTTGTCAATATAATTTACTCTTTACATCACGTTGGTAAGTATTAAAGAACTACCTGGTAACGGAAATTTTGATTTTAAAAAACATCTATTTTTCTCAAAGCTATATTTATGTGCTTTGGGCCTTTATGTTTCTCAGCACCTCAATTGATCTGAATATTTAAAACTATACTTCAGATCAACATTTTGAATTTGAAGTAACAGGTTTTTAATTGGGAAACTCGACGTATAATTATTTTGTCTAAATGGATATTTTTTATTCCTTTTAATGCAATTCACCTGGTTGATGTGAAATCTAAAACCCTCCGATTAATTTATATTACTCGCAGATATAAATATGTGTGTGTGTGTGTGGGTGGGTGAGAGAGAGAGGGGGGATGTAGTATATATAGAGAGGCTGTTTCAAAACTACACCGAATATATCGAAGTAGTTGCGCAGCTTCTATGAGACACATATAGATAGTATTCACCGCCAATAGAGGCACATAAAATGCTCCAGAATGAGTGTGCATTCGGCAGTGACAGGAACAACGACACGTGTCTCACCTGTCGGAGTTCGCAGGTATAGGTTACACGCTGTGCCGCGTGCTGTAGCTGTTTGTAAACACACCGGCACACTCCGCAGTAGCTTGCTAATATTCAGAATTTCTTTGGCTTATGAAACCGCAATAAAACTAGAATTTAATTATAACTTATGAGTGTTTAGCGTGTTCCAAAATTCCGTTATAGTAGTCCATGACGGCAAATAAGTTGGCGGGTATCTGCAACTTGTATCTTCTAGAGGGAAGTTAATGTTAGTGAGGTTCAGGATGAAAGTATTAAATGATAACCACAACAGAAAACATCAAAGAATTATAGATAAATTAACAAAAACTAAATGGCTTATGCAATGAGACGAGCATTTTATTTCACGTGTTTCATAATACTAAATAAAGCATTTGTAACTGAAAAGGAAGCTGTTGATATTTACAGTAAGTGTTTGAATGTATTGTAGAATTAAGATCATAACAAAATGCTCTGAATTTAAACACGTAAATATTATCATAGATGTAATTGCTTTTAAAATTCATATTTTTAATGAAACTAAATTAACCGTGCGTTCGTTGAACTCCCTTCAGCTCTTCCATCCATCAAAACCATATCCGTTATTTCGGTGTTCGTATAGCGCTCCATATTGCTTGGATTTCCTATTTAAGTACGCGCAAAATCCTTCCTGTTAGGAGGAAGGTGTAGATTTACACTGAAGAGCAACCTTGCAATTCTCCGAGTTATTAGTCGACTTTTGCACAAATAACTTCCCTTTGTCGCATTACCTGAAAGCGAGGCTCGGGTCACTGATAAAGAGCAGGGAGTAATGTTTTTGTATTCGTGGCCGGTGCGTCCCAATAATAACTTCTGAGGTTCGCATTCCAGTGGTTCCTGCCCTGCCTAATCACAAAGTCATGTAATATTTAGTGCTGCATATAATCATATAGTCGTGCTGCTCAAACGGTCACCATGGCTTTAGCTTTGTTAATAGAAACCTCTCAGATAACGCGCTGATTATTCTTGTAAGAGTGAGAGGGGATCTGCCACGCTTCCCGTCCCTGTGCTAAGCACACGTGAACGCATCACTTCTGCCAACGAAATATACAGGAATCACAAATGACAGATAGTTGTTCACTCCACGTTGAGCATTCAGTGCCTTATCTGAGAGGTATCTGTTACCTCTGTTAATCGTTCCAGCATTGCGACTGTACCTAACAGAACTTCGAAGCCGCGACACCGAAATTTGGACTAGTTAAGTTATAAACTACACAACGGCTATAATCGTTGATATCGTTTTGAAACAACCTATATATACATTGGAAGCCTGTAAACTGCCTCTTATAAGAGGAAGGCTATAAAGAAGTTTGGGAACTATTGATATATGTAAGTAGTTCACTACTTTATAATGATTTATCCAACATTAAATAATAGTAGAAGTATTAGTAGTAGTAATAGTAGTAGTAGTAGTAGTAGTAGTAGTAGTAGTAGTAGTAGTAGTAGTAGTAGTAGTAGTAGTAGTAGCTGGACCGGAGTAGTAGTAGCAGTAGTAGATGTGGAGATGACAGAGTACTCAGCCACCCCCGTACCTTGAACTAAAAGCGACTAAGAGACCGACAAATTGAACACTAAAATATCTGACCTCAAAAGCTTTCACTCCATTATCGAAACTGGGACTTTCCGTGGCCGGGAAGCGGAGCCGCCACGCTCTATTAGTATGCCACTGCAGAGTAAAAGCATATGTGAATAACTATTATAGTTACCTCTTTGTGGAATAGAGTTTCGCCTCATTTATCCAGCCCTCATTAATTGGGATATTTGGTTTACCAGCATAGACTTTTGCCTGCTTTTTAACCACGAAGATACGCAGGTATTGAGATAATATTGTGATTTATACTACGGCGTATAAATTGCCGTAAATTGCACACCATAAGCTGTTACCATGATAAGTGCCACAAAACAAAACAAAAGTGAGTCTGTGACATACGTTTCATTCATTTTCATGTAGGGTTATGGATGTCTCATTCGAACAGTTTATAATCCTTCTATTTTCTACTTTTGCAATTACTCATATTTTACTATTTATTTGTCCGTCTGTTTCGGATTTTTTAATCCAGATCACCTTGAGTTCCACTCAGTCCAGATTAGCGAAGTTCATGTGTAAAGCCCGGAGGCGTGTGCGTTTTTCTATAGGCATGCTACACATGGATCGCTCGCGCATGTAAACAAATGCATTTAGGTACAGCCTGGCCATGACTACCGCCTCACTGCAAGAAGAGACAAAACAGTCGTGTTACACTGCACCTTGACTTTTTCTCTACAGACACTTCCAAAACAATGTTTCACTAGTTCGCAGAATACTACGTTACGTTGTTACCGACGTTTGCAGTTGTTTGTATATTTGATGGCTGTGCTGTACATTATCCGTACCCTGCGTCCAGCTAACTTGTTTCGCGTGCGAGCGCACATCTACCTGGCTTTACTCATATGTATCTTTAATTCTACGCCGATTTGAAATATTATAATATTTTCTTCTTAAAGAATTTCGCCCTTCCATGTAGAAATCCGTAAGTGATGCACGCAGACAAATAGAAAAACAACAATTATAATAGACCATCTACACGAACAAAGTAAGTCAATTTTGGATTTACCGCCTCGGTAGCTTGGTGGTAGAGTGTCTGCCACACGTTCAAGGGTCCCGAGGTCGAATCTCGGTCAGGGTGAGTTACCTGGATACTGTTTTTTCTCGGGTTTTCCCTTATTCTAAAAGACGAATGTCGGGTAACTCTAAGCTCTATGGACCCTAGGCTCATTTGAGCAACATTTTACCCATTCCATTCATTGTCCGATATGACTTAACGTTGGAGGACGTAAAATTACAAAAAACAAAGAAAATGGATAGAGCTGTTTTATGGTCCCTAATTTTATAATAAATATGTTTTATAAAAAAAGAAACAATGTTCTTCCACTTCATTTTAATGTAATAAATGTTTGCAGAAATTATTTAAATTGATACATTTTCTGCATATATATTATTCATGCTTGAGATAGATATTTACATTTTTCTTTGATATTATACAGTTCTAGAAAAATAAGAGAATGGGTCACGGAGGTGCATTGCATATTAGAAAATTCAAAAGAGCAGCAAATATTTCAGTTAATTAATGGAAATTAATAATTTCCTCATTCTAGCCGTATATAGGCTAAGGTTTTTGATAGCTTAGGTCAACATGAAAAATTCAATGCCATGGCCGGTATTTGAACCACGGATATTCTAGTTCAAATCCCGGCCATGGCATTGAGTTTTTCATGTTAGCTCAATCTAGCAGCAAACATTTCCAAATCCTTTGAAAATTAACATAGTAAACAAGTTTTATATCTTTTCGTGAAGTCATTTTCGTATGCCTTTCACGACATATTACACTCTGGTGTATAAAACGATCATAAACCCAACGCATATAAATTTATAACCATTGGTATAAACACGCAAAATAAATATTCAGAACTATGCACGATCCAAACAATGGAATCAGGATATTCATAGCACTGATATAAATGATTCTGGGTTTCCATCAAAATATGTCTACGCTCACTTTCTTCTCGGGCAGCCAGCCAGGTGAAAAGATGATTAGATATCAACGTTTCGGGAGTGTACATCTCTCCCATCATCAGGATATTTATAAAATGTTATAACCACAAATGAAATACTGGATATAACACAACTATAAACAAAGACAAAACACTATCAAAATTCCCATATCTGAACAAAAGACTGTTTTCAGTAAATTAAATGCCAGGTCAAGCTGGCGTGAGTATAGAAATTTGTGTCAAAGAAACGTAACTACTTAACCTGATTATCAAGCTGCATTGATCTTTGATTCTTAATTCAACGGATTTCCATTTTTAAGGCCGGTTTTCAAGAGGAGCTGAACTGAAATCCAGCATCACGATTAAGCGTGCTCCTTTCAGAGGAAATGCCAAAGCCTCCTTAAAAAAAGCTTTGGCGATATTTTACTTGTGAGTGGGGTGGTAAAGCCCGATCCAAGCACTGCAGAAGAAAACATTGGAAGCAGAGAGACAGTCTCTCTGAAATGAAAAACATCCAAATATTCATGAGTGTCTTGTGGATCAAAAAAAATTCTCTTACCCGCTTTACAAATAAATTAGGCTTAACGAAGCAATTTATTAAGGCTTTAAATAAGAATGAGAATTGCTACAAATAAATCTGCAAGAAGTTTCCTGAAATATCTGAAGCTAAAACTTAAGAGGGTATACTTCGAAGTTAGACTACAAATTAGGAAGTTGTTTTCTGATTCCTTATTTGAAGAAACGATGACAGATACTGAAAAACGGGCTTAGATTGGTTATCGCAAACTTTCTAAAAATTACAAGGATCCATATTCCAAAAATATTATAGAAGATATGCTTAGGAAATTTCAAAACCTGGGTTGCAAGATGAGTGTGACAGTACTTTTCCTGCACTCTCATTTGCAATTTTTTCCCAGAAAATCTTGGCTGTGTCAGTAAGATGAATGATTTCACCGCGACATAAAGGAAACAGAAAGACGTGCATTTCAAGGCAAAGTGTAAAAAAAATGGTCCAATGTTTAAATGTATGTGATGATCTAGAACAGATGTGAAATATTAGTGTATCATGAAGAGTGTTGTGTTGATAGTTGTAGATTTATTAACATTTATTTAATAATATAACATAAATTCGATAGAGCTGAGTGATGAATTTGTACGTGATGGAGAAAAACTACGTTCATATTCTGATTCAGCTTATTCAAGTTAGGGATACTGACATACGAGGGCTGTTCAATAAAGAAAGACTACTCATAATTTTTTTACCGTCATAATTTTTGGCACTAAAATTCAATCTTATCATATTCTGTTAGCTTAATGTGAAACAAATACGCCGTAGTAGTTTCATTGTTGGTACTCCTGGTTCCCGCCTGTGAGAACCAGGCAATTTCAGGCATGTTCAGAATCGCCTACCGCTGCAATGGAGGTAACATGCAGATAACGTTGATGTTAGAGGAACATCCGGAGATTCTTTCAAACGTAATCACTGATGATGAAACTTGGCTACATCATTTTGAACCTGAGAGCAAACAGCAAAGCTCAGTGTGGATATTTTCTTCATCACCAACCCCCCAAAAAGCAAAAGTGGTTGCTTCTGCTGGGAAGTTATGGTCATCTCATTCTTTGATATTCCTGAAATGGTTTATCAGCAGGTTGCACCTGCACACACATCGGTAACTGGACAATACTACAGGAATGTCCTGAAAACATTGCAGGACCATATCAGGTGCAAAAGACCACATTTCCATGAAGCAGGCTGGATGCTGCACCACGATAATGCTCGGCCGCATATTGCCAATCTTGTTGCTGAATATCTTGCAAACATTAACGTGAAGTACATCCCTCACCCTCTTTATAGTCCGGATTTAGCCCCATGTCACCTTTTTCTATTCTCTAACTTGAAAAAACGCCTTCGTAGGAGGCATTATTCATCATCAGAAGCAGTGGCGAAGGCTGCGGAGGCGATTTTGAAGGATCTCTCAAAAATGGTTTCCAGCATGTCTTTGAAGACTTGCAGAAATGCTGGGACAAGTGCATCGCATTCAGGGGAGACTATTTTGAGAAGGACCATCAAATTATGAGGACGAGTAAAGGTACATTGTCAAAAAAATTGTGATCATATTACAATACCCTCGTATTACAATAAAAACCCCAGACAAAAATTCAAATTTTGCATATTAGTGTAGTTAATTCAAAATATACATTTTAGTAGGAACGGTAAAGCGCTGAACACTTGAAAATCATCTTGGGGAAGAGGATTCAGAGAGTAATTTAGCAATTCAGGACAGAGGGAAGTATATGGATGGGAGAATTTTGTGAAAAAATGCTTATGGCGTTTCTCTACAGTGTAGATGGTAGTGTATCTTCCTCACGTTCAAGAGGTCCCGAGTTCGAATCTCGGTCAGGGTAAGGTTTCCTTCCGGGGTTTTCCCTTATCCTGAAAGACGAATGTCGGGTAACTCTAAGTTCCATGGACCCTGGACTAATTTAAGCATTTCGCCCATTCCATTCATCGTCCGATATGACTAAACGTTGGAGAACGTGAATTACGCTAAAAATGTTTCCTTAGATGGAAAACGTTAAGGTTAAACAGCACTTCAGAATCAAATACTTTTTGGTTTTTAATGCACTTCAAAATGTGTAAATACAATGAAATCTCTATATGTCATTCCAGTGAAAGGTGATAAAACTTTCACCTTCCATGGTTACGTTCTCGAAAATAAAATAAAAATCACTCTTTCATACTACAGAGTGTCCCACAAAAAGCAGGAAATTTGGATTTTCTACAATAAGAGGGATTGTATGTGCAATAATGTCTGTTATTTGCATTTGTATGGTTTTATACTGTTCCACTGTGTAAATTACGTATGTAATCCACACATTGTCAATTGTTTCTTTTCAGTATGGTTTCTTTTCAGATGAATTTCCAACGCGAGGTGATAGTTTAACTCATTTTACAGAATCTAAAAGAAATTTCCTTATTTTTTGTGGGGATCCCTCTAGTATAGCTCATATCCGTTTATTTTAAATTTTTGTATCTACCAACCTCATTACTCTGCGAAGAGAGTAATTATATTGATTATATAGGAAGAGTGACCAACACATTTTTAAGGAAAATATGAGTTGTGCCATTATTAAAGCAAAACCTGAGGTGGAAGTAAGTTACAAAGCATCTCGACCTGCAATTGAATCTTTTGTGTACACAAGTACGAGAGAAAGTGACTAGATGAAGGACGCCAACAAGACCAATCGGCTGCAGAAAAGGCCTACGTAAGCAGCAGATATGCGCAGAGCTCTCTAACATTTACTCCTTGACCATCCTGCTGAGAGGCATTCTGTGACCTACTACCAAACAGCCAGAGAGTGCCACGGAGTTTGGGTACCAGAAAAGGCTCGACCCGGCAGTGGAGTCTCAGACTCCCACACATCCGGAGCCAAGAAGTTCCTGCACGCA
The DNA here is from genome assembly GCA_030765055.1 of Mantis religiosa. Classification (NCBI taxonomy): domain Eukaryota; kingdom Metazoa; phylum Arthropoda; class Insecta; order Mantodea; family Mantidae; genus Mantis; species Mantis religiosa. The sequence continues at coordinate 93,712,408 of CM060951.1, forward strand.
AGCATCTTGGTCATGCACCCACCGTTGATCACAACACAGCCCCGAAAGATGTCCTGCAGCATAAATGAATTGAGAGAAAATGAGAGGTAGGGGAACCGTGATAAAAGACACAGCCACCGTTTTAGGATTCGCCTTGCTGAACAGGGATAAACCACAGAAAATCCCTTTAAATCTTTATTAAATATTTCTAAAGCGTATTACGTCCTTATACTGGAATTAGAAAATTGAGGGGAAAATGCAATGCTTTCCGTTAGAGCTAATAACGGTGTTATGGTGTAAGAAGGGATATTTTCAATGCATACTAGAATAAGCTGAAACACACAACGCTTATATATAAAAGCCTTTTGTTTACCAAGTCGTGCAGGGTTGTTTTCAGCTTGTTCCAGCAAATAAACTGTTGCCCTTCATGTTTGCTTTGCAGTGGCTGTACTTGTTATGTCCGATGAAGAAGAAATCAATCAAAGCGAAGACACGCACGTCCTTTGCGAGAATAAAAAAAAAAAAAAAATACATGCGCCGAAGTCAACTCCATTTATCACTCCAGCGAGGAACAGACGACAGAGAATAAAAGGGAAGGAAAAGCAGAAACCCAGCAACATCAATACAATACCCATCTTATCTGGAAAACACCACCAAATTTATGTGATGTGCTAAATATATTCGAGATTTTTTTTATTATTAAAAACTATTGGATATCATAGTAAACTGTCTTTAAAAAAGTACATCGCTATACAAGTGCAGTAAGTATATCTTCGTAGAACAAGTATGGTAGAGTCACGTGCCACAGACAGAGGAATGGAGTAATGTGACTCTATTGCAGCAGCTACGTGATGTGAAGCTTATTTTTCAAAAACTAGTAGTACTTATTTATGAAAACGTAAAGGCTTTATTCACTATTAATCGAAAAATATAGGTTTGATTCTCAAATGTCTCATACCTCAATATATAAAATAATCGCTTATGAAATTGAAAATGAATAAGCAGAATTCATTATTTGCAGCTTTTGTAGTAAATAAATATATTGCTTCAATTGACATTGTAACTAACTGCAAGCATGATTTTTACTTTCATTACCAAGTACATAGTATCTAAGAGAATCATTCCTTTCCACCAAAAATTCCATATAGATATTTTATTGTAAATACACGTTCTTGAAGTCCTTTAATATAACCTTAAAAAAGGTCATTTTGTCTAAAAATGAAATAGCAGACTTGAAATTTGAGCTAAACATACTCCAAGGATGGAAATATTTCCCAAAAGTTTGATTTTCTCAAAAATAGCTCTAACGATTTTTGATGAAAGTATACCTTAAATACAAGGGGGATCCAAAAGAAACCGGATTGTCGTCATAAAAACTTTATTGATGAAACTTTTTACAAAATTACTTCAGTCACCTTCAAAATATTCTCCATTACATGCGATGCACTTGTCAAGTCTCTTTCCCCAATGTTGGAAGCATGTTTGGAACTCTTCAAGTTTGATATTGTCCAGTGCTCTTTGCGAAGCTGTTTTTACCGCCTGCACATCGTCATAACGCTCCCCTTCTAGCGTTTTTTTTTTTCATTCGTGGAAATAGGTAAAGTCGCACGGGGCTAGGTCCGGCGAATACGGAGCGTGGGGAGCGACAGACCGCCTCTGAGATGCCAAACAGTGGGTCACTCATAAGGCCGTCTGTGCTGGAACGTTGTCGTGATGCAGAAACCAGTCACCGGATCGCCAAAGTTCCGGGCGTTTCCTCCTCACATCCTCTCGCAGACGCCTTAAAACATCCAAGTAAAAATGCTGGTTAACAGTCTGGCCAGGGGGTACCAATTCCGATGCACAATTCCACGAACATCCAAAAAGACAATGATCATGGTCTTCACATTTGACACATTTGACCTATTGCCTTGCTTTTTTTGGTCTGGGAGAGTTGGGAGTCCTTCACTGGCTTTGCTTGGTTTCTGGGTCATACCCGTAACACCAACTCTAATCTCCTGTAATGACTTTGTTCAAGAAGTTTTAATCACGTGCAATCTCTCTTTTCAAGTCCTGACACACATTCATGCAGATGGTTTTGTGCTCCGTTGTTAGAAGGAGCGGAACAAATTTAGCATCAACACGTCTCATGTGCAAATCTTCCCTCAAAATCCGCTGGCACGAGCTCCAACTGACTCCTGTCGCTGCTGAAATTTTGATCGATCGACTGGCGACGATTCTCGTTGATCTTTTGGCGGACCTTTTCAATATTCTCCTCATTTCGCGATGTTGAAGGGCGTCCAGAACGACTTGGTCCTCAACACATATCTCACCACGTTTAAAGCGCCCAAACTACTCAAAAACCTGTCTCCGTTGCAGTTTTTCTAAGCAGGAAACAAAATTTCACACACTCTCTCTCTCTCTCTCTCTCTCTCTCTCTCTCTCTCTCTCTCTCTCTCTCTCTTCTCTCTCCTCTCTCTCTCTCTCTCTCATCTCTCTCTCTCTCTCTCTCTCTCTCTCTCTCTCTCTCCTCTCTCTCTCTCTCTCTCTCCTCTCTCTCTCTCTCTCTCTCTCCTCTCTCTCTCTCTCTCTCTCTCTCTCTCTCTCTCTCTCCATCTCTCTCATCTCTCTCTCTCTCTCTCTCTCTCTCTCTCTCTCTCTCTCTCTCTCTTTGTTCTTTAAAGTTGCCATAACGACTTCGCAGAGGTAACCCGCCAACAGTCAGAGAAACACAATACCACACTTGCACGTTCAGCTCTACACTGACGCCGTCTGCACAGCTGTTTCATGAAGGTCTCTACTAACGCCATCTAGCGTGGGAATACCGCCTGCGGTGCCGTATGTAGTAAAAGCGGGCGTTAAACACTACACATTTCATTTTAATTAGCGCGAGAACGCTGCACTAAGTCCACGAGTGGCAGCGCCCTTGGAGTCCGGATTCTTTTGGGTCCCCCCGTCGTATATTTGCATGATCAATGGAATGTATCTCTTGAACTTTTGGGAATCTTATTTTTTATTCTGAATAACTTTTACATAACTGGTAAACAGTAAGACAATTTCTTATTGCAGAGAAAATGTAGATGTTAATATATGTTAAATTTAACTGCAAAGATAATCGGTTGCGAGATATTCTTTTTATTTATTGGTATTTTAAAGTACTCAAGTACTTATACTTTTCTCAAACAAAATTCTTTATTTGTATTTTTATGTCCTGGCCATGCAATGAAAATGAAATGTCAAACTATCATACAGCGACTATCTCTTAAAAAATTATACTATATACCTTAACACCAAAACTGTGGGAGGGGCCGTAATATACGGAATGTTTATAAACTAGACCGAAATAATTTCAGCGATTGTAGTCGTGACTAATAAAAGTAAGTAGAGATAGACAATGCATAGTCTGCGGCTAAACTTAACAAATTTAATTGTGTTAAACCTAACTAGCATCAGATGCTGATACGTTGGTATTTAAATAAGGTGGCTGAAATTATTGTATTAGAATGGCTTTAAAAGTTCTTCCCGAGTATAAAACTACCGATTCTTAGTACCTCGTTATTGGGATTTAATACCTTAGATGTCTTTCAAATTTCGAATTAATCACCTGCCAGTGCGACACTGAACATCGATTAAACTACCTTCATGCACCATATAACCTACTCTAGAAGTGTTTGTGCAACTTTTCTGATGGCCATGTCTGTAAGGCTGAAAATTCCTGTTTTAAAGGTCATTGGTTTAGTTCCTGTCATGTAGTTGACTTTTTTCGTCGTCTTCTTAATGCGTGAATTCTAATAGGAAGAAATGGCGGGATTTATAAATAAGAACGTGAATCTGATTGGCCAGTGCAGCAACACTACAATGATTTCCTTGACTCGGGACGCTTTGCATTGAGAACGCAGGTCTTATTTCGAGCAGAGGTACATTTACTTGTTATGTAAGCTGTTTCAGTCTTTAAACCACCTCCCATTTAGACGTACAGCATGTGAAAGTATTAAGCAAGACTCAGCCTTTCTAATTAATTGCATAAAAAGGTGAAATTACTCATTAATATGCATACATTTATACAACAATTAAAACTTAGACAAAATATTAAGAAACAACCAAACAAACAAAACAAAAATAAACAAAAAACTATCAAAAACAGCTAAGGAGACACAACCTCTTTACCTGTTAGGATTAGGATTTCATTACGCAGGGGATTCGGTATGTAGGCCACCATTCTGGGCCCATTGTTCCTATGCCCACAAGTGGGGCACACCCGGGAGGAAGGAATAGGTGCACGAGACAGAGGGCGGCCGACCCAAGGAGTCACGACAGTATAGAGGGTAGGATCCCAAGAGTTTACTTGGATAGAGACTTCCGCAGTCAGGCCAGGACAACGAACACGCTCTCCTACTGCGGGCAATGAGCGCAGCAGCCGAGCTTCAAAGGTCCCAGGCAGGCGATCCAAGCCCCATAGGTCCCTGGCTGGCGTACCAAAAGTCCCAGCAGAGAAGAGACCACCAACCGACCTACCGGAGGAAGTAGTTTTCTTCAGAGCATATCATCCTATCATGCACCGCCAAGGCTCCCGCCGACACGTATACCCTGAAAGAGACCACCAGATGAGAGATAATGTGAAATGACAATGAAGATGAAATGGAGGGACAGGAAATTCGCGGGATGTAATTACCATACCCAGCATTCGCCTAGCGGCCCGGAAAAACCTCCGAAAAATGCCATGGGTCAGGTAGGGCGGCCACGGGAATCGTACCCGGGCCTCCGGAATGCGGGCCACAGACAAAACCGCCTGAGCCATCCCGCTAGGTGGTTTACCTGTTACTTGAAAGCCAATACCAATAGCATTGCGCCAAAGAGAGTGCTCCTACAGTCTTCATTTTCGTATGTTCTGCACTCAAATGTTATCAGTGGCGTACTGCCACTTCAGAAACTAATAGCCGTAACTTCAACATTTTCGCCTGTTTAAAAGTGGCTTAGTATTACGATATGGCATAAAATGATATTATTTCATATTTTCCTATTGGTTTAATGCGAATAGAAGAATGCCGTAGGTCTTTGTTTACTTTCTTTCTACGGTTTAGTTCGAAGTGGAACATCAGATTTGAACCTCAAAATGGACCGTGAAGTTCTTATGCAACTTATTAAATATTTATTGGGATTAGCAAAGCATTAAATGGTAGTTATCCATCAGAAAACCCCATTTTGGAACACCTGTGCTATAGTTGACATTTCATCCATTTTTCATTTATATTTTGCGTGTTACTAAGTGGTGTTATGCATAACCTCAAGAACTCTTGGAAGGAAAGTATTTTTGCCACTCTAGTATTAAGAATATAAAGCGGTATGTATAAAGGCAGTGTCCTATGATTACAGTGTTATTTAATTGAAGGATTCGGCACTGCTCAACTTCCTTTTGCACCTTCTTGATCTATGTAGTCGTATATTATCCTGACAATCTCCGTATAATTTTAGTAGCACCCGAAAATCCGGAGCATGCATTTATTACCAATTGTTGGTTCGTCCATACGCATGAAACAAATTTGTTAACCACCGCAAGTACTCTGGGCTTTAAAATATGAAACAGCTTCTATGTATGAATGTATGTGTGAATTTAACATAAATATGCTTCTTTATGGCTAATTGGTTCGTGATCAAAGCATCCATCCCAATGATAAAAAACAATGTACCACTTATGTTGTAATTCTTCAAGGATATAGAGAAAACAAAGAAAAGTACTAAATAAGCAACGAAAACCCACTCGAATATGTATACAGCTTGTTTTCTTCCTACGTGGTCTTGGTACAGTACACAGTCTTTGAGAACTTAACTAAATTTTTTTCAAACTTGTAATCTGTAACAAATTAAGGTTGATACACAAGGAAATCATTCCAAAAAGTAGGAATTACCGCTAATATAACACCAAAGGCATTTGTGAAATTGATGTAGTATCACTTCTGTACATAATAAATAATCTACATTTTAGCGATTAAGTTATAATTCTACATTATAATACAGAAATTTTAGGTATTATCATAAATCAATCCATCTCCATGAACATATTTATGTCAAACATCAGGATATGCTGTATTCATTCATGCATGTGTTATCTGACCAAATTCAAACGCCAGTTTGATTGATCGCCTGAGCACTTGAATTAGTTTCGTGCGCCTCTCACAGATGTCACAACCGACTGCATCTGAATAGCTGCTCAAATTGTTTGGCTGTCATTGACTAACGTGATTACATACGGATAGCGCTCATCACTATCATGCACTTTAGAAGCATTAGCTATGTGAGGCACTGCTTATTTCTGTACATATGCGTACCCCTCTTTCCCAACACCATGCATGGTTTTGTTAGTACAGGCTTACTTTTCTGTCTTATTGCTAAGTATAGGCAAATGATGCTGTGTAATTTTTTATATTATATGATGCTCTGAGGTAGAGGGTGAGAAATACACTTATGCCCGATTTCACCAACATATGTAAAGAATTAACACGAGTTTAGCAATACTTAAAACAAAAATTGCATATCACCAACAAGTGTTAGTGTAACACCCTGTTAAATCTCTTGTTAAACTAACAAGCCAAATTTCTGATGTTAAGTCCTTAACAATTGTAAATAGTCAAGATGGCGAGCATGAACTCAGTTGTTGATGTCGATTTGCTGTATTAATCTGTGTTTAAGACCGCCTAAATGGCATTCGTAATAGAGTACGGCCTATGAGGAGAAATGATTTTGAGGAGCTATCCGAAGAAAACTTTTTGCGGAGGTATAGACTGTCGAAACATGTTGCTATGAAGGTTGCTGCGGAAGTACAAGAGAGGTTAGAACATGCATCGAAAGGAATATGCCGATCTCGCCTTTGCTTCAAGTATTAATAACTTTGCGATTATATAATTCACTGAATTATGTGGATAATACACTGTCCACCTGCCGTCTTGAAACGTTTAAGTCACTTGTCCTTTGCACCCCGTTTTAAATTCACGTAATACTGACAAGCTGTTTGGTGCTTGTAGCAGTGACACATGTATTTGAATTAAATTCGTTTACAATATTTTCCCCGGGAAATCTTTCTCTTTTACATTCACCGCATCCGTCCTCTTATTTTCCACGATATCCTTACACTTTGTCACCAATTCAATTAACAATTCTTTCTCCATCGATGAGAAATTTGTCTCACGGCTTTATTTATGATTTTGTTCATCCGCCATTTTTCAGCTTCTGCAGACGAAAATGAAAACAAAAGCGCATCGCAGTACGTTCAGAAAATAATACGACTCATAAATAGCCTTCTATAGCTGTAATATTTACAAGTTTATTCGCATCAACACAGGTTTGTTAACATTTTCAGAAAACAGGTTGGTGAAATGCAAGAAATTTAACATTAGTGTTAGCCCTGTGACAATTGTTACGTTACATTGGTTAACGTCAATTTTAACTTCTGTTGGTGAAATCGGGCATTAATGTGGCAACAACTAAAAAGTAGCACAAATATCAAGGAAAATAAAAAACGGTACTAGAAGGTTGCAACTTGCTGATGTAAGGCTATTTAAGAGGGTCTCTTACCCATTACCAGCTTTTCATTGTTTAAAATCGAAGCCGAAAAGGAAAATAAATATGTTAAACAGCTTAGATAAAGCTACTTTTCTAATATAATAATTAGACCATCTCCGGAGGTATTTACCAACTGCTGTGTCGTGATTAATACTGTGACATTGTGGGTTCGTGAAATGAAAAGTTCAATTGCACCACTCAAAAATGTTCTTTATTTCCACCGACTTACAGTTAAACTCTTGTCAATTACACAGAATTACGTAATGCACACAGTTACGATTCACCAGTTCGTCCGTTACAATTTCACTTGCACTCGCAATTACGTACAATCCTCCGATGCACTCACACAGTCTTCTCGTCGTACACTAGCACTGCATTCTTACGCCAAGAACTGACTCACTCCTCTTGCCCGACGTGTTGCTTATATAGGGTCAGCTAGCCGATCTGGAAAGTTCTAGATTACATGAAATTTCCCGTAAGTTCGAGAACACAGGTGGGACAGAAAGAGACGGCGCAGTGATGTTTTCTTCCCAGCCACCCCTTGTCACCACTATAAGACAAACGAGGGAGGGGCGTGGCGAACGCTGACCCTCTCCTGCTTGCCCGCTCTATAGGCTGTGCCGACGTTCGGGTGACACTGCTCCCTCCTCAAAGGTGGTCGTCCCGAACAGCACCATCGTACCGTGCCAGGCGATCCAGGTGTACCACCAGCATCTTCCCTCGGGGAACCTTCAGGATGCGGTAGACAACGTCGTTAATCCTCTTCACCACCCGGTATGGTCCTTGCCATGACTGCTGGAAGTTCGGGCAGCGTCCCTTAGTCCGGGTAGGGCGGTACAACCAGACCAGGTCACCCTGCTGGAACCCTTGGCTGTTGGCTTGCCTGTCATACCTGGTCTTCATGGGGTCGCTCGCCTTCTGGATGTTCTGGCGAGCCATCTCGTGCATGTCGTGGAGATGGTCCACCAAGTTCTCCACATACTCGGTCGCTGGTTGTCTCGCTTCCGGAGGGCTTCCAAAAGCCAGGTCACAAGGGAGGCGTAACTCTCGGCCGAACATTAAGCTGGCTGGCGTCATCCCAGTTGTGTCGTGTGTAGACGAGCGGTAGGCCAGCAAGAACGTCCCAGTCTCGCTGATGGCTGGCCACGACCTTCCTCAGGTGTTCCTCTAAGGTCTTGATGCATCTTTCGACCATGCCATCCGACTGGGAATGTAGAGGAGTCATGCGGGTCTTGTTCACCCCAAGCCTTTGTAGTGCCTCCTTCATTAGGTTGGACTCAAAGTTGGTACCCTGGTCACTGTGTAGCTCTAACGGCACCCCAAATCGACAGAACACTTGCTCCACGAGGCAGTCTGTGACTGTCTTTGCCTCTTGGTTTGGGATGGCATACACCTCCGGCCACTTGGTGAAGTAGTCCACGACCACCATTAGGTACTTGTTGCCTCGATCGGAAACTGGGAATGGTCCAGCAATGTCAACGGCGATCCGTTCGAATGGCGCTCCGACGTTGTACTGCTGCATGCGACCCCGGCTCCTAGTCTGGGGGCGGCGACTCGCCGCGCACACGTGACACTGACGGCACCATCTCTCAGCATATGCTCGGAGCCTCAGCCAGTAGTAGCGCTGCCGTAGTTTGTCAATCGTTCGGTTCGCTCCCATTGTCCTCCTGAAGTACCGGCGTGCACTTCTTCCAAGACTTCCGGTACCTTACTCCGGGGAAGTACCAACTGTTCTCTCTGCGTCTTCCCATCGGGTGATTCCCATACCCGGAACAGCACGCCCTCTCTGGACTTCAACGAGCCCCATTGGGCACAGTACGACTTGTAGGTGGCGCTCCTCGGTGCGAAGTCCTCCCAGGTTGGTCTCGTCCCTGCCTCCACTTCCCTTAAGAGTGGCCCCAAGTCTGCGTCCGCCAGCTGCTCCCTCCTCGGGCCTGCGCTATCCCAGCCATCCGCAGGCACTGCCGTGACTACACGGACTGCTGCGGCACGCTCCTTCTCCTCCACTCTTGTACACTGGCCGCACTCTTCTATACAGGGTGCTCGGGACATGGCGTCAGCGTTACCGTGGCTCTTCCCTCTACGATGTTCCGAGGTGAAGTCGTACTCCTACAGCCTCGGGACCCAACCTGCTGTCTGGCCTTCTGGTCGCGCCTTCACCATCACCTCGCTCCTCGAGGGAACAACCACCTCTTCGTTCAAGACGACCCTGCAAATTCCAAGGTGCTCCTCTGGTTGACGGAGTATAACCTCTTCTCCGTTGAATCGCAGGACCTTCTTGCCGACGTCGACCGTCGCCTCGTGGCTTCTGAAGGCATCCAATCCCAGTATCACCTCCTCAGCCACCTTCGCGACGAACACCCACAGACGCACGGCACTCCGCCCCAAGGTCAGCTCCAGCAGGGCCTCCTTCTCCACAGGCAAAGTGTCGCCCGACGCCATGACCAGCTCGTATGGTCGGCTCGGCTTCCTCGTCGGCAAACCCTTCGCTACGTCAGGTCTGATGATGGTCACAGCTGCCCCAGTGTCCACCAGCACGCGGCACGGCTTCCCTCTCGCCCGCGATGAGGCTGTCATCCATACGCCGGCTGACGGCGCGCAGTGTCACTCGAGGGGATGGTGGTAATGGCGCCGACGTGCCCCTCTCCACGCTGGGCCTTACTCGTTCTTCCGGCTGCTCTTCCTGGTGTGGGCAGTCTCTCTGCAGGTGTCCGGGCTGTCCACACCCCCAACACAGGCCACTAGGTGTTCGACGGCGTCCCTCAGCTGGTCTTCTGTCTCCGGCGTAGCGCACACTCCTCGTTCTCGACGTCGGGATAGATGTTACCTTGGCCACCTCCATCCTTAATGCCGCTGTCAGCGCCTCGTGGATGGTTTTATAATCGCCCAGCATTAGGCGCTGACGACTCTCCGTGTCCCGTACCCCGTCGATAAATTTGAAGGCGGCTTCCCGGGATACGAACTCCAGTGGCAGGTCAACCAAGGCCTTGCTAGCCAGCTGCTCAATCGCTATGGCGAACTCCTGCAGCGTCTCCCCCGGCTGCTGTGACCTTGCCTTTAGCTGGCTGCGGTATGCTGCGGTTAAGCGGTGGTTCCCGAAGCGATTCTCCAGGGCCTCCCAGATGTCCTTGGGCACCGCCGTTGTCTGCACCGCGTTTAGGACTTCCGCGGCCCGTACCTGGAGGCTGGCTATTAACTGTGTGGCCTCCTCCTCCGGTGACCATCTGTTGTGCCTGGCCACTGTGTCGAACTGGCGGCGGAAGACCTCAAATGTTGACGCGCCGTCATATTTCGGAGGCTTGACGCGCGCCGATGTTGTGTCGCGTCCCGGTGCGTCGGCCTTCAAATTCTTCAGTCTCCTGCCGACGACGTCCACCACCATGGCGTTCAGGGACTTGACGCTGCTGTCGGCCTTTCCCTCCAGGTTGTTTACGCGGTTCGCGAGGTCTTCGACGTCTTCAATCATGGCGTTCAGGGACTTGTCGTTATTGTCGGCCTTTTCCTCTAGTTCATTGAAGCGGTTCGCCAGGTGCTCGACGCGCTCATCCATTTGGCCCATCCGCTTGCCCAGCTCCGTCACGTTATCCCTTACGCCGGCCAACTGTTCCTCAAATTTGGCGGCGAGGACCACGTTCGCCTCCTTCATTTCCGTGGTCAGTTCGGCCATCTTTGCGGTCATTGTCGTGGCCAAGTTGTTGTTTGTAGTCTCCAGCTTCGCGACCAATCTGTTATTTGCCGCTTCCGTTTTTGCAGCGAGGTTTTCATTTGCCGTCTTCATTTCCTTCAACTCTGCGGCCAAGTTTTATTTGCCGCCTCCGACTTCGCTGTTAATTCGTTCATCTTCTGCAAAAGCATTCCCAATGCCGATTCCATGGCCATAATGTTCGGTGATGTTGTTGTCCCGCTTCCTGACACCAATGTGACTTTGTGGGTTCGTGAAATGAAAAGTCCAATTGTACCACTCAAAAATGTTCCTTATTTCCACCGACTTACAGTTAAACTCTTGCCAATTAAACAGAACTACGTAATGCACATAATTACGATTCACCAGTTCGTCCGTTATAATTTCACTTGCACTCGTAATTACGTACAATCCTCCGATGCACTCACACAGTCTTCTCGTCGTACACTAGCACTGCATTCTTACGCCAAGAACTGACTCACTCCTCTTGCCCGACGTGTTGCTTATATAGGGTCAGCTAGCCGATCTGGAAGGTTCTAGATTAGATGAAATATCCCGTAAGTTCGAGAACTCAGGTGGGACAGAAAGAGACGGCGCAGTGATGTTTTTTTCCCAGTAACAAACGAGGGGGGGGGGCGTGGCGAACGCCGACCCCCTCTTCTTGCCCGTTCTATAGGGTGTTCCGACGTTCGGGTGACAATACTGAGGAAACTTTGAGCAGCCTACATTTGTTATTCACTATAAGCGCTACCATTAGTTTTTCTTCTTCTTCATCATCATTTTCTTCTTCTTCTCTTGTTTCTCTTGTTACTGTCTACTCTTTTGCATTAAAAATACTTAATTGGTTCCCTATTTCCTCACTTTTGTGCTAAACGGCGTACTGTTTTAGAAGGCATGTGAGCTGAACCAATGCGTTCACGTGGTGGCTGCCTGTTGCCAACCGATGTGCCAGAGAGCGGATGAGGAAAGTAACTTTTTTTTTAAATTGACGTCCTCAACGTTAAGTCACATCGGACGGTGAATGAATTGGGTGAAATAATGCTCAGATGATCCAGGGTCCATGGAGCTTAGAGTTACCCGACACTCATCTTGAAGGATAAGGGAAAACTCCGGAAGAAACCTTATCCAGGTAACTCACCCTGACCGAGATTCGAATTCGGGACCTCTTGAACGAGAGGCAGATATGCTACCATCTACGCTACAATTAAGTAGCATATGTCCTCTGACAAATTATCACAATATCAACTTCCGCATAAAAGGATAATTATGATATTATAAACTATAACATTCAATTTAATATGCTTATTTACTGAAAATAATGTATCTGGATTTCTGAAAACGACTGATTGTAGAGGACTTTGTAGCTTAAATAAAATAAAGATTCACCAATTTCTGTGCTAGAAGTTTTGCCCTTTTTTACAATACGCCATTTATATAGGCTGCCTCAAAAATTATTGCTGCATATACCAAGGCATATTACAATGTCGAATTCCCAATAGTAATTTTAGGCGCATGAAAAAGAGAAATCTCGGTTGCTCATGCTTGTGCTGTGCGTTCTGAACTAATCTCTGTTTCATATAACCTAGCCCCGCTGACATGTATCACTCCGCGTGCAACTACCTTCCCCCTCACCCTAATTGGTTAATCCTTTCGCGCCATAGGTCATAGGTGGTGCTTTCCCGTCACATTTAAACCTGTAGTAAACGTCATAGTAACTGCCAGGAAGATAGGTAAACTCATACATATAAGAATTTGAAGGCATGCAAAACTACAAGTTTATAATGAAACTGAGCAAGTTGAAACTGAATGAATGAGCAATGAAACTGAAACAAGTTTATAATTAAAGACCTTCAGCCTTTTCCACTGGGATTTTTTAAACCAGCACACATACCTTGCAAAAATACTTGCCTTTCAGTCTTAAAAGTTGTGTCACGCCATACTTGTCGTGTGTCCTTCATTCACCCAAGCCTCGTCAAAGTAGTATATTTTGCGATTTGTATACCGGTACAATCTGATTGTCCTTAAATAACAACTTCGCCACACAGCAATATCGCCCCTGGAGTGGTAAGTTTTCCTGTTGTCTCAATTTCATGTCGCGATGTTCCTACCCATCTAACACACCTGTAAGTTCAGAGCACAGCTGTTCGACTTCTCTCACTGACTTCTCTCTCTGTGAGTGCATTAAACACATGCACCACAATTCTTTTTTCGCCGCTTTGTAAAGGTTTTCCCTTGCGATGCTTCAGCGAAAAACTGGCGGTAGACTCTGCCATTATACATAGAAGAAGTGCACGCGCAATAAACGACAAATAAAATAATTTAGCTCTGGCACTCAGCACAACACACCTTTGAATGGCGATATATGACTAATCCAGTTCAAAACTAGGTCAGTGATAAGTCATATAAACAGATATCTCATCACTACCGCTATAGCACGTGCTATCGTGTCTCTGATTGAGAGCAAAGGACCCTCTTCTTTATTCGTTTAAGAATTAACATGCATTTCAGGTAAACCAACTCTGTTGCGTAATATATTTAATTAAAACAGTTACGAAAATATAAATTTGAGAATTCTCTTCCAACATATAAAGATATATCACCATGTTAAATAACGAACTAACTTTTGCCGCACAACAATACATACTGCAATAGCAGTCAATGAGGGGCGATAAGGCCACGTGAGCGTTAAGAGATATGGGGCAAGCTTATGTGAAACAAGGATTAGGCTAGGATTGGGCAGTCTCTCCAGGCGAGCATTTCCTAGCTCCTCCTCATAAGCCTTCTAATACCGTACGCCTTATAGTCTATAGCAGTGGGTAGCCGTGCTGAGAAACTGCATCTATACAGATTCTTTTCTCTTAATTGTTGTTCTTAACCGACTCCTAGTATACAATTATATAGCTATATTACTTTATAAAATCACTTTGTAATTCTCGGCGGTTCTTTGAATTGCTCTGCACATTCCCTAAATTTATTTAGTGTAACGTCAATGTGTCTGTTCTGACCTATAACATGTTCAAACTCACCTAAATGATATGCCAGCTTGTCTATTTCATTTTAAGGGTATATAAAACGTTCATATGTGTAGGTATTTTATGATATACATGCCTAGTGTTTATTTTAACTATTTAGCTGAGTATTAATGTGTATTTTGAAAGTATTGTTATTATGAATTGCACCAATATCAATATAAAAATTTAGGTGTATTTATTTAATATATAATAAATACTATGCAAAATAAATTTCCAAATTTAAACTACTACAAATATGGCTTAAGAAAGCTATAAAGAGAATACAAATTTAAATGGATGTTATAATATATTTGCCATTTTTATGAAATAATCCAGAATTCAAAAAGGATGCTGAGGAAATCAAAGGCATCACAGAAGTTCAATGCATATTTCACTCCTCATTCCAACATCTTGAATTTCATAAAATGATTTTTCTATTTAAATTCGGTTTTTGGGTGTGGGTAATTTCCTGAAAATGCTGTGAAGTGTGTCATTCCTTGGAGTTGTACTCCTCTCTCCCTATAATCGTCAGTCTCTTCTCACACAGGTTTTAAGGTCCGGATTTGAGGATTCCTCGGAAGATGTACCTCAATGAAATTTCAAGATTGAACTTTTGTATGGAATATTCCCTCTGCCTACACCGAGCGGGATGGCTCAGGTGGTTTCGCCTGCGGCCTGCATTCAGGAGGCTCGGGTTTGATTCCCGTGGTCGACCTTCCTAACCCATGGGTTGTCAGGGGTTTTCCGAGGTCGCTAGGTGAAAGTTGGCTAGGTTAATCACATCCCCGGAATTTCCTTTCCCTCAATTTCATATCAATTATCATTCCACATGATCATACATCCGGTGATCTCTTTCAGGTAAACTACTTCCTCCTCGGGTAGGTCGGTTGCCGGTCTCTACAGGACTCTGTGGGAAGACTCCGAGGAGGAAACATCGCACTCACACACGCCGTAGACCCCACACACTATGGAAAAGAAGAAGAACGCAGTAGCAAGGAAGCAGAGGCAGGCAGCAAAGCTGCCTTCTCCGCAGCTCTCGCCAGCCATCTCTCGGGTACCGTCTCCCGCCTCGCTGCCGGTGCCGGCAGTCGAGAGGGAGCCTCACGCCGTACCGCAGGGGAAGTTCCGGGCGGTCAGGCCCGCTTACCATCCCACGCTGGATGCCCGCCCGGCTCCCAGCGACCCGCCGCATCACCTGGCTGCTGAAACTCGCAGCTCCAGCCGGCTAGACGCAGCACCGCAGGAACCTTCACAACTCTACCTCGCAGATACCCAGCCACCAGCACCACAACTTTCCACTGCAGCCACCACTCCTACGACCACCGGAGTCTCAAACAGCCTCACAGCAGTAGTTGCTGGAGCACCTCGCGACCTCCCTACGAGATTCCTACTCACAGCTGCATCGCAGAAGTGGCCCTCAGTTCTGAGCGCCACTCGCATCACATCACGAAGGGGATCAACCACATGTGTGCGCCTGTGGTTTGCGGATCTTCAAGATCGCGACGCTGCCTTGAACACTTGCCTGCCCACTCTGGGAGAGCGCCTGAAGGTAGAGGCAAGCAGACTATAGCGCCACACCCCGTGCAGGCACTACTGTGCCTACGGACACAGCGCCGACGCGTGCACCGCACCTCCACGGTGCCATTACTGTGGTTCCCCAACTACAACAGCATCCTGCAGAGCCAACGATCTCCACCGCCGCAGGTACTGCGCCAGATGCAATGGCCTTGGCCATTTCACAGGTGCAGTGCCCTGCATACCCACGTGGAGACTCACCCGACGCAGCACCCCGGAGAGCAGCCGCCAACGAGCCTGCGGGATGGCAGGAAGCCCTTTGATGTCTCCGAGATGACCTGCAGGATGTCACCCACAGGCTCCACATCCTCGAGGAGCTCCTGACAACCGCACTCCACGCCGCCAACAACCGGCCTCCAGCGGATGAAGTTCAGGACCTCCACCATTCAGAGGTCCTTAACCTCAACCAGCGCCTAAGCAACCTGGAGGAATCCGCTACCGCCGCTGCTCAACAACAGAACTCCAACCACGCTGCCCTCATCAAGCTCCAAGACACACTTACCATGACGCACGGACTACTAACTGACAGACTCACCCCGCTCGACCAACTCTCAGCCGCAGTAATCCAACTGCAACAGACAACGAAGGCCATCAACTCCCAGCTGCAACGAACCGAGCACTTAGCCAATGAACACAAAGAAATTCTGACATCACTGCAACGAAAGATGCACCGAGTGGAGACACACCCTACGGACTCACTCCGCTTTCAACCACGAGACTCATCCACCATCAGCAATAGACTTGACCAGCTCCACTCACAAATAGCACAAATGGACAACAGCCTCCACACCAGACTTCATGACTTGAAATCCGCCGAACAATTAATAGCCGACTACGACGCACAGAACACCAAGAGGATCCAGGCGCACTTCAACATATGGAAACCACCACGTCCGAAATCTCACACGTGATGGCCTCAACAACCCTCCTCCCGGCACTAACCGCCGGAGATTATGCTCTCCAATATATTTTAAATCAATAAAGACGACTCTTATTTCCACCTATCACCCTTGACTATCATCCTTCACTTTCACCTCTGCTCCCCACGCGCCTCGTTCAGGGCCTTTCGGTCATGTTCGACGCCTGGAAGTCAACCTTCACCCGCCCGCCGTTATAGACGACCGACTCTGCATTGTCACCTCTACTAACGGGAGTGCTCAATGCGGGATCCCATCAAACCACTCTTAATGCCTTCCCTACTTTTTCACCTCTTATCTTTAATTGTTAGTAAAAAAAAAAGTCTCTGCATCTCTTCTGGGACCATTTCGGGACTGCCAGCCAGGGGCTCGGCTGTTGGGATCGTTGCCGTCCCGCAGTGGGGAAGCGTGTCTGTTGTCCTGGCCTGTTTGGGGGAAGTCTCTATCTAAGTAAACTGTAACGACCCTGCCCTTTGCAATGTCATGGCTCTTTGGGCCGGCCCTCTGTCTCCTCTCGCCTCATCCTTCCTGCCTGGGGTGCTCCACTTGAAGATGTAGACACAATGGGCCCAGCATGGTGGGTTACGTAGCGAATCCTTCCTTAGTGAAATCCTTAACCTAATCCCTCCGCCTAACACAGGTAGACGGCAAAGAAAGTAACAAAAATAAGAGAACAGAAAAATGTACCTAAGAACTAAGAAGTGAACAATGTTCAAGTATTGCTTAAATTCACTGATATTATCATTAGATGTGCAGAATTTGCCTACAATTTTTAAATGTACAAAACATTGGAAATGCTGATCTAAAATATTTTAGTGGGAACTCCTCAATTATGTTTAGATTGCAATATTTCTAAAAATGTTTTTCATATTTCACAGTTATGTTTTAAAGTTTAGCGATAAAATTCTGATATAGTCTGTTTAATTTCCTCTAACAGTTTGTTAATTGCTATCATTTAAAGATTTTATGTTCACTCAAAAAATAAGCTTGCCTAGAGAACCTTCGGTCTATAATTTTTTGCAACTCTAAATCATCATTAATACCTAAATAATGTAAACATCGGCTTATAAATCAATTAAGCAAAGTATTTCCATCTGAGGCAACAATTTATAATTGGTAGGGGGATTTCAAAATTGATTGATTTACTTGTTACTGATCATTCCTTAAAGGACGCACAAAAACTGTTGTTACTGATGAAAATATTGCTTCTCTTTGAGTAATGTTTCAAGAAGACTAACGGATATATCCTGAATTTATCTGGATAACACTGGGCATGTGTGACACCAATATAGAACATTATGTTAACAGTTGATAATGAGAATATTTTGTTGTCTATGGATTCTACATAAACTTACTCCCGAGCAAAAATAACTATGCATTGATTGGTGCAGAAAGGTCCTGGAAAAAGTGTAAGATACACTTAAAACTTGGTATGGAATATTGTTACTGGTGATAGGTATTGGATTTATTAATTAATTAGAGCCAACTGAAAAATTCAATGTCATTGCCGGGATTTGAACCACGGATCTCCTGGTTTCCGTCCAGTCGCTCTAACTCCTTGAGCTACCATGGCCAACGTGCCTTCCTAACATTAAATTCTCCAATGGACTCCTTACATTCCCAGTAGACCACTTAGGATTCTCACTTACTATTGTAAGTACTTAATTACCAGGATTTTTGTCCCTGATTATTTTTAATGTAAATTTATATTGAGGAATTAATCCTTAATTAATTAATCCTTTTAAACACATCACTTCGGTATATGGGTGATTTTTAATTAATTAGAGACAACTGAAAAATTCAATGCCATGGCCGGGATTTGAACCACGTATCTCCTGGTTTCCATCCAGTAGCTCTAACCCCTTGAGCTACCATGGCCAACGTGCCTTCCTGACATTAAATTCTCCAATTGACTCATAATATTTCCCACTAGACCGCTTAGGATTCTCGTATTTGGGATAACCATTTGTGGTGACTTACTATTGTAAGTAGTTAATTACCAGGATTTTTATCGCTGATTATTTTTAATGTAAATATATATTGAGGAATTAATCCTTAATGAATTAATTCTTTATGAATTAATCCTTAAAAATACATTATTCCGGTTGAGTAATATTTAAATACATTACTCCGGAGATCCGTGGTTCAAATCCCGGCCATGGCATTGAATTTTTCAGTTGACTCTAATTAATTAAAAATCACCCATATACCGGAGTAATGTATTTAAAAGGATTAATTCATTAAGGATTAATTCCTCAATATAAATTTACATTAAAAATAACCAGCGATAAAAATCCTGGTCAGTAAGCATCTCAAATATGAGAACCCTAAGTGGTCTACCGGGAAATATAATGAGTCAATTGGAGAATTTAATGTCAGGAGGGCACGTTGGCCATGGTAGCTCAAGGGGTTAGAGCGACTGGACGGAAACCAGGAGATCCGTGGTTTAAATCCCGGCCATGGCATTGAAATTTTCAGTTGGCTCTAATTAATTAAATATCACCCATATACCGGAGTAATGTGTTTAAAATAATTAATTCATTTAGGATTAATTCCTCAATATAAATTTACATTAAAAATTTTATTTATTGTTCAGGCCCTGAAAAGAAAAATCAATTGTATCAATAGTTTTTAGAACAAATGCTAAGTCTAAAAATGTCCGACGGATTTCCTGGACCTACTGGAAGGAAGGTGTTGCTAGTCTCTTTTTTCTAAAACGGACCATATTGATAATATAGCGTTAGAAGATAGATGTACCAATACTGCTGATTAGCACATAAATATCTATTTGTCACAAAGTATTGGAAAAGTTCATGAAATACAAGCAACTTTAGATCATAACAAAGTATGGAGATTTGTATATATCTGGATTCCCTAAAAGACAACAACACCATTGACTCTCCACCATGCAGTCTGAAGTAGGGCACCAAGTATTAATGATAAATGTGCATGTGATCACTTTATCGTAATCAGATGAAGCACTGAATTATAAAATCCTGATGTATTCAATGACTCGCAGGGTGGAATCAGTGTTTAGGGATGTGTTGATATCAAAGGTAATTTAAAAGAAACCATGTCATTTGAATTATTTTAAATAATCCTTGTTTGATTTTCAAAAGGGTTCAGTATTGTAGTTGTGCATTACATTTATTTTAAAACTGGAAACAGAATTGGGCTTGTTTCAATTTTTGAAGACAAGTGTTATATAGTTCTACTGGAGATAAATACAGCAATTATAATACTTTACAACAATCAGTGCAAAAGTCATTGAATCAATACAAAATAAAATGAAATATGCCCCAGTCACTTCTGTACAACCTTTCACTGACATGTGTAGCTTAATAAAAATAATTCTGAAAAAATAAAAGCTTTATTTGGAGGGAGAAAAAGGTCTCTAATAGCAATGTTATTACGCTAACAAGAGCAAAAGAGAGGAATGATGGCTGCTATTAGCGTAACTTGCAGTGAGTGGGCTAGTGGCAACATTCCTTGCCTTTGTGTTGCTACTGGTAGTAGCATAGTAATCTCTTCAGTCTGTCGTTAAGTCTTCTCCTATATAATGTTCTAACGATTATCATTACAAGAAATCTCCTTCCCAGGGATTTATTGTATCACAGGGTGATGCTCAACTACTGCAGCATTTTAATAACATAATCTTAAATTGACAAGTATTTCCAAACCAATTAGTTGCATTCGTCTAACTTTCATGTTTGAAAGAAACAACTTTTAAAATATTATTTTAAAGTTGTGCGTAGTAAAAATCATAAATATACAGAAAAATTGTATATTTTGCATTTCTGTCTGTACCTACAAGCCGCTCCCCTATCATGTAGACCATATTAAAGAATTGCCGAAATTTAAACATCTGAAGCGAGTTTCCTATATTCAGATTTTTTTCAGATATCTGAAGCTGGTTTAATAATTGGGATTGCTCCTTCAATATATAAAATTCTTTGTAATACTTTCCTTTTTATGTTTTACTTTCCACCTGGTATAAAATTACTGCAACCAAAGTTTATATGAAAATTCTGGATTGTCAGTAACAGCTACTTTTAAGTTTAAAAGAGTAAGTTTAAACAATGCATGTCACTTATCTCTGCATGTTCTGAAATGTAGGGGTAGCGTGTTTGCTTCAAATTAGAGTCTCAAATTCGAATCATAGGGAATATTTTGTTTCGGAGTTTTCTCTTATCCTGAAAGATGAATATCGGGGTAACTCTAAGCTCTATGACAGCTGGGCTCTTTTGAGCGTCATTCAACCCATTTCATTCGCTCTTCGATATTGCCTAACTAAACCTTAAGTATAACATATATATATATATATATATATATATATATATATATATATATATATATATAGCACATCTTATAGTCTATCAATAGAAAATATGTTAAAAGGTATAATTTGAGGCGCTTAGTACCATAAGAACCTAAAGCGCAACATCATCGATTTTGAGATTTTAGCCTTATACAAGCTATGACATTTGCCAACCATGTGCTTTCGGCCCTCTTTCATTCGTAAGAAGCTGTCTCGCTAGTTTTCCTGGTATTAATTTAAATGAGGTCCCAAAACACAAAGTATAATTTTGATGTCCTGCGCAGTTCAAGTTTTATCTAGTGTTGCCATTATTATTTGGTCTTTACAGCACGTTCGCAAGAAGTATTTCGTAATGGAAATTTCTTGCATAGAAATTTCGATTTTAACAAACATTTTTCTCAAAACTATATTTGGACCCTGATGTTTTCTCGGCGCCTCATTTAGTTCTTCTAAAATGAAATCCTAAATAAACGAAGACGTGATGAAAATCTCTTGTGCTAAATTTGCGCGACTTCTCTACCAAAAATTCACACCACAGTTAAGATTATTATATTCATACATAATTTTACCCTTAAATGATTTCAAACCAACCAATATGTATTTTACACTAAATATGGACAATACATTCAAGATTGCATCTATCGTAACAAGTCCTTGCAGAGAAAGTAAAAAAGAAACGAATGTGGTACGTCAAAATTACCTTTTTCTAGTATGTCCTTTATTGCTTTCTTGTGTGTATAGTACGTGGGAGACGTATTCCACCCAAAAATTCAATATCGACATTTAACAGGACATATATGTTTACACGAAAAACTTTCATAAACTGAGTCACAAGTGTGTAATGTGCGTAAATTGTATAACTCAGAAACAAAACGTGAGTTAAAAACACAACTTAATATTTATGTTCAGTACCTTCCAATGATGCCACACCCTAAATTTTCAAGAAATGACCATCCTAAATTGTCTTTTATATGGAAAAAATCGAAAATATTTATGTACTCAAAATTTTTTTGAAATGTTCATGTCAGCTTTCTAGTAAACCGTATATTTTAACTAAATCTACATTTTCCCAACAGTAAGCTTTTGTTTATCATTTATACATTTCCCACTATATATTTTAAAATATATACCAAATGAAAAGTGTAATAATTTCATTTCAATATTTCAAACTTAGGAAGTTCGACCACTGCCTTTAAGAGAATGTCTAAGTTCAATAAAATATATTGATTTAGAGATTTGAAAACCCCTTCAGTTTGATTGTATGACAAGCTTATTCATAATTTTATGACATATTTACTGTTAAAAATAATGTCAAGTTTTAATAATTAAAACATTTATCATACAATAAAGATATTATAATATAAATGCATTGTTGCGTTGTTTTAAAATACAGAATATAAATATTTTTTTTCCATTCTAAGGGGTAATTTTAGATAAGGATAACTTCATATAATTCCTCCGTTTTCCTTTATATATGTTTGAATTAAATGCAAAAGTTTGGTGTTTCTAACACATTGTTTTTGGTTATACCAAACAGAGTGTAGCATGGATGGACCACAGACAGACAGAGACAGACAGGCACGCATGCATATGTTTTCTAAACATATTTGTTTCGTGTTTCCAAGGATCTAAAATAATGATTCTTGTGACATCTAGATATAGTCACATCTACTGAATTCGGTTATCTACCGTGGATACGCGGTAGACATATTTAAAATAATAGTGAGACTATGAAATTCATATGGAAATACTTTATGCCCATAACATATTTTATTTTATACCATACAAACTAATAATAAAAAGGTTTTATGTAAACAGATGCCCCAGATCAAGCCTAACATTTATAAATATTCATTACAAATTATATGACGAAATCGCTTGTGTCACACATGTGAATTAATATATTCCATTACAAATTCTCCCAAAATGACCGTATCCGGATTAATTTACGATTTCTCGTGGTCCTTCATTATAATTTCGGCCCTAGTTTCCTCAGAAATATCCAAATCTGACCGTCATTCAAGCTATAAAAGTCTTTGATATTTCTTAGGATGGGCAACCTCTACCATATTATGATACGTCCTATAACGACTCGTCTATCATTATCAACAATAATAATTGAAGTTCTTTGTTTCTGGCTTGGCCGACAGCGATTTCTGTTTAAGTAGCCTTCCTCTACCATTAAAATATCTTCAAGGTCCTCCTTCTTCAGCGCAGGACACATACAAACAAAATGAGTGTTTGTGAGACGCCTAAACCTCTCGGGCATATTAAACATGCGAACCAACCAGCACTCGATATTACAACCAATGAGAGTGCTGTCTTCAGATGTCGCAATTATGCGGCTTGGAATGCCAATGGCGGCTCCCATATCGCGAATTACAAGTTTCAAACTATCAGTACTTTTCCTTTTGGTTCTCAGCTAAATAGCGCCGTGATGACGTAATCTTAAGATCAGCAAGTTCCCTCCTGTGCAGTAGTGATACTACCTTATAGAAAATATATTAGAATCATCTACCCATACAGAGCAAACCTACGCGAAGGTTTTTGTTATCTCTACCTCTTAGGTATAGGTAGATACCATATTTTATACCCCATAAAAATATATAGAAAATTTCACATAAATAAATATTTAGACCCCTTTATTCCAATCCTTTTCGAATTCTAAACTTCATTCTCCAGTCAGACACGTTTAAGAAGGCCAGACAAAAGATTTTTAGGAACATTCCTCTTCCTCAAAAAAAAAAACCTCTAGGTGGATATATACGCATACTGTGTTCTGATTTTCTAGAAGAAATAAGCGCATATTTAAATACCTGCAAAAATGTTGAATTTATTTCTATTATAATTAGTTTTATGTATTACGAAATCTCTCTTAGGCAAAAAGTTGGTTAAGCAAAATAATTGTCTCAGAAATGTTTCAATTATTAATAGTTTTCAAAATATTTATCAGTATGTCTTCGACTACAGACATTTCAGATAATCACATAGAACTATAGTTAATTGATGGAAATTAATCATTTCTTCACACTAGCCATACATAGGCTAAGGTATTAAATAGATAGAGTCAACATGAAAAATTCAATGCCATGGCCGGGATTTGAACCACGGATCTCCTGGTTTCCGTTCAGTCGCTTTAACCCATTGAACTACCATGGCCAACGTGCCGTCCTGACATTAAATTCTCCATTTGACTCATATATTTCCCAGGTAAACCACTAGGGGCTCTCGCATCCGAGGTACACCGTTTGTGGCGACTTACTATCGTAAGTACTTGAGTCCCAGGCTTCATCATTTAACTCTTATTATTATAGTTAATTGATGGAAATTAATCATCTCTTCACACTAGCCGTATATAGGCTAAGGTTTTTAATAGATAGTCAACATGAAAAATTTAATGCCATGAATTTAAGGTCAGGAATGCACGTTGGCCATGGTAGCTCAATGGGTTAGAGCAACTGGACGGAAACCAGGAGATCTGCGGTTCAAATCTCGGCCATGGCATTGAATTTGTCATGTTGACTCTATCAATCACATAGAATTTTAATTCGAATGGCCATCATCACTTAATTTGAATTTTAGAATAAGTTGATGTAAGTGTTAATCTCTTAACTGCAGACTGTTAATTTTGGTTTTATTTTGTTTTTGTTGCGAAACACAGACACTTTCATCACCACGTCCCCTTTACTTCATGGGGCAGGGGAAGAATAATTATTGTTAAATCCACGAAAAATTCTCTCGACTACTGGAAAACGAACTGAGGCTTCTTTTAAGTAATTTTTACAGGCTTTTAAATTATATCATAGCTCGTTAATAATAAAGACAGTGTGCTGAAAACATGTTCTAGTGGTATGATTGCTTTAACTTGTACAAGGAATGCAATTTTATTTTTAAGTGGGATGCTACAGTCTTTGCAGGTTTCCGCATGTCGTTCGTCATGTATCTCTCACTCCATCTAACTTGTCCAATAGCAGCATCAAACATAGGCGTTGTAAAACCTCATATTTCGTTGCAGGTCTGTCTCTTCTCGTTAGAATGATAATTAAAAACTTTTTTGATCTCATCCCTCTTGCATTCTTTTTCACATGAACATGACATAAAACTGTCTAGTTTCTATCGTACTTGCAAGAATCCTTCTAGTTCGCCTTCGAATTTCTGAACCTGACAGTTGTTGCAACTTAAAAGACCTGACTTACTCTAGTTAGGAAGTTAATTTCCAAAAGTCTCGAGTATTCCTTTATCTTTCCCAGATATTTACCCACTTTTCAGACCTCTATAATAATATATGTTCCAATACAATTTTATAAATCACTGTATTCATTTTCATTCCATTCAACAATAACAGCCTACTTAAAAGATAAATAACTTTCTTCACTGGCATCGAGGAGGAATTCTTCTCTGTTTTGCTGTCTGTGTTAATACGAGGGTGCATTTTAAGAGTCGTGAGCAAGCTATTGTTAAAATTTGAATACCAACATTGTAACAAAAACGACTATATAATCTACCGACTTTACATCACACGCGTTATTGTGACATCAGTCACGTGCTTCTATTACGTGACCACAAGCAGCATTTCCAAATCAGCAAAATTAGTGTTTCGCTTGACGGTATGTTGACATTGAATAACCTGAGAGGAAAAATGTGCTGCTGAAATCCACCTCAAACTTCAACGTGGCAATGGAGATATTTGCATGGATGCCAGCAGTGTTAAAAGCAGTGTTCAAATATTGAAAGATACGAGTACCCAAGATGAGCTTTGTAGCGATCACCGTCGAACTGCCTCCATGGAACACAATACAACCAGGAAAGAGTTTGAGTTCATTGGAGAATGCAGGCGTGTTACTGCAAACTTTGCAGTAGGACGTACGGTTTATCGAACGATTTAAGCGCCTGAGAATTGCGACAGGCAATGAAAGCTAATTACATCATTATGAGTCTTAAAACAGAACGCCTGAGTATGGAATGGCACCACTTGGAATGAATTTATACTATCAGCGTATTTTCAATTTAAAATGGGAAAAATGTGTGCCAAGGAATAGACACCATGGTCTTCCACACTAACCGCGTGTAGGCTAAGGTTTGAATGAGTAGAGCCAGACTGAAAAATAGAGCAATAGAGCAGAGCGAAAAATAGAGCAGACTGAAAATTATAGCAACTGGACGGAGACCGGGAGTTCCATGGTTCGAATCCCGCCTATGGCAGTGACTTATTCAGTCTGGCTCTACTCATTCAAATAGACACTACGAGGTGCGTTCAAGTTATAAAACCTCCTATTTTTGCAGAACTGAGACCAGATATGAACTTCTGGTTAGTTTTAAAATACACGCGGATTCCTTGCGAATGCGTGATAGAGATGGCAGCACTATAGAGTACATAGAACTGTAGTGGCAGAGACGAGAGTTAGGACTGCTTTTGATACTGAAAATGGCGATGTTTTCAGTGCAAAAACAGCTTGTAATCATTCATTTTCTCAATTTTCGGGGTGTGACATCTACTGAAATTTATCGTCAGCTGAGTGAGGCATGTGGTGATGGTACCATGGATGCGTCTAATATGCGTTCCTGGGCGCGACAGTTCAATGAAGGCAGAACATCGTGTGACAACAAACCAAGACATTTGCAGACATCGCCTTCAAAATTGGCATTTCTGTGGGATCTGTGCACACAATCCAGCATGAAGATATGAAAATGCTCAATCGGTGATCCTGCAAAACAACGTTCTCCATTCGCTGGATCATGTCAGTCTGACCGGCTGGTGCAAGGCCGTGACTGTCTTGGTTTGTTGTTACACGATGTTCTGCCTTCAGTGAACTGTCGCACCCAGGAAAGCACATTAGACACATCCATGGTACCATCACCATATGCTCCACTCTACTGACGATGGTGGCATCTCTGTCACGCATTCACAAAAAGTCCACGTGTTCCCGTCCTGAAAAAGCAATAGGAGATGTTATAACTTGAACGCACAAGTTGAAAACTGACAAAAAAAGGCCTGTATATTAAAGTGATGTACATGGTTTGCCTAAAAATAATGCCTTTTTTTAGTTTTGTTGGACGCAAATTTTGTCATTCCTACATATATATGTAGAATATAAATTATTGTTGCAAATATCCAGTTCTAACTCCTCTTTTCCACCTCCTACTCACAAGTATTCAGTTTTCGCATGTTTATTTTGAAGCCCCATTTCTTAAACTTGTCCATTGGTTTTCTCAGTAGGTAGTCAATTCATATTCTTCAAAGGCTATAATTAATTGATCATTGGTATACAAAAAAGCCTTCATTTGAATTCTTAATACTAAGCTATTATTTCTCATTTTCTTTAGTGTTTCCTGAATATGTAGTTTTAAGTAGGGAATAATCAGCAGCTCTCTTAAAGTTGCTTTGTAATAGAAAACGTTTGTGAAATAAAGCTTTCTTGTGTGACACTCATATTACTAACTCTAATATTTTTCCTATTAAGTTCTACCTTTTTTATGGTTGCAAATGTTGTTTTGAAGGCTGCAGATGTTATTGTCCAAACGTGAATCCCAAAATTATGTATGTTGATTAAAGCTGTACATTTATTTTGTTTTTCAGCTTTATATCTTTAGGTGCTGAAGACCCGTTTCATTTACCAAAGAAATTCTTGTCACCCAATTGAGATCATCATCCCTCCAATATGCAGTAGCTATGTGTGCCAAGCTGCTAATGTTCTTTACATTTGTGTATCATTTCCAGTTATTTAAGCTAAGTATCCAAAGTGTCAAAAAAGGCATCATTTTGCAACATTTATTGTTCGTATAGCAAACGACTTACCTATTTGTGGCACGATTTCTAACTTGGCCTTGTTTTGCAAAGGTAATTCCGAATTCTAGATGGCGCTAGCTATAGCACGACCGTTATGAGCTCATATATAATCCAAAGGATTCAGGACTATTACAAGAAAATCTGGAAAGTTATACCATCTTTTCAGCGCTACTTTTTATGAGCCATAGACTTAAGATCGCATTTCCACTCCATAAAGAAAAGAATTGCATTTCGTACAGGCCTCATTACTTGGGAGATGTTCGTCGTTCCTCCAGCGAAGAAAAGAGAGAGAAAACAGTTATTGGAGAACTGTTATAAAAATGGGAAGAAGGGTGCGAAGACGGAATGAGAGAGAAGGGTGTTAAAAACAGATTGGAAAGAGGGAAGTTCATACATATGTTCGTGGCATTACACTGCGTCCTATCGGCAGAGTCGCAATCAAAAAGAGAATAGTCTTGTAGGCTTTCGAAGAACTCTTTCAAACTTTAGAACATATTCTTCCTATGTAGGAGCTTTTCCATAATGAGAATTCAGAAATATGTATATATACTAGAGGCTGAGGTTAGTTACTTGGTGTTATGTTTCATAAGCAGGGAGAACTAGCGACCAAATTTACGATTAAACACCGGAATATTAGAGAGGTGCTATAATATCGCTGTCTACTCTTTTGAAAGTAAGACAGAAGAGGAACTTGAAGTAAAATGAATATGGCTACATTTAATAACCTTCCAATGATTTTTTTTAAATTCTCCCTTCCTCACCAATGCTAGTGTTACAAGTCGCTCGGGTTCCCTCAGAGCGAGGGAGTCGAAGCATTTGACCTGAGATACCAGGGTTGAGGGGTCGGCCCAACGCTTGGGATGATGAAGACATGAATCATGGAGCAACTGGTGGAATGACGGTGGAGGAAACCGGAAGACCCAGAGGAAACCCACCCCAGCGCCATGTTGTCCACCACAACTCCCATTTTGTGGCCAACTGAGATCGAACCTGGGCCGCCTAGGTGAGAGCCAAGTGGTCTAACCACCCAGCCATGGAGCGGCCATCCATAATTACATACCAATTCACTGTAAGTCAAGTTTAGAGGTCACTTGAATCCAAACAAAAGCATCTTTAGGAGAATCTCCGCCGTGTATGTAGGTATGTATGTCCCGTAGCGTAGGGGATCCGTCCGCTTCAGCTGCCGAGGTGCGGGCGCTGCGGACCCTTAGCACTCGTGGTACCTCTGACGTTACTAGAGGAACCTCGGGCCGAACAGCCGAGCCCCTCCCGTAGGGGAGTTGTTCGGATTGGGTTGGACTTGAGGGGGCAGTGTGTTTCCGACACCCACGGGGAATTGGGTAGTCCGGCCAGGCTACGGTCGCCCGGAGGGGATAGAGGGTTGCCTTATAAGTCCCGGGTGCTAGCCTGCAGAGCTAGTAGAAGGTGTGCTAGATCACTAGCAGTCCCACCGAGGTTTTCGCTAGTCTTCCCTGCGGGGTTGACACGCTTAAGTGGCGTATCCACTTCCATCCCGTCTTGACGTTGTGCTCAGCAGAGGGGCTTTTTAAAAAATCAGGAATTGCCCTATGGAAAGAGCCCAGGAGTATCCATCGCTCCCGGGTAGAATGAGGCCCGAGTCCTTGGTCCTACGGGTCCAGGACTAATGGAGTAGAACCTCTGGACTCAACTGTATCTATGTATCTGTGTGTCTAAATAGCATAATTCAAAAACGAAAGTTCAGTTACGTTGGCAACGATAGTGTCCAAAGGCATATGGATATAATATTAGAAAAAATCAAGTAAATGTTATTCTATTGAGTATTGTAGCAGACCATCACAACTAGGGCTTAGAACTTGATGAAATAACATCTTTTTTTCACAGACAATGCATCACGTAATGTAAATTCATTTCTCTTAAAAATGAAGCCATATCACTTTTATTTTGCATTTTGGGGGGTTAATATCTATTGGTCAGTTTTTTTTAGGAAATATAGTATTTTTGGTTGCATTTTGTTACTTTTAAATGTAATTTATTACGTTATTCACCTGTATTATACATTAAAAGTTGACGCCCTTCAAAAATGTTTCTTCTTACGAAGGAAATAACAGAGAAGGTCAACCATCAATGTATATGCAAGCAATTTAATCAAAGCATGCTTCTTTTGGGACTACAGGGCATGTGACATGAACATGCTTTACTTGTCGTAACAGAATCAGCGAAATATGGTGAAATCGGGAACTGCAGTTAAATAATTTTACACTAAAGTGGTTCACGTAACATGCATAGCGAATGCCCTTCATAGACTGCAAAAACTCTGCATCTATAGCTGTATTCAAGACTTGGTAGATGATCCTCAATTTAAAGGAGTTTGGCATTTATCAGTGCCAACTTTTCAATTTTGGTAGAAACAAAAACATGTTTGGGAAAACGAGGTAAGAACATATATGCGGTTATGAAAAAGATTAAAAGTGTGGAAGAACATTTGTAAAAAATGTGTGGAGAACATCCGTCAAGAAGTTTCTGATAAAATGAAAACTGTATTAGTAAAGTATACTAGGTATCAGTTATTCTGTAAAATTGAGAAAGTTCTGAAAAGCGAACAGTTTGACTTCAAGAAGACTTTTCACCAGGGGATATTAGTCACTTCAAGTATACGCCCATAACTCCAGTTGAAGTAGAGGGAGTGTTCTTCAAGACAACCGGGAATCTTTCAAACCGTAGAATCTACGAATGCCAATGGCTCTTCATTGCAATGCTCAATAAGAGATATGCCTAAATATATAATTTTTCCTAGTATATCTTTGGGATACATTATATAAAATTTGTAATTATAGTAATTAATACATTGTTTTAATTTTGAACATAAAAATTGCAAAAATAAGTAACAGTAATGTTTTTTTTTTTTTCAATTTTAATGCCTCTTCCTCAAAATTTAAGGTCATTTTACTGGTCATTTTATCTTATTTATGTCTCATCACTTCCGAGCCCTAATTATAACATAAGTGCTTTGAAAAAGAATGTAGAGTTAGGTTTATGGAACCTTTGATTAAAAATTAGCATTATTTAAATACTGAACCGTCAGCATGATGCTTATTTTTCCGTTTATTGCTTACAGTGTGCAAAAGACAAACTGTTGCATCTCATTTATTTCTTGTGTATGATAAACGACATTTTGCTAAGCACTGACCTGAATGAAGTATCATATCATGAGGTCTGCAGTAACCAACCCCCCAGGGGCCTACTTCGGTAGGTACGGGTTTGGCGCACCCGGGGTCCCGAGCCAACAGTCTCCCTCGTGTGGGCTCCTCTTCGTGGTTGAGGGAGACGGTCAGCAGGCCCACCCACGTGTAGGCCGTGCGTGGAGACTCGTGGAGAAGGTTTTCAGATTCTTGTCTAGTTTAGAGTTTAGGATTTAGTGGACGAAATTTTTACCTTATATATATATCATCATCATCATCATCTGCGGTAACCAAGATAGAAATGTGTACCAGTAAATCATTTCACGGGGTTATGTTTGTGGAAAGTTCTGGATCTCTTAATTCTTCTCTTGTATCGGGTCATCATTCACGATAAAATCAGCAACACAAGTATTAGTATACTACACAACATGAGTATACTAAAAGAAAATTATCAGCTGTTAACAAACCCTGGATACTTCTGCATTAGAAACTTTGTTTTAAATGGAGCGTATATTGTGACTTTGTGGGCTCGCAAAATTAAAAGTCCAGGTTGCAGAAATTCAAAATGTGTTGTTTTTTCGTAGAACAACACTTACAGTAGCAGAATTACGTCACATACACATACAATCGTCCAAGGTCGTTGATCACAAACAAACAGTGTTCACAGTTGCACTCTGTTTACAACAACAACTCTCGTTACAGCTTCGTTTATGACTCGCTGGCGCGTCGCGATCTTATATATCCCTGCATTGATAATTCTAGACTGTTCTAAAACAAACAAGAAACCGAATGTTCTCTGTAACTCCGGATGTCACTAGAATGTTCCATTTATCTGTTTGGCATGCCTTTTATCTCCGTGCTATCTTTATCTGCTCAGGCAAGCTATTTATCTCAGCCTGGCACTATCTGTCCCTTATCTCTCCGTACCGAACCTTTTGTGTACATCGCCGCAGTCACGACAATATTTAGATCATAGCAACTGCTAACAAACCTACAGGCACTAAATGTTTTTTGTTTCCGATCATACGTCAGTTAATTCACAGTCAACTGTTCCTACTCTTCCACATATCCATGATCTTTTAAGGAAACATTTTACTCGCTCTAGTACGTTTCTTCAGTAAGAAAACAAGAATTGTATTCCACACAGAAATTCAAACCTAGATTTCACCGGAAATGCATGCTTTGAGGTTCTTGAACCAGAAAAGTAGCATACTTAGAAAAAGATCCACGTATGTGCTTGCGTGTGTGTGAAAAGCATAATTCGAAAACAAGAGCCCGATTCATATCAACCATGTTCCAAAGATGCAACTATAAATCTCGGTTATAGGACTGTTGCCCACTCAGCATCGTGAGGAAATTAGGGAGCTACACGATGTATCGAATCCTGGTCTAGAAAGCCAACTATCCGGCTGGGGGTGCCGTGATGCTGACCACATCTCGTATCGGTTGATGATCGCCCACCGCTGCATTGCGTATGTGGGCTCGAGGCCGGTAGTCGGGTTGGCAGGCCATGACCCGCTAGCGGGCTGTTACGCCATAGACTACGGTTACGGTGTACCTTTTAAATACGTAAATTAGTCATTTCCGTTATTTATAAATTCATAAATGGCCCTAGACTATTGTCGCGGACCCGTTATTTACGACAGGCAGCGACGTGCATAAACTGAGAGTCCAGGGCAGAGATAAAAGAGCCTGCAGATAAAGATAGTGTGGAGATAAAAGGCTTGCCGGCAAAGATAACCTGAGACGTCTGGAACATTTCTGTTTTGTCTAGTGATAGAACATTCAATTTATTGTTTGTTACAGAACAGTCTAGAATCCTGGATGGTCGTGTATAAAAAGAAGCCCTTTCTAGTTAATTGAGTCAGTAGTAAACAGAGTAGTAGTCGAAAACAGGAGTAAACAGTTGTAAAGTGTTGTAATGAGAGTTGATGTTGTAAACAGATGTAATCAGAACTCTGTTTGTTGTGGTCATCGTCTTTGGTAGACTGTAATTGTGTATGTGACGTAATGCTGCTACTGAAGGATTGAACAGAGTGTATTTCTACGTAAACAAAGAACAATTTGAATTTCTGCAAGTTGGACTTTTAATTCTAAGAACCCAAAAAGTCACAGTATGGTTAAGTTATTCTACGTATGCTTCAAATATTTTCTTGCCAAAGATGAGAATAGTCCTTTTACGACTTAGCGAATAGTGTATATCTACTAAAGCATTAAAGATAGACAAATTCATACTACACATCATATGCGCATAATTTCCGTCAAACACTCGTACATTTTTGTATGGATTTAACCATTTAATAATAACAAAGACAACAGAACGTCAAAGCAATCGCTGTCTTTTTTTTTTTTTTTTTTTTTGTAATTTACGTCCTCCAACGTTACGTCATATCGGACGATGAGTGGGATGGATGAAATGATGCACAAATGAGTCCGAGGTCCATGGACATTCGTCTTACAGGATAAGGAAAAACCCCAGAAAAACCTTACCCTGACAGAGATTCAAACTCGGGACCTCTTGAACGTGAGTCAGACAGGCTACCACCACGTTACAAAGGCGGGACGCTGGCTCTTGCCCCTTTCGGTACTGTACATGGTAGCGTGTCTGCCTCACGTCCAACAGAGCACGAGTTCAAATCTCGGTCAGGGAGAGTTATCTGGATAAGGTTTTTTCTGAGGTTCTCCCATATCCTGAAAGATGAATATCAGGTAGCTCCAAGCTCTATGGACCCTGGGTTCATTTCATCCATTTCGTTCATCGTCCAATATGCCATAACTTTGGAGACGTAAATTAAAAAAAAATCAGCTCCAAAACTTTTTGCCTACCCCATAAATATAGTTTATTTCACTATTTTCATTATATCTACAAGGAAACAGGTAACAAGGTGAAATGGAAATGCGAGTTTTTTTCATTTTAGCTTCATGAAAGAACGTATAAATTCGTGTGAATGTAACGTCAGATATTTTATTTTTCCATAATTTATCTACGTTGCTGTTCACTCAAACGTTCAGTATCAGCATTTTATGAAAAACTCACGTATTACGTTTCTTTAACACAACGCACCCAACAATCACTTAGAGGAAGGTTGGCACACGGTTCAAAAAGAAACTCAAAAACGATAATTAGAATAAACGTCAAACATAGTCCACCAGGTGGCCCAACTGCCCCGTCTTTGAGCTAAGCAGATACCCGTTCGTGCGTTAGAACAATTGCAGTACACGACGGGGTAAATCCAGTTCAACGGACGGCAGTGGCGTGGCCCAGGTTTGAATGTGCAGTACAATATGATAGATAAGAACACTTTAAACAACTTAAAAGGTCTTATAATATTTCCCTTTATATTAAAGAGTCGTTATTTCCAAGAGAGTAAACTGATATTTTATACCTCACCTTTTGTCTATTATCACGGACTACACGTGCTAATTCAAACCTGGGAAATGCCTCTCGTCGCTCGCTGCAGAATATAATTCGGTCACGCCAATATTGTCCATTGAACTGGATTTACATCGTCACGTTCTGCAATTGTTCTAACGCAAAAAGGGATATCTCCTTACCTCAAAGACGTGACAGTTGGGCCACCTGATATATAATCAGAAAGTTTCAGTGATACGCGCAAGTAAAATAGTTAACTTTAAATGTTAAAGTTCCGTTACCTTTTTTAAAAATCAGGTTTAACAACTGTGATTAAATATCACAAATTTGACGTTTTCTAAAAATAACCGCTGTGTTCAAAGTCACACAAATTTGGTTTGTCCGCTTTATGAAGTCTCCGTACCCCACTTGGGCTATAGATATCTCCAATAAAAACATCTTCGTGGAAACTGAGAAATGGTGAGGGGTGTAAACTCCTCTGACTACTGCACGACTCACATACTGTCTGCCCACTTCAAGAAGGCAAGGCGGAATAATGCGTAACGTAATCACTTTTGCTGTCGAGCGTTCGCCTCCGGATATGATAAGAATGCTAGGATCATGTAAAATACACTGTTATCACATGTCTTATCCATGCATATCAGTTACTGCAGTTACTGAAACGGGCATTAGATCTGGCAGCATGGGTGACTCCTACATTCATTTTGTAGTAAACATATCCACTACTAGAACAACTACTGTCCGGCCGTTCTTTCTCCGGCTCTGACATTTCTCGAGAGGGGGAAGCGGGTTGTTGCCAGTTCTTTAGCGGAAATTTCAAGCAGAGCAACATGCGTATTTGAAATATTTCACGTATTTGCGTATTTCACGAACCACTAGCCATATTATTATAATAGCGATAATAATAGGACTTACGAAAACTAAAAATCGGAATTCACGCACGAAAAATATACCAAAGAAAGTTTACCAGCCCAAGTAGCTAAAAGGCCACGTGGCTCAAACAAAGTTAACCTGGCAACATGGTGTTGGGTTCGGAAGCCACGCCTAGCAGTGACAATGCTGATTGGCGCTAGCAGACAGTTTTAACCTCCTGACCAGAGCACCGGATGTATAGACTCCCAGTACCACCAACAGATGCAGTTAGTGTGCGAGAAAGGTGTGAACGAAATATTCTAATAGAGTTTTGTTGTAATGAATATCTTGCATGATAATGAAATTGCAAGTTGGATTTTATTGTTTTAAAGCTAATATGGTCCTATATTTTCATTTTAAAGATAATTTTGACGATATGTTTTCAATTGCTCATTACTGTATGTTGGTACTATGAACCTTCCCCCTCCACCTCTTGCAGTCGCAAAACGTCAGAGCCGGAGATATAACGGCCGAACAGTAAACAGTTCAAACACCTCTCCCTCTTCGTGACCCGCTTGCCTTCTTGTGGTTGGCAGACAGTACTAATTCGGTACAACCAGTATCGAGTACGTGTACGTTCCCTATACCTACCTTGTTCACCTTATGGAACCACACTGTTTAATTAATTATCATTTATATTTTCAGACAATGCTCTATAAACAGAATTGATTAAGAATTAATCATATTAAGCACAAATAATATCGTAATACTAAAAATAGCGAAGAAATACTGTAAAGCTCTGTTTATACATTGAACCAACCTGGAAGTACGCAGAACTTAAAATTATCTGAAAAAAGACAAAAGTAATGATACGTTAAAGAAAATACCCATTGAGAATAAAAACATTATTGTAAAGAGTAGCCTAGAGCATGCTGTGAAGTTCCATTACTTGCGTTACGTTTCCATTTCTGTAGTGCTATAGAAAATGCATTAAATAAATTTCAGCAATTATGTGTAACCATAACAAGAGCTCAACTAAATAAAACAAATGGAGATTGAAAATTAAAGTTCTACAAGCCCATGGCCCCCCGTGTTCATGTCGGCAGCTAATTCTAAATAATAATGGAAAAGCAAAAAGATAATTCTGACAGCGGAGATAACACTTTTGCAGAGAACTTAAGGATACACTAGGCTAAATTTAATAAGAAATTAAACAATTATAAAATACAAACTAAATATTTGTAAACTGTATGACAAAATTTAAAAATAAACATAATTACCTATAAAGATCATTTACACAGGAATAATAAAAAATACTACTTTAATTAGAATTACAAACCTTTATACATCGCACGTGCCAGAGAAAGATGGAAGTTAAGTGAAGAATGTGAGGATAGAAGGCGCAATGACTAAACCTTGAAGTGAAGAAGAAGCACTAATCTTTATAAATAAATATGTCTAGTCAAAGTTGGCTTGGTCCTGTCATCTTTCTGGGAGGGACGATGTAAATATATAATATGGCGGCGTAGTATAAGTCTACGAGAGATATTAGGCATAACAATGATACTCGGAGAGCTCGCGTTTTTATTGAAAACAATATGAAGAGATAAGTAAGATAGTCTCAGATTACTTCGTGATACTAAGCAATTTTACTTATATAATTATATATGTCTGTATGTAACTGGATAACTGTTGGAAAAGAAAGAAAAATACTTCTCTCCAATAAATACGTTACAAAATAAAAAAATTACAGAATTTAAACTCAAATGTGTATTCATACGAATATGATATAAAACTAAGGAAATTCTGTAATATTCTGACAAGGGCATGACAGTATATAAGTGTGTAAATAGCAACAAAATGTAATTCTATTTCTTAAAAACATGAATATTATTTGCTGATCACTTACCAATGATATATCAGAAGGTAGATGTCTCAAATAATTTGTATCCACAGAGTTAATGGAACCCACAAAGCTGTTCATAATACAACCCAAACCACCTGCTACCCCAGTTGTGATGAGATGTAAAGCAAATTCCACCCACAGCAGCAATAAATAAGTGGCCAAAGTGGACAGGTGGTCATCTGTTGTCAAACTATAAAATATTTAGTTTCTGCTTGATATAAGAAATACACTGTCACAGAATAATTTGACTAAATTTACCTAAATAATTGTATAAAATACACGGAAAGGTCCAAATTGAGAAACCCATAATAAAATTCGTCTTTAAATAAAATCCAAAGCGTACTAAAGAAATAGACATAAATTCTATAGTGAACATATGATGGTCATGCAGTGCTATAATCTGGGGTACAAACCATGCGGCGTTAGAAACGGGCTAACATAAAGCCCTTAATTTAAATCGATTCTGGTTCCGTTAGAACAAGTTTTCCACTTGGTTCCCGTGAAGGATCCCTTAGAAAGCAGCAGAAGAAAGTAGCAGTTTCCAGGAGGAAGCTCATAAGAGGCATTTCACGTGCATTCCAGAGGGTGGGATGTAAGATTCCACCCAATGTAAACACAACCAGACCACATGCATGCTTTTTCTCCCCCCACCTGCAACAAATTACAACGTCAAGAGGCAGGTATTCCACCCCGCAACACATAGAGCATAGCTGTGGGTACGTTTAAAGTGAGCTCTTTCGTCGGCATGCGGGATCTTTGCTCCTTTCCTTCGCTCAGCACAAGAAAAAGCCAGCAGAAGGGCCGAGAAGCGGCGAATTACTCACATAACATATCCTTAAACTTCGACGACACAATACGGAGGGTTACATGTTGCTAAAGGAATTAACGTCAACTGGAATTAGGGGACGCGCAAGCGTGTTTATAAGCGGTGCATTCCAGAAATTTGCTCGTTTTTATTCATTTTCTAAGTTTTAATAAATTATTAATAATAATAATAATAATAATAATAATAATAATAATAATAATAATAATAATAATAATAATAATAATAATAATAATAATAATAATAATAATAATAATAATAATAATAATAATAATAATAATAATAATAATAATAATAATAATAATAATAATAATAATAATAATAATAATAATAATAATAATAATAATAATAATAATAATAATAATAATAATAATAATAATAATAATAATAATAATAATAATAATAATAATAATAATAATAATAATAATAATAATAATAATAATAATAATAATAATAATAATAATAATAATAATAATAATAATAATAATAATAATAATAATAATAATAATAATAATAATAATAATAATAATAATAATAATAATAATAATAATAATAATAATAATAATAATAATAATAATAATAATAATAATAATAATAATAATAATAATAATAATAATAATAATAATAATAATAATAATAATAATAATAATAATAATAATAATAATAATAATAATAATAATAATAATAATAATAATAATAATAATAATAATAATAATAATAATAATAATAATAATAATAATAATAATAATAATAATAATAATAATAATAATAATAATAATAATAATAATAATAATAATAATAATAATAATAATAATAATATTAATAATAATAATAATATTAATAATAATAATAATAATATTAATAATAATAATAATATTAATAATAATAATAATATTAATAATAATAATAATATTAATAATAATAATAATAATAATAATAATAATAATAATAATAATAATAATATTAATAATAATAATAATAATAATATTAATAATAATAATAATATTAATAATAATAATAATAATAATAATAATAATAATAATAATAATAATAATAATAATAATAATAATAATAATAATAATAATAATAATAATAATAATAATAATAATAATAATAATAATAATAATAATAATAATAATAATAATAATAATAATAATAATAATAATAATAATAATAATAAATTCTCTATTAATAATTACAGTTAAACAAAGGTAGTATTGATTTCCATTCAGAAATATATCGAATTTCACTGAAAACTTCATGGATATAAAAAAAGCTATAAAAAGTTAATTTGAAAGAAAATGTCTGTCTTGGTGTGTGTATGTGAACAGCATAACTCAAAAACTAAAGGTCGTTAATTACCGAACATGGTTGAATTCAGAGATTACCCCGTTTTAAACTGCCTTTTTGGATGGTACATATTTTTTGAACATTTGGATTTTCTCAAAAATTGCTTCAAATATTTTTATTAAATTATCATACATCTAAGCTATTTTTATAACGAATGAAATCTACACATCTTTAAATAATTTGAACAGCCTCTTAAGTTCTCTTCAGGCTGAATGATTTGTATAACTGGTAAACCTAAAAGAAAACAAATGTTTACTGTACAAAAACTGTAAATCTCGCTAAAGCTCATAAGGATACCAAAATATATTTTGTGGCATTATGTGGCATTGTGAGCTGTCTATGGTCACCTCAAAATCTGTCGGGCTGAATAAGGTGCTTGCACCTGTTAGGGACCCGCCGCGGTGGTAGTGCTGCCTGTGATGGATTCTGGCCACCTGTAGGGTAGTTTCATTTCCTCCTTCCTCTTGGACTCTGAGACACAATAAGCCCTCTGCTGCTGTGCCGAAATCCCGACCTTATAGACGGAAAAGAGGAGCCTATTCCCTTCATAACAATAAGGAAATACCCGTATGTAATAAGTTCCTTTCTTTAACCGCCTCTCCGTGAACAAAAGTGGACATGAAACTAAGCATTTGTAAAAATAGTTTTACAAATGTAACACGTCAGATGATATTTTTATAGACTGCCATCTAACTTCTAATCATCTAACTTCTTAATTTATATCTTGAGGTCTATTACTGACAATATATTTAATTTACAAAATGTTTTTGTCGATTTCTATTTTATTTCTATTTTCCACATTCAAAGTATTTCACGTCATGCTAATTTTGTTGAATTTTCTTCACAGTTTTGTAGACAAACACCTAATTATATAATTAAAAAAATGTTA
The DNA here is from genome assembly GCA_030765055.1 of Mantis religiosa. NCBI lineage: Eukaryota > Metazoa > Arthropoda > Insecta > Mantodea > Mantidae > Mantis > Mantis religiosa. The sequence goes on from CM060951.1 coordinate 93,752,567, forward strand.
GGTTTGATTATTCCTTATCGGATTTCGTTGGAAAAAATATCAAATCGAATGTCTAAATAATAACTAAAATTATTGAAAAATATTTCTCACATAAGTTAATATATTTCTGAAAAACGTAACAAAACTGTATTTCCAAGTCTTTAGAATCAAATTATATATTTATATTTGTAACATTTTAATTCGTTCATCATATATTCCGTTTAGTTTGCCACTAAAACAATTATTTAAACGATGAAAATGTTGAAAGTATAACTGCAAATATTCAAACTAAGAACTTTATACTTGCTTATGATTGCATGCCTATAGAGTGGATGAAAATCTATTTCAGAATTGGAAGTTCCTCCTCTCTTGACATCCCAGCAAACCACCGTTTCGGACAAACATTCCTCTCTTAAGACCATGTTATGTGTTCCATCACCGCACGGCTTTGCTCCAAGGATGGTGTATCAAAGGAAAACGCTGCTACAAGAAAACCGCAAGTTGAGACCATCGTCTCCCCTCATATGATGATCATGATTATCGTTACGGTGAGGAGTGAAGATTAACGTCACCTTGTAGCAAGTAACGGCGATGATTCCGACAAAGTAAATTCTAAGACACCCGCCAGAAACCGCACGTGCCACAGAATCTTCCCTCACGTTCATGTCACAATGTTTCATAGCAATTCCTTGGTGACGTGGACCTCAGCAGTCGCAAGTTATTATCCAGGAGGCTTATGCAAGCTTCCAAACCGCTCCTTCCATACTATAGTAGTAGTCGAAGAGGCATTTTCTCTACAGTTACCAGCATTTTGGCTTTCTAAAGGTTGAAGGAGGTGAAAAAATCCTAATGAAGGTCTTTTTAAACTCCAATTATTTACTTTTAGTTTCCCATCCACATATAATCTACATCACAATATTGTTTTTCCAATCTCTACGGTTTCCACCTTCAGCCAACCATATTTGACTCCATCCAGTCAATGTTAGTTATCTATATGGAGCAATGAATATATTATAACCGATATGAACTGAAGCGCTGGTTCACATACCATATCTTTGAAAGAGTTTCATTTGATTGGTACACAAATGGAGATTTATCTAATACAAAATAATTCGGCCTTTTAAAAGAAGGCGTGTACAATTAGTTGTATGCATTGCAGAAACTATTGATGAGTAGGATTAATAATTGTATAAAGAAATGGCAGTCAATAGAATTAGCGGAGTCGCAATACACAAAGGAGGTTGTGGCATGTGCGGATGATATACTGATAATAGTGGAGGCTAATAGTTGAACGGAGTTGGAGTCACAAACCAATACAATTTTGGAACTCTTCAGCGAGATCCATTGATAAAAATAGAAAACGAAAGTATAAAGAGAGAAAAAGTAATAAGATATTTAGGCATACAGCTCGATAAACTGTACTATTTAAGAAACGCAAGCCCGTCACCGTAGTTTCTCCGTCTCTGTCTTCTCGTTTCGAGCTCGAATCTTGGTTACGATGAGTTACCTGGATAAGGCTTTTTCCGGGGTTTTGCCTTACCCTGAAAGACAAATGTCGGGTAACTCTAAACTCTATGGATCCTGGGCTCACCTGAGCATCATTTCACCCATTTCATTCATCGTCCGATAGGACTCAACGTTGGAGGATGTAAATTACAAAAATAAATAAATAAGAACAGCATTTCCCAAATATTGCACAATCTTACTTTCTTCTGTAGGTTAATACTTTATTAGTTCCATAAGCACTCTTCAAATCCTATTATTATAGCCGCTGGGTTATAAGGCATGTGAAAATCATAATTTTTATAATTTTAATCTGATCCGTCTTTGAAATATTTCTCACCGTAAATGTCATAACACGAGATAACGAGTCTTTTCTCTTATACCGAACTTAAATTCTAAAAATGCAAACTCCAAGCAAAAAGAAATTTAAGAATCACTCATTTTGGATCAAATCTGGTCATGGTAGAAAGATAAATAAAAATAATATTTTTTCAAATACTATTTCCTTCAGAGCTACGTCATCCATCATAACTTCTCAAGACCACTCTTTTTATGGAAGTGTGAAATTCAATTTTTTAAGTTCTAATCTAGTTGGAGAGTATATTTTATGGCCATTTATATTTAGAGCTGACCTTTACATAATTCTTACGAATTACATTTTTTTTCTGAAATCACTAAGAAAATATAATACTTGTTTAAAACACTATAATTCTGTGAAATTTTGAATAACAGAATGGTTAATTCTGCATTTATTCAGGCTTCTAGTCTGGTTTTCAGCTTAACCACGGTGCTATGAAATTGGTGGTTTAGACCATTATTTCCATTAGTTTAGTCTAAAAACGTAGATATGCACACCTCAGAAACGTCGGTTTAAAAGCATTTATTTGCTTAAAGAGAAATCTAATGATTTTTAGAGATATTTTGCTACCAGAGGACCCCCAGCTCATATTTTATGGGAATTGCTATCTAAAGGAATGGGTCAGTAATACTTGGGTATATAATGTTTTACTTCAATTTCATTTGTGGAATAAATTAAATTAATTATAATACTATACTGTTGATTTTAGAAATAATAATAATAATAATAATAATAATAATAATAATAATAATAATAATAATAATAATAATAATAATAATAATAATAATAATAATAATAATAATAATAATAATAATAATAATAATAATAATAATAATAATAATAATAATAATAATAATAATAATAATAATAATAATAATAATAATAATAATAATAATAATAATAATAATAATAATAATAATAATAATAATAATAATAATAATAATAATAATAATAATAATAATAATAATAATAATAATAATAATAATAATAATAATAATAATAATAATAATAATAATAATAATAATAATAATAATAATAATAATAATAATAATAATAATAATAATAATAATAATAATAATAATAATCATCCAAATCAAAGCTTTGATATGAAATCCAGTTTTCTTGTTAGGTAAACTCCGGTAATGTTCTCTTGAGGTATGCCTGCTAATTGGATATCATGTCTTACCCACATTATCCAGTGCAAAATGAAGCAAACGTAGATTATGTATTACTTTCCTTAGATCGATAGCCAACTTCACTGGGAATTTAGATTCATAAATGGTAGGTTCAATTCCTTCTCTCGTTATATTCCCCTAGTTTCTCTTATAGATCCCTCTATCCCCTTAATTTCCAGACCATATCCCAATATGTTCTTCACTGTTCCATCCGCTCACACACACACACACACACACACACACACACACACACACACACACACACACACACACACACACATCTTATCGGCGACCGAATCCACCATAAGATTTCCTTGTTATTAGTTAGGATCTTCTACTCCCTACCCCAGTTTCATGGGCTAGGGAGGATCCACGTTTTGCATGAAGAGCGAGAGAGAGATGAAGGGGAGAGGTTAGAAATCTCACTCAGTCATGGGGAGGTGGTAGTGGGCGTTTCCCATATTTCAAAATTCAGAGCCGGTAGTATGTGATGAGAGTTTAATTTGTTCTCATTAGGATCTGTGGGGTCTTCCCTCACACACAATTTATGCTGTCGCTCTTCAAGAATATCTCGTCGTTCGTCACGACTAGTGCATTTTTCTGGATACTGAACATATCAAAAAGAAAAGCTTTTTCATTAACTTGAAAACGTCAGCGAAACAGGGGTTTCGCTTCCTAAATAAGGTTGTAGCACTGGCAAGGAACTAGAGCACAGTAATGAGGGAGTACGGTTTTCTCAGCTCACTGAGGTGACGTTATGACTATATTATTTACTTCCTCCGTCCCAAATTATGGTATAAACAACACTCAATTATGAAGTCCCATATTTTCAATGTGTAACACTAACTTATTATATTCCAAATAGTTACATTATATTTGGACTTTTGCAGCATAACTGAAGAGTGGACGGGAAAACTGAAGAGTGGACGGGAAACTGTATAGGACCAACACTGTAAATGTAAAATATTAAAAACAAAAGCTGTGATTATTATGAACAAACTGTTGCTTAACCTCTACCTCGATGACATCAATGAATGACCAAATGCCTATTTGTGCATTAAACTATTGCTTTTTGTGTGAATCCCACCTACTTCTTGGAACTGCTGCCATAAACTTGACCTTGCCAGAGGAAGACAGCTTCAAGAGTTGTGACGTATTTCAGTCGGGAGCAAGGCCTGCAGTGCGTGCGACGTCAGGCAAGAGCCGTGTAGTACCAAGTTGCCTATATAAATGGCGCTGTGAGTACAGAATCTGAGGATTCAGTCAGATGTACCGCACTCGATGACAACAATGTAGCTGCCACGTGTCTAATGGAACTGTTAAGGATAAATATACACACAAGAAAGACTAGGCTGATTTTTACAAGAATGTCCCGCAAACCAGATTTCCGAGGCTGTATTCACATTATCTGCGCTTGGCTCTACATATGTGTGTGAACAATTTTTTTTTTTTCTGTTATGAAATTAGCTAAGTCCAAACCGCGAAATACCTTGTCGGATCACAATCTAATATGCAGCCTTCGATTACATATTTCCCAGACATTACGTCCTAACATTGATAAACTAGTTAAAGAGAAAGAAACAGAAAGTGTTGGAAAATGTCCACCTAATTTTGTTCTGAATGGGTCTTATCTAATTTGGAGAGAAAGTTAATTGATATTTTATTTTATTTACTTTACAACATACCTATCCTTCAGATAAACAACGAGTTGAAGTTTTGTATATTTGTTCATAGCACAGAGCCAAAATCTAATTGCTTATAAACTGTGGCCAATTGTGTAATTAAAGCAGTGAGCATTAATATTACAACACCCAAGATGTAAGTTGTACATATTATTAACACCCAATACGTTTCCTGTCTTTCCTACATGCACAGATCAAACTATTCCTTCCCCTTCGACAGCAGTAATCAGCGTGGTGACGTCACAGGCTAACCTGCCTTTCGTTCGGGAGCACATTTGGCGGTGAGAGCTGGCGGAGCTGACGTCACACCGCAACTAACTGTCTTCCTCTGATCTTGGGTATAAATCGTTTGCTTTTGCATTTAGATGTGGAGGATGCTTATTAAGCGTCAGATAATATTTCTGCTGTACTTTTGAGAAATAAAATCGTTTCTTATCAATATACACGTAATCATGCATAACCCTGAATTTACCGTTCTGGATAAACAGAATTGTAAACATTGACATTTGCTTTTGTCTGTCAGAAGAGGCTTTAGTGAGGACGTTTTGATTGCTTTGCCTTCTATGAAATATCTATAGAGGGTTGATTTAGGCACTTCAGTAGCACATGACAAACGAATTGTTCCTCGTTTGTGTGAAAGGGTGTCCTTTACTGTACTTTACGTTTGCGACCGCAGTTTGCTTTCTTTCTAGGATTAACATTATAACTTAACTTGCCTTGCTCATATTTATCCTTATTTCGGTGCTAAATATGGAAAACACTCAATGTTGTTACTTTAAACTGATCTGCTGCTCTCTTAAAACCGCTCCTCTGCAAAGTTTTACCTTTCCTTATTGTAGTAGAAATAGCTGAATAGCATTACGGCACTCACACATCAATTATTTATATGTGTTTCTAGTGACATTTTGGCTAGGTTAATACTTCTTTGTCCTTAGCCTGAATGCCACTGCTGGTGGCCAACTGATTCTCGCTCGTATTACGCTAGATGAATGGGGTATTACAACACGTTGTGACAAAGCGCATCCGCACAGTGAAAGCCTACGTACTGCACATCAGGTGTATACAGAAGAGGCAATAGTTGCGCATGCGCCATAATCCCACACGTTGAACTTTTTTCTATGCCATAATTTGGATTAGATAACTTATGTTAAGATTATTTTTAGTAAGTACTGGATTTAATCTAAAACTTTTTGTGACTCCGTGAACGTAAAAAGGATCATTTCTCGAAAAAGGCTCTATCTCTCTCTCTCTATCCCATCCCTCTATCTATCTCTCTGTGTATGTGTCTGTGTGTGGTGTGTGTGTGTGTGTGTGTGTGTGTGTGTGTGTGTGTGTGTGTGTGTGTGTGTGTGTGTGTGTGTGTGTGTGTGTGTGTGTGTGTGTGTGTGTGAACTCCATAACTCAAAACGAAGATTTTGTTATATACTAAGCTTCTCTATTTTCCAAAGATGCAATACGAAATTTTCAAGGCAATCTCCCTTCCTTAACAACCCTTTACATGGAATTTTTTTCAAACGAAAAGTATCATTTTCTACCAAAAAGTCAAGCGATTTTGGTTAAAATATTAATTTTAAAGATATTTTAATGACAAATAAGATTTACATCTTGAATTTTCGGAAATAGCCTTGGATGTCCTCTAAATTTGAATAACTTTAGCATAACTGATAAAAGTAGAAGGTACAACATCTTATTGCACAGAAAATGCAGATATTAAAGCACACAATTTATTTCAAATACGTTTTTATAGAGTAGTAGGGTTTTTATAGAGTTAACCACTTCAAATATATTCCATTTGAATAGAGAAAGCCATGTAAACACAAAATTTTAACATTCCACAATTCTTTAACCGGAAAAAAACTAACTTGCCGAACAAATGAACGGAGTTTATAAGATCGTTTCAGCCTATAATTCGAGCATCCATATCTCAAAAGGTGATTCTACCCAGCTATATCTCTGAGCTGTTCTCTTTCCGAAAATGCATCTCTATCAGAAATGCTGCGTGACTATCGCAGACCCGAAAGGAAAGAAAAGGAATATGA